>JAJEJO010004859.1:0-11312 GCA_020662805.1 Glaucomys volans | reverse complement strand
TTGTCTCTGTTTTATGCTTCTTCTTTGTCCAACACTTCTACCCACCCCTCAAACAAAACATCACACATGTAACCAGACACATGCAAAAACCCTACTGTTACCATGATTCCCCATTTCTAAAATTTTCTGGAGTAAAATATGTTCTAGGTTTTTGGAGTAAAAAATGTTCATTGCAATAAATTGCAAACTCTAGCTAAATGTTATCATTTGTGCATTTATAATAAAACACAGAGGTTTAAAATTTGACCTAAGTAAATAGCAGGCACTAGAGAAATAAATACGTGTGAACAGATGGGAGATTTAATAATATAATGACAATATGACTTCAAGGAGATCATTTTGATTTGTAGAAAAGTATTGCTGATGACTCTTTAGTCATATTGAAGAAATAATTCCAATTACTAAAGAACATTGGAGTGCTTTTTTTTTTTTTTTGCATAGTCTATGTTTGACCACAAAAAATGGAGGGCTCCTTTTTGGAAGATATTAGGTTAAAAAAATAATACTTTCTGCAATGTTTTGAATTCATTGTATTCTTTCATTAAGTTTTCAGATTTGAAATCCAGAAGAGTCAAGTAGTTATTCTCATCATCTCCAATTAGAGTAAGCAAATAAACACATGCTAGATGGTAAAATAATGTATTAATCCAGATACCCAGTGGTGATCAATACCGTCAGGCATCACTACTCCATTACTGGTTTTCTTTGACCAAGACAGTTCTTAACTCTACCAATAATTAAAAACACAGGAAATACTGCCCTTGCTTCTGTCTTCGGAACCATCAAAACAATAAAAGCTATCCCAGGGTAATAAGGAAGTGTTTTGTTTTAATTTTACCTAAGAAAGAAAAGAGAACATTTAAAAGTCCTTCAGTCTTTACCTCTGGGTTATGTACATCATTTTTATTGCCTTTTCTTCTACTGAATGGAACAATGAGAGGGAGACTGAGTTAAATCAAATAATTTGGTCTAGTGTTGTATGCAAAATTCCAGACTGAAAATCTTGGGAGCTTCAAAAGTCAAATGTTAAACAACATTGTAATCTTCTTTCCAGATTTCAGAATTAATTACCTTCAAAGTCATTTCACCATCTTTCATAATGAGAACTATGATAATTTATGATGGGGAATTTGAGAGTCTGTTTGGTCCAGTGGCAGGTTAATGCTTTATTATTAATGAAAAATATGTTTCATTTTATACGGAATTATTGGCATACATATGTATATATATATATATACATATACATATATATATTCTCATCTCTTATTCAAATGGCTAGAAATTGAATCTTTTGTTTGTCAAGGGGCAATGGGTTATTTGGTTTCATATGAAACTATGATAAGCCAATCAATGGCTTCTTTGACTATTTCAACCAATTCCATGACTAAAGAATCACTTAAATTAGTTATTAACTGTATTGCCATGGGAGAGTTTCTATACTTCAAAAGCATAATATGTAGGTTTTATTTACGAATAAGTAAAAGTATTAGAGATTAAGATGAAAGGAGATTAACTTTTGTATAAAAAAAAAAGCTCACTCTCTCTGAGAAAGGAAAAAGAAACTAAAGTGAACTTCCATTTACAGATTTGTTTGCTAGACTCAGACTTTTCTACAATCTTTTTCTATAGAAAATTAGTGGAGAAGTATGGGAGATGCAGGAAGAGCCACTGAGCCATATGCACCCCTGCAGCTGCGGAATGGGTACCATCCTGTGGAACACCTAGGGTTATCATGCTTGGACAGCACACTCTCAAGTGACCAATCCGCTGAAGGAGCATTGTCTCAGGAGAGTCTCACCCCATGCCCCTGGTCTTCTCTTCCTCTGCATTGTGCAGTTTCTAGATGGATTGCTCTGACAGGCTCTTGCAACATTCCTTCTCTTTACTCATTGGCTCCCTAACTCTGTAAAACATGTATGCTTCCTGATTAAAGTTGAGATTGCATCCCAGAACCTGTCTCCCAGAGTTGACTGTGCAGTGTCGCCTCGCCCCCTCCAGGGGAAAATTCCCACGTTCTAGGACAGAGAAGTGACTACATGATTCGTTCCTTTATAAAAATAAACAGTGTTAAATGTTAAGCTCAATAAACCAAACTAGAACAGTCAGTCATATATAGCTAAAATTCTAGTACATTCTCAGTAAGCTTGAGGTGTGATTAGTTCTACGTTATACCATTAATATTTTTGATATTTTTCTGATTATAAAAAATATACAATAATTCAAAAATTATAAGAGAAAATAAATATAAAGGAAATAAAAGTATTCCACATTCCCACCACTAATAGGCAATCATTTGAAATATTTAGGACTTATAAATACACTTATGGATTGATTTTATTACATTTTATTACTTAACATTTTGTCACAGTTTTCATACAATTATTTTTAAAATTTTAATCTTTTAAAAGATTATGTTTACCATAAACCAGTCATTATTATATTTTTGAGAACTCGTATTTGCTTTATATAATTTTAAAGATAATAAACAATATATAATCACTGTGGAAAGCATTCAAATAGAGAAAAATATACAGCACACTTTTTTTCCCAACCACTTTAGCAAAACGTGTGTGTGTGTGTGTGTGCTCATACACACGCACAAATGTGTGGGTTTTTTTACAGAACATTAAAATAAAAGATTTATCAGAGATAACAAACCATGAATCAACATTCCAAAGTGAAATAAGAAGTCATGATACTGGATTTACATGGGAACTGTCCAAAGACCAGGAATTGTCTTTTATTCTTTCACTGACATCAAACAAAGATCAGAGATTGAAGACTGCAATAGGGTTATTTGATTGCTGAGAGTGTTCAATTTTTAAATATTCAGGTTGTTAGAAAAATGCTGCTGGTATACAACGAGTTCTGTACTCCCAAGTCTGGTGTCTGACTCCTATCTAGGAAACCACATGCAGAAAAAACAGGCAGATTGAGTATTTATAGTGAAGCAAACAAAGAGTTTTTGTTTCAGGTCTATAGCGTTAGTTTACTAAGGTAAAGTTTAGTTGAATGCATTTCTTAGATCAAGTATTACAAGATCTAGCAATTAAAATATAGGTTCCCAGTAAAATTTGAATTTCATATAAACACTGAAAACAAGTTTGATATACATATATTGCATGACATAATTATGCAAACAATTATTACTGACATATTTGAAATTCAAATAGAACTGCTCGCCTGAATGTTTCTGTCAATCATACTTAGACTACATGAGGGCCACTTGGGATAGAGACCAGAATGAGGTCGTCTTGGGGTCTGTCCAAGGAGACTCTGAGTGAGATGAACATAAACTGAAAAGAAAAAAAATGAAAGCACTGTTGGATGCCTGGGTTGACCCAGGAGTAATCAACCAGTAAGAATTAAGCTGTCTTTGTGATCAGCAAAGGAAAATTCTGACAGCCAGGGACATCCAGTACTATGGAGAAAGACTGTGGGCTCTTTGGAAAATCCATGCTGATGCCCGGGGGGGAGAGTAAATTTTAGACATCTGAAAGACCTGTCAGGATCATAGAGCACCATAATTAGATCTTTATGTGCAAGTCAGATAAATAAGGGCCTCCTCTTCCTTAACCCAACCCTGAAAAATTTTAAAGTTCAGTTAATAAGACAGGACAGGAGGAACGGGGTTGCAGTGCAGAGAGAAGAGCCCAGTCATGTTGCACTTCATGTCTGCAGACTTCCCATGCAGTCAGGTCTGAGCTTAGGAAGGTCATTTTAAACTAAATCAAGGTTGACATTTTCATAATAATGTGAAATTGGTCATTTTAAATTACTAAACCAGAGCTACTTAAAGGGACCTGGGAAATATTTGTATCATCCAAAGCATTAATTAGATTTCATAAACAGAAACTACTTTGAAATTACAGATATGAATAATAAACAATAATAAACAACCAAATAAATAAGATACTAGGAAATTCATGAGGTTATCTGAATCTTTTTTTTTTCTGTTTTGCACTCTACCAACTGAGCTATATCCCTAGCCTATCTGAATTTTTATCCATGGGACAGAGGAAAAAAGTAGCTCATAAAGCAACTTCAAAGGAACTAGGAGAAAAGGATGTGGTGGCTTTATGATGGAATTCTTTAAATTCTGTTTGCTCAACAAAATACTCAGATAAATTGATTCTATATGTGTAGATGGAAGGAGTGATAAATAGATGTATAGAGAGATGGCAGGTAGTCTATATTAACAGGTAGTTAGATAGTAGATAGGAAGAGCTATAAGAACAGATATAGGTAGATACATACAAATAAGTAGTTACACAGATAGATGAATAGATACGCATCATATTATTTTAACATTTTCTCTTTTGTTGCACCTTATCATCATCACACAACTCCATCCTCTAACCAAATGAGTAGAGTGTCTTCACAAGAGGAGAAATGCAAGAAGAAATGAAACAAAAAATCACAGTGAATATTGACTGACACACAAAATTAGCTTCAGATCTCTATTATTACAAAATTTCTTTCAGTATTTATATGTGATAAATTTTCTTCAGGTTGGCATGCCTTACCACAATTTTCAGATAATTGATTTTTTAATGTCTGATATATACTGTGATTTACATCAGTGCAATGGCTATATTTGAATGGCAAGAGTCTCCTAAGCCTTGCATAAAAGGTCGATAATTTATTCTGACTATATGAGAGAAAATGTAATAATGTCCTTGTGGTCAACAAACCAATGAGAAAGCAAAACACATAACAAGAATCATACTGCTTTTCACATTTCTAGATATTTAAAATTTTATTTCCAATCCAATGTGTCTACAAAAATCAATATAGATAGATAAACAGATATATAGCTTGTCTTTGAGCACTGACAATGGGGATCTATTGATCAATTCGGCTATCTATTGATCTATCTATTATTATTCAGTCTATTATATCTCCATAGCAGTGCTCAAAGACCCAAGACCAACATAGTAGAGGTCAATAAATGAAGTTTCTCATTGCACTAATGTTGCAGTTATCTTTTGCCCTCAGCATCTTTTGTCTCAGAAAGAAAAGGTCTTTTTGTTTCAAATAGGTAAATGAGCACCCAGCATTTCAGGTTAATTAGAATCAAGTTATTTATTCTTCAAAATCTTTCTCAGATAAGACTCTATGGATTAAACTGTCTCGAACAATTCTCCCGCTCAGGACAGACTCAAACTTTAATTCTGTACTCGCTTGGCAATACTGTCGACATGTCAACTCTTTACAGTGCTTTTAATACAAAGAGGAATCACCATAAAATTCTGGGGATGAGGGGTAAGCATCTTAAATGATGAATAGGTACCATCAAGGTGGCAATGAAGGAAGAATATTTTAAGTAGAGGGAACAAAAATTGCAGAGACAAAATATTAAAGGAAAAAGTTAACCAGGGAAACTCCAGGTGCTGTGATTGGACCCTGGGTTGTCTTGCCAGCTAGGTAGGAGATGTGAGATAGCTTACTCACATTGTGAGTGGTTTTCTTGTGCTCCAACTGCTTATGTGTTCAATCTTAAACACAGCATAGAGCTCAGCGAGGATTTTAGAAGGTACATATAGCTAAACTTTTTAAATAATAAACTGGTTAGCACATAAAGAAACATGCCAGAAATTGAAAACTGGTGGCCCTTGTCCTTTATTTGGTCCCTGTTTTGTCTGGTGAAAATTATATTTTAAAAGATAATGTCACTAAGAAGTAACTACATTTGAGCACAACACAAACTATTTAGAAACTGCTTATATTAGGCCCTTCCACTACCTGCTGACACCTATAGACATCTGAGTTTGTGACTCTCAGTGATCAATGGGAGTGAAGAAGAGAATGGCTCATAGCACAGCTACACCACTTAATTGGCAGTGTGACCTTTACATTTGCATCCTGTGTAAATGCACATCAAAGTATTGCCAGCCTCATGAGGTTGCTTTGAGGATTAAATGATTAAATGTGTGTAAATAAGTTAGCATGGATCCTGTTCTATACTAAATACATAATAAATATTAACTCATTATTAATTGTTGTATCAGTTAAGAAGCTTGTGAAAAGCTGGTTATGGTGGCACACACCTTTAATCCCAGAAACTCAGGAGGCTGAGACAGGAGGATCCCAAGTTCAAGGTCAACCTCAGCAGTTTAGCAAGGCCTTAAACAAATTAGACTCTGTCTCAAAATAGAAAATAAGGGGCTAGGGTTGTGGCTCAGTGGTAGAGTGCTTGCCTAGCACGTGTGAGGCACTGGTTTTGATTCTCAGCGCCACACCAAAAAATAAATAAAATAAAGATATTGTGTCCATCTACAACTAAAAATATTTTAAAAAGAATAAATAAATAGATTAAAAAGGTCTAGGAATGTATTTCAGTAGTAATAAGTGTCCCTGGGAACAATCCACATACCAAAAACAAAAGAAAAAAGAAAAAAAGACGTTTGTAAAAATAATCCACACCAGAGATGCTGTTTGCTTAGACGAAAACATGAGGAGAATGAAGCAAATTCATTATAGAGGAATTTCTAAAATTACAATTGATATAATTCTAATAAGATATAACACTAAGCAACAGCCAAAATATTGAGGTTTAAATTATATTATGATTCACTGACTATGCTAGTGGATCGACAATCAGAGCAGCTGATATTTTCTAGACGAGAATCTTCCCGCATTCTGTAAAATCAGTATAGAAGAAGCCATTCATTTATATACGTGCACAAGACCATCCAGGTGTGACACAATGAGACACCTCTCTGCCTGTGAGGACCATAGATATATTTGGGCAAAGATTCAGGGTTCATTTGTAGATCTGGAAAAATACTGTGGAAATTCGCACTATGAATCCAAACCATAGAAATTTGGCCACCTATCAGATTTATCTCTGTTCAGGCATAATCTGGTAACTTTTAAGAAAAATTCTTAAGGTGTTGAGATCAGAAGATGAAATGATTCACTAGCTTAGCAATAAAAAAGTCAGCACTTTCTCCTACAGATGCCTTTAACTAAGTTTATTATCCATGACCACAGATAATCTAGATGAAAATAAAGTCCTAGAACACATCATATCTCCCCAATGCTATTCTGATGCTAATAATACAGAACATTGGGGATTAAGATGGTGATAAGTGGACTTCCCATTCCTACAGAGATCATCTCTCTAGAAGTTCCATCAACTGTCTTTGAGGACTATAGGATAAGTAACCTCTCTTTTCTATGTTTCCTAGGAAATATTAGGGTATTAAAAGAATTTTATGGCCTAGATATCTTTTAAGCCTCGCCACCCCCCTTATCCTCTAAATGGGAGGCACATAAATAGCTTATATTTGGTCTCCCATAACATAGAAAAATAAAGTAAATGTTGCCAGTTGATGTCCCTTTACAATTTCTAACCACAGAGTTGAAGTGGAAAAGAGAGTTGTACGTGATGGTTAACAATAACTAGGCTTTGATTCCTCAAGCACTGACTCTCAGATGTAAACCTCTAGACATTGTTATATAAATGAAATATTCAAAGGTAAGGAGGACACTTCATGCATTATCTGTTGAAGACATTTACAAGGTTCAGAGAGTTACCTCATTAGGAAAACTAAAACATCCATTTCATTTTCTGAATCCTAGAATAAAATCTAATAGGAAATCTGTAAGGATTTTATAATTGTATAAAAAGAAGTGTTAATCAGCTTTTCATTGCTATGACCAAAATATTGACAAGAACAACTTAGAGACAAAAAGATTTATGTTAGCTGATGGTTTTAGAGGCTTTGCCCATGACTGACTCCATTGTAGAAACATCCTGGTGTAAGGGCAGGGTAGATAACATTTACTTACTTCATGTCATCTGTGAAACAGAATGCAGGCGATCTTGGGAAAATATAAGCCCTTTCAAGGTGTGCCTGCAATGACCTACTTCCTTCGATTAGGTTCCACCTCCCAGTCGTCCATCTAGCCATCAGTGGATTAATCCACTCATGAGGTAAGTGTCCTCATGACTCAATTATTACCTAAAAGCCCCACCTCTATACATGTGAGACTTTGGGGGACATGCAAGATCAAAACAATAACAGCAAGGATCCATTGGTTTGTATTAATCTAGATAATAAATGAAGAAAATCTGAGAAATTAGAATGTTTTAATCAATAACATGTTTTTCTCAAATTCTGTAATATAATTAATACATATTTTGATATATTTTCTGAATTGATAACTATGGTTATTGACAGTTATAATGTGTACAATTTTGTAGACAGTCTTCTATTCTGTAGGCACTGCAGACATTATTCATCAATGACACTCCACACATAAATTTTGGTTTTAGAATCCTTCCCATTAGAGAGGACCAGTTATCATTACCAATTAGGTAGAATTGGCCAATAGGTGAAATGTATGTGCTATTCTTTCTTATATTTTATCAAATCCAAAAAAAGATAGCAAAATTTAACATGTTCTACATGGACCAAAGCTCTACAGAAGGAGTGTGGCACTCCTGAATTCTAATCCTTCAAGGGCAAAGACATATGTCTAGTACTTTTCAGCATCCTGCATAACTTCAACATTGAAATTCACATCCTTACTCTTATTTGAGGAAGGATTAATCCTATCCCTACATTTCTCAGAGGTACAACAGGATTCAAGCATCTACCCTGCCATTTGTTTGCACATCATGGCACTGAATGAATATTTCACATATGAGATATGACCAGAGAAAGTTCTCTCTACCAGAAAGAGATCTTTCAAGCTCCAAAGAATTCTTTTAATGACTTGCAACCAAGAAAGAAAAGCTATGCAATTATCAATATTTACTGAAGAGAAGAATGTAACAGAGGTATTCAGAGATAAAGGAATATGCAAAAAAAAAATCACTGAAGGGTATGACAACATTAAGTTGCTGCTACAACTCAATGATGAAGGAGCTGCTATAGCAAGATACCCAGAAATCTTTGTACCACTTATAAAAATATGTCTTACCAATGTGACTTGCAAAGCTCAGGACAAAATATGGATTCACTAGTCTAATATTTGCTTAATTCTGATTTTTTAGTTCTACATTGAACTTGATAGTCATTTGAAAATAAGACTACATTTGATGTGAATAAGGATGCCATCCTGTAAGGTGACAATTAAGAAAGCACTGCTTAAGAAAGCACCCCAAACTTAGGTTAAAATAACAGATTTATTATCTCAAAGGTTCTGTGTATCTGGAGTTTTTTGGAATCTATGTCCTTGTACCTATGTGATATAAACCCCTGTTTTCTTGCTAGCTATCAGTCAAAGATTACTTTCAGGTTCTAAAAGCCATCTAGACTTCCTTTCCACATAGGCTCTACATTGATAGGTCACAACACAGATGCTTATTTTCTTTCTTTCTTTTTTCTTTTTTTGCTTTGAGGCTTTTATTTTAGTTGTTACAGGTAAGCACATTGCCATTAAATCAAAAGTATGTAAAATGTATATTTACAAATGCCTATTGCAATTTAATTATATATATATTTTTATTTACTTATTGATTCTTTGAGCACAAATGGAGTACAGCTATTGTTTCTCTGGTTGTACACAAAGTAGAGTCACTCCATCTGTGCATTCACACATTTTTTTTTTTTTTTTTTTTTTTTTTTTTTTTTTTTTTTTATTCTTGCCCCCCCACCCTGACCCCACCCCTCCCTTCCCTCTATGCTATCTATCCTTGCTCCATTCTAGCCACCCTTCCCCCTCCCCCGCATTATGCATCATCATTCATTTATCAGAGAGACCATTCGGCCTTTGGATTTTGGGGATTGGCTAATCTCACTTAGCATAACAGTCTCCAACATCATCCATTTACCTACAAATGCCATCATTTTATTCTTCTTTATGGCTGAGTAAATTTTCCATTGTGTATATATACCACAGTTTCTTTATCCATTCATCTATTGAAGGGCATCTAGTTTGGTTCCACAATCTAGCTATTGTGAATTGAGCAGCTATGAACATTGATGTGGCTGCATCACTGTTGTAATCTGATTTTAAGTCCTTTGGGTATAGGCCAAGGAGTGGGATAGCTGGGTTAAATGGTGGATCCATTCCAAGTTTTCTAAGGAATCTCCACACTGCTTTCCAGAGTGGCTGCACCAACTTGCACTCCCACCAGCAATGTATGAGTGTATCCTTTTCCTCACATCCTTGCCAACACCTGTTGTTGCCTGTATTCTTAATAAAAGACATTCTAATTGGGGTAAGATGAAATCTTAAGGAGGTTTTGATTTGCATTTCTCTTATAACAAGGGATGTTGAACATTTTTTCACAAATCTGTTGATTACTTGTAGATCTTCCTTTGTAAAGTGTCTGTTCATTTCCTTGGCCCATTTATATATATTCCATCCATCAAAAAGCGAATACACTTTCTTCTCAGCAGCTCATGGGTCCTTCTCTAAAATAGACCATATGTTATGCCACAAAGCTACTCGTAGCAAATACAAAAACATAGAGATACTACCTTGTATACTATCAGATTATAATGGAATGAAATTAGATATCAATGATAAAGTTAGAAACAGAAACTACTCCAAGACCTGGAGATTAAATAATATGCTATTGAATGATACATGGATAACAGAAGACATTAGGGGGTAAATTAAAAGATTCTTAGAGGTCAATGAGAACGAAGATACAACATATCAAAATCTCTGGGATACTATGAAAGCAGTGCTAAGAGGAAAGTTCATTGCATCGAGTGCATTCAACAAAAGAATGAAAAGTCAACAAATCAATGACCTCACATTACAGCTAAAAGCCCTAGAAAAAGAGGAACAGACCATCACCAAAATAGTAGAAGACAGGAAATAATTAAAATCAGAGCTGAAATCAATGAAATTGAAACAAAAGAAACAATTCAAAAAATTGACAAAACAAAAAGTTGGTTCTTTGAAAAAATAAGCAAAATTGATAAACCCTTAGCCACGCTAATGAAGAGAAGGAGAGAGAAACTCCAAATTACTAAAATTCGTGATGGAAATGGAAATATTACAAAAGACACTATTGAAATACAAAACATAATAAGAAGCTATTTTGAAAATTTATACTCCAACAAAACAGAAAACTTGGATGCTTATTTTCTTCCAAGCCATCAGGAGTGCTTCTCCTGATGAGCTCACAGCTTCTTCCTCTGGAATCAGATGGAGAAATCTCCCTACCTTACGACTCATCTCATTAGGTCACCTTGCACCAGAACAACTTTCTTTTGCCAAAAAAACTAACATATTGACTATATTTACCAGGAGACAGAAAACATGGAGGATATCTAAGAATGTTGCCTACCCCAGTTACCAGAGTACTAGTTATGGTTTGGATTTTAATGTTCCCCTAGTAG
>JAJEJO010004858.1:0-51311 GCA_020662805.1 Glaucomys volans | reverse complement strand
AACACTGGCTCTCCCTACCCTTGGCTCTGCTCTACCTCTTAGCACTTGGGGCCAACATCCTCATCCTGACCATCATCCACCAAGAGGCAAGTCTGCATCAGCCTATGTACCATTTCCTGGGCATCCTGGCCGTGGTGGACATGGGCCTGGCTACCACCATCATGCCTGAAATTTTGGCCATCTTGTGGTTGAATGCTAAGGCCATCAGCCTCCCTGAGTGCCCTGCTCAGATGTATGCCATCCATTGTTTTGTGGCCATGGAGTCAAGTATCTTTGTCTGCATGGCTATAGATAGGTATGTAGCCATTTGCCAACCACTGAGATACCCATCAACAGTCACTGACTCTTTTGTGGTCAAAGCAACTGTGCTTATGACAATTAGAAACTTTCTCTGTCTAATTTCAGTGCCTGTCTTAGCTGCTCAGAGGAACTACTGTTCTCGGAATCAAATTGAGCACTGTCTCTGTTCTAATCTTGGAGTCACTAGCCTCTCCTGTGATGACAGGAAAATCAACAGTATCAATCAGATATTTCTGGCTTGGATGATTATGGGAATCGATCTGGGTGTGATTATTGTATCATATGTTTTGATCCTTCAGTCTGTACTGAAGCTCAACTCCAAAGAAGCTGCATCCAAGGCCTTAAGTACCTGCACTTCCCACCTCATCTTAACTCTTTTCTTCTACAGTGTCATCATTGTCATTTCTATCACTCATAGTGCAGGGATGAAACTTCCCCTGATCCCAGTTCTACTCAATGTGCTGCACCATGTTATCCCTCCTGCCCTCAACCCCATGGTATATGCCCTAAAGAACAAGGAGCTCAGGCAGGGCTTATGCAAGATGCTTAGGTGAACATCAAGGGCAGCTGACATAGAGGATATATGCTTTTTGTTTTCTGCACATACTTACCTATTACATTATTCAATGACTGCAAATATGAAATGTATTTACTTTTCATCCTTAGGGATTTAGTGGCATCTTTTTAGTTTTCATAGGCAATAACTAAAATTTCTGAACAAGACATGTGGAGCTGATGTTTGAAATCTCTATATTTCAAGCAAAAATATTCATGGCAAAGAGCTCCATAATGATAGTATTTGTTTCAAATATCCAAGGGGAGATATGAAGAATTTGTACTTCATTATGCTATGTTTTTTCCATGAGCAGAATGTTCAAATAATGTTGAGTAAATGTAGTTCCTGCAAATATTTGACAATATCTACTATTAAAATTGAGTGTTCAATTATTTTATTTTGATGTAATTATTGATAATGTAGGAGCTATTTTTAAATTAATACTTATCTATACATTATAATTATACATGAGATTCATTGTTACATATTTTTACACACATATAATAAAATGAAGTCAGTTTAACTAACTTTCCCTCTCCTCTCCTGTAACTGAATTCCCTTTCTCAACTCCTATGTCTCCTTTTGAGTTTCATGAGAACTCCATTTTTTTCCCTAACTTTCACAAGAGCGAAAATATACAACCCTGACCATCTGAGTCTGGCTTATTTCACTTAATGCTCTCAAGCTCCATTCATTTTCCTGCAAATGCCATAACATTATTCCTCTTTGAGGCTAAATAAACTCCATTATGGACACACACACATGTTCACATGTTTGTGTGTGTGTGTCTGTGTGTGTGTGTATGTGTATCACCCCTTCTTTATGCATTCATCTATTGACAGACACCTAGGTTGGTTAGACAACTTGGCTATTGTGAATTGCACTGATATAAAATTGTCATGCATATATCACTATATTATTCAGACTTTAATTCTTTTGGATAATTATCGAGGAGTGGTATAGTTGTGTCATATGGTGATTGTGTTCCTACTCTTTTAAAAAATGTTTTATTAGTGCATTATAGTTGCCCATAATAGTAGTGTTAATTTTGACATAATCACAAATGCATGGAATATAATTTGCTCCATTTCATTTCCCAGAGTTGCCTCTTTCCTTACTCCCCTTTTTCCCTTGTTCCCCTTCTTCTACTCTATTGGTCTACCTTATATTTATTTGTTTTTAAATTGATGATTTATAGATATAAACAAAAATAGAATTCCAAATGGTATATTTACTTATGTGCATAGCATAATTTAGTCAATTTCATTCCTTTTCTTATCCTTGCTCTCTTCCCCTCAATCTATACCTCTACTCCACAGATCTTCCTTCTATTTTCATGAGATTTCAATCCTTCACACACACTTTTTCCCTTATTTTACTCTAGTTTCTTCATATTAAAGAAAACATTTGACCCTTGACTTTCTGAGTCTGGTTTATTTCACTTAGGATGATGTTCCATTCATTTGCCAGTAAATCCTAACATTTCATTCTTCTTTATGACTGAGGGAAACTCCATTGTGCATACATACCACATTTTCTTTATCTACTCCTCTGTTAATAGGCACAGAGACCTGGTTCCATCACTTGGCTATTGTGTGTTGTGCTGCTATAAATGTTGATGTTCCTGTATTAGGACAGTGTGCTATATTGAGTCCTTTTGTATAAATACCAAGGAGTAGGAAAGATGAATTATATGGTGGTTATAGCCTAGTCTTTCAAAGAATATGATATGAATTAATTCAGCAGTTTTATAATTTGTCTTATTATGTGTTATATCTTTATTTTAGGGAGCAGAAGACTTGATTATGTATTCTCTAAGAAGGTATGCAAACCACTGAGAAACAACTGAAAATATGCTTGACATTGTTAGTCATTAGGCAAATTCTAATTAAAACCACAATAACATATTACACCTACTGAAATGGCTACAACTAAAAATGGAAAGAAATCTGCAAATGTTTACAGGTATATGGATGCATTGCTGTTGAGATGTAAAATTATACCAAAGCTATGAAAAGTTTAGACCATTACTCAGTAATTGTAATGATGGGAGGTCCCAGCATCTAACTTTGGTGTATAGATCCAGTATCACTGAAATAAAGTGTTAGAACGAAAACTTGTACATGAATGTTTATAGTAGCACTCTTAGTCAAAAAGTGGAAACACACTTCATGTATTTAAGTTGCTGAATGGATGAATAAAATTAATTATACTCACCTATACTAAACAAGACATTCCATCTAAGAGGTGACTGTGAGACAAAAGATATCAGTTTCACTACACTCACTATTTTGCTCTCTGATGATGTATCTCATCACATCATCTTGTAAATCTTAATATACACAATGAAACTTATTTTTGGAAAGTTCTATTCAATTAAGGAGTTAAGGACATGCTAAACATTATGAAAACAAATACAAACTTTAGTACTGTAATAATTTTAAATAATTTAAAAATAAATATGCAAAACCAAATACACAAAAGTGACAAAGTACTGGTACATGCTACTGACACACTTATTATATGCATACTTTTTCCCACATTTTTAATTGATGTATTAGGATTGTACATAAAGATGAGATTTGTTGTTACATACACACACACAATATAACAACCTGTTTTGGCCAATACCACTCCTTAGCACTCCCCCTGTTCCCTGCTTCCTTTCACCCCTGGTCCCTTTCCTTTACTGATATCCCTTTGATTTTCATGAGACCTCCAACCCCCCACATTACTTTTCCTTTGTCCTCTCTGCCTTTCACATATGGGAGAAAACATACAAATCTTGACCTTCTGAGTTTGGCTTAATTAATTTAACAAAAAGTTTCACCCATTTTCCTGCAAATGACATAATTTCATTTTTCTTTATAGCTGAATGCAACTCCATTGTGTATATATACCACATTTTCTTTATCCATTCATCTTTTGATGGACATCTAAGTTAGTTCTATAGTTTGTGTTGCTATGCATGCGTCACTACAGTATGATGACTTTAATACCTTCAGACAAATACTGAGGGGTGGTGTAGCTGGGTCATATGGAAGTTCTGTGCCTAGTCTTTTGAGGAAATATCATACTGATTTCCTAAATGGTTATACTAATTTACTGTCCACCAACAATGTAAAAGTGTCCCTTTTTCTCCATATCCTCTCTAGCATTTATTTGTATTTTTGATGACTGCCATTGTGACTGGTATAAGATTAAATCTGTGTAGTTTTGATATGCATTTCCTTAATGAGTTGAATATTTTTCATATATTTATTAACCTTTCATTTTCCTTTTTAGAAGTGTCTGTTTACTTCATTTCCCCATTTATTAATTGGGTTATTTGCTTTTTATTGTTATGTTTTTTAAGTTCTTCATAATTCTTGATATTAATCCTCTGTCAGAAGAGTGGCTAGCAAAGATTTTCTCCCATTCTTTGAGTTCTTTCTTCAAATTTCTAATTGTTCTTTTGCTGTGCAGAAGTCTAATTTCGTTTAAATGCTTTTCTTTTGTCTTTTTAGTTACACATGACAGTAGAGTGTATTTTGACATATTTAAACAAACGGAGAAGTCTTTAATTTTATGCCATCCAAATTCATCAACTTTTGACATTATTTCCTGAGCTTTAGGGCTCCTACTGAGAAAGTCATTGCCTGTGCCTATATCCTGGAGTGTTGACCCTATATTTTCTTCCAGGAGTTGCATAGTTTCTGATCTGATTCTTAAGTCTTTGATCCACTTTGAGTTGATTTTTGTGCAGGATGAGAGGCAAAGATCTAGGTTCATTCTTCTACATGTGGAGAACAAGTGTTCTCAGAAACATTTGTTTAAGAAGCTTTCTTTTCTCCAATGTATGTTTTTGGCACCTTTGTAAAGTTTCGGTAAAAAAAAAGTATACCTGGACTTTTCTGAGTTTTTCTGATGTCATAATATTTATCATCAACCTCACTTGAAAATAAATTTCTTAAAAACCAGAGTCCATGTTATCTAATTTTTTCAGTTACAAGCCTGCTTTTGGGAGTACAAAGCACGCAATGATTTCCAAATAGTCTCATGAAACTATAAATGAATACACGAACATATGAATGCATATGTGTGAGTGATTAAAATGTTCTATACAGAAATGCTTTCCTCTTGTTTCCAACAGGCTGTAAACAGAAACAAATCTGAAATAATAGGAAAATCATGAATTTCCATTCAAATTCGTTTGTGTTCACTCTTTTCTCCCTACATCTACATATGGCCATCCTCAAGCACATGTATTGAAAAAGGCATAAGAAATTACTCATTTATGAATGCAGCATCAGGCAGGCTGTAAAGATGAAAAACTACTGCTCTTTTCCTCCTTCCATATGAATTATCTGGATTCTGACATCAGCACCTGTGTCCTAAAGATGTTAATTATCCCTTTGCAGCTTTTGTTTAAAGGCTCAGGTCAATCCTATAGATATCAAGGGATTTAGATATTGAGAGCTACACATACACACACACACACACACACACACACACACACACATACACATATATGTTGCAGAATTCTAATTTTTAAAAACACCAAACCCTGATTGCCTGGACCAAAGTGTATTTTGCTCACTATTTTGACCCCCAGAAATAGGTAATAAGGGCATGAAAGGCAGACAAAGTAGTGTGAAGATTTTTGTTATTGTTGTTGTTAATAGCACACTGAAGAGAGACTGTGTGAATGGTGTTGGAGTACATACTAATGATTATAATGTTCTCAGAAATGCAGATTTGATTTCCATCACCCAGTTTAAGGCATAAATGTTGTAAAAGATGGCTTTTTCTTGGGAAATATTTATTTCACAATAAGGAGTTAAGGGCTTTCATGCCATCCAATTCATCAACTTTTGACATTATTCTCATGTTGCAATTCAAGGTGACATTTCATGATGATTGAATACCTATTCTTTCCTTGGTCAAAGAGGAATCATTAGGAAAGCTAGAAAACAGGTTAAATTACCCCATGGGGAGTAGAAATAGCTGGAGAAGAGTTTGTGACAGTTTCAGAACACTGTTATCATTCTTACCTGCACTCCCTTGTTCCTTAAAAGACGAATCTAATTTACTTGCTTCATAGCAAGTCTCTCTAAAGAACACTTATGACTTTCTTTCATCCACTTTTGATGGCAAAACAGACTAGGATGAGCCCACTACCAAGAGAGCTGATGATGGGTTGTAAAGACTGAGGATGATCAAGCATAGACACAAACTTAATGTCTATGAGTTCAGGAGTAGAGACACACTATAGATGCTTTGAAACTTGTACCTTCTATGGTGATATTTGCCTTTATTGTTATGACTTCAATAGACCTACTCGCTCACAGCATAATATGAGTCTGTTGTCTCCACAGGAGAGTAAATTCAGACTGTATTGAAAACACTTTAAATTTGTGCTGAAAAAGTCTAATTTAACTAGTTATTGCCACATTGCCTGGTATTTACTTGGATCTTTAACTCAGCAATTTGAAAATACATCGAAGATAAGAACTAGATTCCTCATGTATTAGAAGTTAAAATGATAAAGGAATCAAGTGGGTCACAAGTAGGTTATCTGTTTCACATTTAGGAAATAAATTCTTCAGAATACAGCAGAAATCATCTCAAAGATGTATTTCCTATTCTCTACTCACAGCTATCCACATTTCCCCTAATTTTTCTACTTGGTTTCTATTGCAAAAACAAATATGAACTAATATTTGATCATTCAAATAAATTGAGAGGAAGTAACAAGTAATAATCTTACATTTTTCAGCAATTTCTGACCATTTTGAACTTGAGACAGGTGCATTATACTATTTTATTTGTAAATGTTTAAAATTTTTTAAATAGAAGATTGAATAGAAAGGCAAAGTTGATCTACTGTGCTAGCTCTTACTTGGTTGTCTTTGGGGAGAAGGTAAACAGAAAATGGTATTCAGGAGCTTGAGAAAAGTGGGTTCATGTCTTCACATGAGTGTATTCACTGCTTGTTCATGCACTGAACTTTACATGAATGCTTTCTGCATGCATTTGGGTATCCTTTGATACATAATATGTATCTAAACTATTAACAGTGCACTTCAAAGTCTAGCTTATATTAATAGTGATCAATTATAAGTTTTATATATATGCTTATTTGATGTATATATGCACATATACATATATAAAAGTTTTAATTTCATTTTTAATAAAAAATTTTCAAGGAAAGTTGAAAAATGTATAATTGTGCACAAACAGTAAATAAAAATTGACAAACAAGACAAAAAAAATTTAATGACAAATTTGGTAGGTAAACACTTTCTTATTGCACAAATTCTTCTCTTTTGTTGTCCATAGTATAAATTACTTGGCTTTTGTTAACTTTGCGATTATGATCATAGTCCATAACAGTGCTACTGAGTAGGAAACCAAGCATCAGTTAAAATGCTCTGATTAAGTGTATTCCCCATATTTCAATTTTGTACTGTGGACTAATACAGCAAGGAAGTCTATTTCAGTTTTTCCTTTGTTTTACTTGTGGGGAATTATCAAACTGATGAACACATAGAATGAAATGATTTGGTACTATCAGCTGGAATTACACTGTGTCAAGCATGTTACCCACTAATTCTAAAAATGATCTTGAGACAGCATTTCCTGTCTTTGGTTTCTAAGATTGACATTGATGTTTCCTCCAAACTTTTTAAATAGGTTTTAATGTTTGTATGGTTTGTGATTTCTAAAAGATCTTTAGTATATTTTGGCTTATGATTTTCTTTGCACATCTTCTTATTGCATATATATGTACATTTTTGTATATACATTATATAAATAGTATCTGTGGAGTATGGTGATTTGTAGTAGCTCTTAATGAATCAACTTTTACTATCCAAACCAAGACCTTTGTTTTGCCTGGCTCCTAACTTTTTTGTTTTCTTGAGTTTGGGTTTTTTTCCTCATTTTTTATGATGGGAATCTTGCTGAGAAATTTACTTCTGATGATCTATGAGGTAGATATATTAACTTTATCTTGGCTGGTGGATGTTTTCACATTTTCAAAGTAAGATGTAGACACCAATTTAATAATTCTTAAAGTCTATTATGATATCACATTCATTGATTCATTAATCTTCTCATCAATTCTCAAATGGTATTTAGCATTTGCTATGTGTATTGTGCCTTATTAGATGCTGCAAATATAAATAACATGAAATGTGCCCAAATATTATAGTTGTGTTGTTTTATGGGTGATTCAAACTATAAATGGATAATCACGGTACCATGATGTTCAAATAACAACAGAGGTAGATTCCATCAGCCTAAATATTTCTTCCTACAAGCCTTCCTCTTCCCTAGTTACATTGTATTATGATGATCTGAAGAGTGGTCTGCCATTTTCTCCAACAGAGTTTAAGAGTTTCTCCATGAAAGTTGAGGACTAAAGGTGGATGGGGTGGGGTGGAGAGGGAGGTCACAGCACCAAAGAGAGGACTGCAAAATCACAAAGCAAAATAAGGTTAGTGTAGTGTCAGTAGGAAATGAGAAATAGCACCAGAAGAGAACACTGACCTGGCAGAATACTGGCAATGTTTTTGGTCTAGGAGCATTTGTCATTTCTCTTTAGAAATTGTTCTTTATTACCTACTTGCTATTTTTATTTCTGTAGGACTCTTAAGATTTTCCTCTAACACCAGAAAAGAGCAATACTCTTATTAAATTAAGAGTGTTTCTTTGCTACTTCTGGAAGTTGCCTTCTCATTATCTAATGTGTCACTCTTCAGTGACAAAACAGGGAAGTAGGTAAGGAAAAATAAATAAGGAACAACTATTTATCTCTGATTTGTCAACCATCTTAATTAATATTAACTAACTTTTTTTGATGTCTGGAAGTTTATTCAAAGTAGAAATTTCAACTAATAATATGAACGCATGTACATTGTATGTGAGCAAGGCCAAAGGTGAGGTATTCGAAACGAAGGAGGTTTAAATCCAACAATCATATTTAAGTGTGAGATTCCAAGTAACACTTTGTTAATCAAGTCTAAGACACTCATTGCCAGTTCTTTATTTCAACAATTTACATATAGTGGGCTACTTTTTAAAAATACTAGGAAGTGTTTTGGAAAGACCTGTGAACAGTGTTAAATAAGAATGTCTACAATGAAGCACTCAAAATTGATCCTCTCAACTGATGCTCACTCATCCACGGTCCTGGTACAACTTTGAAAGGCCTCTTTATTAGTGAGTTGTCAAAGATGGGCAAATTTGAATAAGAACTTTAAAACAAATGTCTAAATTAGTAGGGAAAAATAAGCAGACAATTATGTAGTAACTCTAAAACATAGAAATTGTGGAAATAATATACTTAAAGAAAAATAAATACATTTCTCTAATTAACTATCTTTAATATAATGTAACATCACTCATTTTAAGGATAAATGAGGATACTCTTTGGGTTAAAATGAATGTACTCACAAGGTCTACACCTGCACTGCATCCTCTGTTGGTTCTATCATTCTAATACACAATATTTTAAAATATTGGGCATATAATTTTTATTCTTAAAATTTGAAATCTTCAAAAAGGAAGAAAAAGTACATGGTAATATTTGGTAATAACACATAGTGGACATCTATTTTTAATTTTGCACTGAAATATTGGCAAATAGTTATATAAATAAGTCTCTGAAGCATAGAATGTTTTAACATTAGTAATTTATCAAAGTAGTTGTATAAATGCATATATTTTTGTACTTTATTTTTTTAAAGTTAAGTCCATTCATTGAAGTATGAGTGTATGGATTTCAAGAACCAACCATATGCACAAGTAGGTGCAGGTTACTGTAAAACATGACCAATGGAATTGGAAGATCCTTGGGGTTTTCAAACTACACTATGGCCTTCTACAGTTGCTTGGATTTAGAAAGGTGTTTAAAGTTTTGGTAAATCAGGGTCCTAAGTATAAAGTGGGTCTCCTTCTTTGCCTTATACAAGTATATCAAAATTTAAAAGAGCAAATTGGTACTTTATAAATTTTCAAGTACCCGAATAGAAAAGAACTCTTTAACATATGCCCCATAATCTAAGCTCCTAAAGAAGAAGTCTACATGGATGAAAGCCTTCTAGCAAGTCTATATATTAGGTCTCTGAATCAACCAACTAATTAGCAAAGTCTACTTCAATGACTTTCTATTTGGAAGACCATGGACAAAGTATTGATTTTCTCTAATAATCTATTCCTCACTTATGAAGTGAAGGAAAAAATTTGAGCTGCATTATGGAATTTTAGAGATGAGGCTGAGAATGTTAAACTTATCACAGTTCCACTTTCATAAGAAAAGTTAAGTGTGAGTGTCAGGTTGGGAAAGATAAAGATACAGAATTGCCTCTTCATGTCATGATCCTGGCTTAGACAATTTCCAACACTCTCATAGGGGTGATTAGAATTATAACAGCTGGGAATGGTGGCACACACCTGTAATCCCTGCAGCTTGGGAGGCTGAGGCAGGGAGATGGCAAATTCAAAGCCAGACTTAGCAAAAGAAAGGTGCTAAGCAATTCACTGAGACCCTGTCTCTAAATAAAATACAAAATCGGGCTGGGGGTATGGTTTAGTGGTCAAGTGATCCTAAATTCAATCCCTGGTACCAAAAAAAAAAAAAAAAAAAGTAACATTAAGCTTTTTTCCCTCTTCCCAAAGGATGTTCCAGAATCTCAGAGATTTCAGCAGATCCCACTTCCAGGTCTCTGAGTTCATTCGGATGGGATTCCCAGGCATCCACAGCTGGCAGCACTGGCTCTCCCTACCCTTGGCTCTGCTCTACCTCTTAGCACTTGGGGCCAACATCCTCATTCTGACCATCATCCACCCAGAGGCAAGTCTGCATCAGCCTATGTACCATTTCCTGGGTATCCTGGCCGTGGTGGACATGGGCCTGGCTACCACCATCATGCCTAAAATTTTGGCCATCTTGTGGTTGAATGCTAAGGCCATCAGGGCCTCCCTGAGTGCTTTGCTCAGATGTATGCCATCCATTGTTTTGTGGCCATGGAGTCAAGTATCTTTGTCTGCATGGCTATAGATAGGTGTGTAGCCATTTGCCAACCACTGAGATATCCATCAATAGTTACTGACTCTTTTGTGGTCAAAGCAACTGTGCTTATGACAATTAGAAACTTCCTCTAATTTCAGTGCCTGTCTTAGCTGCTCAGAGAAACTACTGCTCTCAGAATCAAATTGAGCACTGTCTCTGTTCTAATCTTGGAGTCACTAGCCTCTCCTGTGATGACAGGAAAATCAACAGTATCAATCAGATATTTCTGGCTTGGATGATTATGGGAATCGATCTGGGTGTGATTATTGTATCATATGTTTTGATCCTTCAGTCTGTAGTGAAGCTCAACTCCAAGGTGCTTAGGCTGAACATCAAGGGCAACTGACATGGAAAAGATACTCAGTCTTTTTATTTTATCCACCTACTCACCTTTTTACATTTATCAATGACGGTGAATATGAAAAGTAAAGAATAGGAACACTGCCGAGCAAGTTTTTAGCAACAATTATAATTGCACAGGAAGACGTGGATGACATTATGATGCTATTTATTTCAAGGAATCCAAGGGAAAGATATAAAGAATATACTTTTAATTATTTTTCATGGCTGTTATGAGTATAACTTCCAGAGGATTTTGAATAGATGTGGATGGATCAGGTACTAACCAAAAGCTATTATATTAGAGAGTTTAGTATTTTTATGTAATTACTGATAGGGTAAAAATTACTTTTGCACTTTTTTATCTGCCTTGTTAGGTGTTCTTATTTTTAATTAATTTATATTTTATTAGTTCATTATATTTATATGTAATATTGGGATTCATTTTGACATACTCATGCATGCATGGAATATAATTTGTTCCCCTGTAGTCCCTTGTATTTCCTTTTTCCCTTCCCACTTTGCTTCCTCTGTCCTCATGCCTCTACTCAACTGGTCTTCCTTCTATTTATTTACAGTTTTTTTCCTAAAATTGGTGTTTTATAGTTATGTATAAAGGTGAAATTCACCGTGGTATATTCATATTTGTACATAGCATAATTCTGCCAATTTCATTCTACCATTCCTCTCTTTTCCTACTCCCCCTCTGTCCCTGCAATCATACTCCATTGATATCCTTTCTATGTTCATGGGATTCTGAACACTTTTTTCCTTAGTTTGGTCTAGCTGCTGCATATTAAAGAAAATATTCAACCCTCGACTTTCTGAGTCTAACTTATTTTTCTTAGCATAATATTCTGCAATTCCATCCACTTACCAGAAAATGACATAATTTAATTTTTCTTTATGGCCAAGTAAAACTCCATTGTGCATATACATTTTCTTATCCATTCATCTGTTGAAAGGCACCTGTTCATCTGTTGATCATTGCACAATTTGACTACTATGAGTTGCAAGTGTGCCTGTATCACTATAGAATGCTGACTTTAGTTTCCATACATAAATGACCAAGGAGTGACTCTAGCCGGGTCGTATAGTGGTTCCATTTCTAGTCTTTGAGGAATCACTATACTGTTTCCAAAGTGTACTAATTTGAAGTCCACCAACAATGCAAGTGTAACTTTTTTCCTCACAGCCTCACCAGAATGTATTACAATTTGTGTTCTTGATGGTTGCCATTTTAACTAGAATGAGATGAAATCTTAATATATTTTTGATTTATTTCCCTGATTGCTAGAGATATTGAATATTTTTTCATGTATATGTTGGTCTTTTGTATTTCTTCAAGAAATATCTGCTTGTTTGTTTGTTTGTTTGTTTGCAGTGCTGGGGATTGAACCCAGGGCCTTGTGCTTGTGAGGCAAGCACTCTACCAACTGAGCTATATCCCCAGCCCCTAATATCTGCTTATTTCTTTGACTGAATTATTAGTTCAGTTATTTGTTTTCTTGATGTTAAGCTTTTTAAGTTCTTTATATATTATAATTTTTAATCCCTTCTCATAGGAGCAGCTGGCAAAGATCTCCCAGTCTGTAGGCTCTCAACTCGTGTTCTTGTTTCCTTTGTTGTGCAAAAGCTCTTTAAATTGATGCCATCCACATATTGATTCTTGGTTTTATTTTTTGTGCTTTAGAGGCTTGGTAAGGAAGTCATTGTTTTTGCCAATATGATGAAGTGTTGAGATGACATCTTTTCTAGGAGTTGAAGAATCTCTGGTCTAATTTCTCAGTCTTTGATCCACTCTGAGTTGACTTGTGCACACTGAAAGATGGGATGTAGTTTCATTCGTCTACATATGGAAATCCAATTTTCCCAACACCATTTGTTGAAAAGGCTATCTTTTCTCCATCATATGTTTCTGGAACCTTTAACAAATATCAGATGCCTATATCCCTGTGAGTTTGTCTCTGTGTCTTCTATTCTATTTCATGAATCTCCATGTCTGTTTGGATGCCAATACCATGCTAACTACTATAGCTCTGTAGCATAATTTGAGATCAGTTATGTGGTTCCTTCAGTATCACTCTTCTTGCTCAAGATTGCTTTGCCTATTCTAGGTCTTTTATTCTTCCAAATGAATTTTAGGACTGTTTTTTTTTAGTTCTGTGAAGAATGTCATTGATATTTTGATGGCTATTTCATTGAATTTGTATAACTCTTTTGGTAATATGGACATTTTGACTCTATTAATTCTCTCTTCAAGAACATGGAAGGTCTTTCCATCTTCTAACATCTTCCATTTCTTTCTTCAGTGTTCTATAGTTTTCATTATAGAGGTCTTTTTCTTCCTTGGTTAGATTTATTTCCAAGTATTTTTTTCTTTGAGGTTATTGTGAATGTATAGTTTTCCTGATTTATTCCTCAGCAGATTCATTATTGGAGTATTGGAAAGCACAGTTGCTTTTTAATTTATGACTGTTGATCTTTTTTGTATTTTGTTTTTACAGACTGCATTTTGGTTCATTGCACATAAATCAGGTACAACTTTTCATTTCTATGGTTGTACATGATGTAGATTCATACCATTCATATAATTGTACATGTACATGGGGTACATGTACTATCATTTTTCATATCCCCACCCCCTCCCTCTCTCATTTTCCATATTGTATTCTGATAATTTGCTAAATTTGTTTATCAGCTCTGGAAGTCTTTTGGTATAGTTTTTTGGGTCTTCTAGATAGAGGATCAAGTCATCATCAAACAGAAATAATTTGACTTATTTTCCTATTTGTATTCCTTTTCCCTAATTCCTTTTCTTGTTCAAAGAACTGACTTGAGTTTCAAGAACTATTAATAGGAGTGGTAAGAGCAGACATACTTGTCTTGTCCCTGATTTTAGAATAAATGCTTTAATGTTTCTCCATCCAGTATGATGTTGGCCTGGGTTGTCTTATGTAGCCTTTAAAATATTGCAGTAAGTTTCTTCTATCCCTAGTTTCTCTATCATTTTTAACATGGATACATCCTGGATTTTTTTCTGCTTGTATTGAGAGGATCATGTAATTCTTATCATTACCTCTATTTATGTGATGAATTATATTTTTTGATTCAGGCATGTTGAACAAAACTTGCATCTCTGGAATGAAACCCACTTGATCATGGTGTACTCTCTTGATGTGTTTTTGAATGCATTTTGCCAAAATTTTATTAAGAATTATTGCATCTATGTTTATTAATGTTCATCAGGGATGTTGGCCTTTAGTTTTATTTCCTCAATGTGTCTTTGCCTGATTTTGGTATCAGGGTAATACTGGCTTTATGAATTTGGAACTGTCCTCCTTTCCATCCCATGGAATCATTTGAGGAGTATTGGCATTAGTTCTTCCTTAAAAGTCTTGTAGAACTCAACTGAAAATCTACCTAGTTCTGGGCTTTATTTTTGTTAGAAGGCTTTTAATTGCTCTTAAAATCTCATTGCTTGATATTGGTCTGTTTAAGTTGTATACATCTTCATGTTTCAATGTGCGTAGATCATTCACATCTATATAGAAATTTGTTTGTATCTTCACATTTTCCAGTTTGTTGGAGTACAAATTTTCAAAATAGCTTTTAATGACCCTATAAATTTCAGAAGTATCTGTGTTAACATTTCCTTTTCTTCTCTAATTTTGTTGATTTGGGTCTTCTCTCTCTTTTTTGAATACTTTTGACAGAATACATAGATTTTCTTCATCTTAAACTTAAAGGTCATTGATTTAATTTGTAATGTAATTATGCCTCTCTCATAGTGATGTTTTATGTAGCTTTCCAGGGTACACAAACAGCATGGAAGATTTTTGAGACCTACAGAAGTAAATCTAAGATATCCATTAATCTGTAAAATCACCCAGAGAATTTCAGATCTACCTCTAGATTCTTTCTGGTTCACATAGAGCTATGGACTTGTATCAAACTTCAGGGAAAGAATTAGACTACAAAGAACAAAGATCAGTAACAGGGAAATAGGAACCATGCATTGCCATTAGCAATGAACTGTGTTATACCTTGCTAGAGACCTTAAGTTAGTAGATATAAGAAAATAAATTTTCTTGCATTGTATCCCTCAAAACAAGAGATTAATCCTAAAATGCAATGCAATAAAATCAATGATATGAAATTTAAAAATAATGCACGTCTGATATGATATGGCTCATCTTTCTAATTAAAACGTCAGGTAAGTTTTCATAAAGAGTACTCAGCAAGTCTTCTTCTCACTGAGAGTCAATCTATCATTTTGATAACAATTAAGGCTGAATTACAGGTCTTACTAGCAATAGACAGAGATAAAGGCTCTCATCACATTGACATAGAAGATATGTCACTAAAAGAAACTTTGATGTCACTAAAGATGATATGCATCTTTACCAACTATCTTCACTTCTAGATTTGCACATATCCATGAAAGAAACCAAACACTTCATAGATTAAGTTAGCCCACTGTATAATGACAAATTTCTTTCCAGTATATGTTTGATTATTAGAATACATTTTCACTATAAATCAATGACACCATTTATGTGATTACTTAGCTCATTTGTTGACTTGACTAAAATTCTTGAGATACAAATATTAAATTATCCTAAAAAGTCAACTAGGACTATTTAATTGTTTAAGTATTATTTTAATTGAGGTGTTACAGAGAAGAGATTACAAACCATGAGTGAAGAACCTGATGAATTTGAGATTCCTTACACAGTCGAATATCTCATACCTTTATCCTTGAGTGATTTACAACCTGTGACTTTTCTACCCTCTGTGCTATGCCACCATCCTCACTAACGCAGTCCTTGCCAAGGCTGGCCTGCTCACTTTTCTTAGGGGTGTGATGGTTGTTATCCCTTTCACTTTACTCACCAAGCGCCTGCCATACTGCAGGGGCAATATCATCCCCCACACCTACTGTGACCATACGTCAGTCGCCAAGATATCCTGTGGGAATGTTCAGGTCAACACCATCTACAGTTTGATGGCTGCCCTCCTGACTGGGGGCTTTGACATCTTGTGCATCACAGTCTCCTACTCAGCAGATGCTTGGCAGAAAGCCTTCAGCACCTGCACAGCCCACATCTGTGCCATCATTGTCATCATGATCATTGTCATCACCAACGTCCCAGCCTTCTTCACCTTCTTCACACACTGCTTTGGAGGACACACCATTCTGCCCTACATACACGTCATTATGGCTAATCTCTATCTACTCATGCCTCCCACCATGAATCCAATTGAATATGGGATGAAAACCAAGCAGATCCAAGACAGTGTCTTTAGGTTCTTTTTTAAGGGAAAGGAGACTTTCCTAGATCTTTACATGTAGTATTATGAGAAGTAAGAGCTTCCTCAGCCAGTCTCAGGTAAAATAATCAACAGAAAAACCTCCAGATGAAATCTGGTATGTGTCCCCGGGAACACTTATCTGCAACTCAGAGTCTTCTACCTCTTTTGAAAGGCTAAGATACTGTTTGTGTAGGTAAATTCCCCTTATTTGAAATTCAAAGCCTCTTTGATGTAGAGGACTTCAAAATTCACAGCATTTAATCTTCATACACAGATATCTGTCTCCTCAATACAATCTACACCAGGTGCACAGTGGTTGAATCATGAGAACTGAAGCTACATGTTTAAAAAGTTTTAAATCTCTGGCAATTCATGACTATATCCATTGATATTTATGCTAATGTGTTTATTTCAGCATTCTCCTGCCAAAATCATTTGGATTTCATTTTTATGTCCCACATTCTTATCTCTTGCTTTCCATTGCAACTTTGCCAGCTATTTATCTAGTACAACTCATACATGCATTTGCCAAAAACAGTTCTAAGAGGTAAAAATTGCAGCATATTCAATATCCAGCAACTGGAAACAAAATAATAATAATAATAATAATAATAATAATAATTTATAAATAAATAATTGTTTAATAATGAAAGGAAAAGACAAGGAATGTATATCATGTTTTCATTTATAATAAAGCTTAAAAGCAGGTAAAACTAATATGATATTAGATATTAGGATAATGTTTACACTTGAGAATGACAGGCCATGCAAAGGAGGAGCTGCTGGAGTACTCCATTGATTGATTTTTGACCTGGGTGTTAGATATGGGGCATATCAACTCAGTGGCATTTCATGAAGCTGTCACTTATGTGCTCTTTACTTAACACATGATATACTTTGATAAAATGTTTATTTCAAAGAATATGTCTTGAGCACACACCTGGTCCTCTAAGTTATGAATCAGTTCTTTCTTTCTTCCAATCTCTCTGTGAATAGCTTACAATATATGTGGACTGTTTTCTCTTTCAGAAGTATATTAAGTTTAGTATAAATTGTAAGTGTACAATAGTAGTTTGTGACTTTAACTTTCAGCGTAGATAAATCACCCAGACACAAAACGAACAAATAAGTAGCAAGTTTAAATTACATCCTAAACCAAATGAACCTAACAAACATCTTCAGACCATTCCACTCAACAGATGCAGAATAGAATGCACACTGGTTCTCGATAACACACTGAACATAGTCTAGGATAGATTACATCATAGGCCACAAAACAAGTGTCAACAAATTTAAAAACTTGAAATCATATCCTAATGTGCCTAAATTTCAACATCATGGAAAAAAAACACCAAACAAACCTGGCATAGAGAGAAGCTACCCTAACATGATAAAGTCCATATATAATGAACCAACAGCTAACATCATCCTGAATGGGACAAGGCTGAAAGCTTTTTTCTCAGATACAGAACAAGAAAACAATGTTCTCTTTCAGCACTTCTATTCAATATAGTGATGGATGTCCTAACTAGAGCAAGGGAAACAAGGGGCAATTAGATAGGAAAAGAGAAAATCAACTTGTCACTGTATGCAGATTATATGATATAAAATATGGAAAAATCTGAAATAATCCACCAAAAAGTTATTATCATTAGAGAATGAATTTAGCAAAGTTCCCTTGTTTGAAAGCAACCCCATTTATAATAGCTACAAAATCCCCTAAGAATAAATTTGAACAAGCAGCTAAAAGATCTCTATAATTGTGTCTGTTAAACACTAAAGAAAAAATATAAATTATTCATGTAGTGGAAGAACTAATAATTTAAATGCCCATACAATCCACAGCTACCTATAGATTCAATTCAATCCCTGTCAAAATACCTATAACATTCTTCACAGTAGTACAAGAAACGATTCCAAAATCTATGTGGAACCACAAAAGTCCCCACACAGCCAAAGCCATCTTGAGCAAAAAGAACAAAGCAAGAGGCTTCACGGTACTTGACATCAGAACATATTCCAGAGGTATACTAATCAAAATGCATGATATTAGCATAAAATAGACATACAGACCAGTAGAACAGAATAGAGAGCCTAGATGATAATCCAGGTATCTATAGCCAACTGATTTTTGACAAAACTGTTAAGAGTATGCATTAGTCTTTTCAAGAAATGGGGCTGGGGAAATTGGGTATCCACATGCAGAGGAATGAAAGTAGAGCCCCGTATCTTACCAGTTCTAAAAATCAATTTAAAATTAATTAAGGACTTAAATGTAAAACTCAAAACAATAAAGGTACTAGAAGAAAATGTATAGGAAATTCACTTAGAACACTGGAATGGGTATGGATTTTTAAATAAGATCCCAAAAGTTGTCAAAGAGACACTTGGGCTACCAAATTTATTGCCACATTACTCACAATAGCAAAAAGCAAAATGATAAATTGATAAAGAAAATGTGATATATACATGCAATAGAATAATCTTCCCTCATAAAAAAGAACAAAACCTGTCACATGTCTAACATAATGTTAACTGGAGATCATTATGTTAAGTGAAATCAACCAGGCACAGAAAGATGAGTGATGCATGATTTTACTCATAAATACAATAAAAAAGAAATGATATAAAGGAAACCCTATTGGCTTGTTTAAACAAGAGATAACAAGTACTGGTGAGGATATGGAGAACAAAGAATACTTGTACGCTGTTGATGAAAACATAAATTAGTAAAGCCATTACAGAAAAAAAAGGAAGTTCCTCAAAAAATTGAAAATATAACTACCATGTGATCTAGCAATTTCTTTGCTGGGTATGTATCTAAATGAAATAAGATCAATATCCCAGAGAGAGGTGCACATAATCATATTCATAGACAAGAGGTGGAAACAACACAAATATTCATTGAAAGATGAATGGATAAAGAAAATGTGGTGTATATGCACAAGGAAATACTATCCAGCATTTAAAAAGAAGGAAATTGTGCTATTTTGTGACAACACAAATAAACCTGGAGGACATGCTAAGCAAAATAAGCCAAGCACAGAAAAACAAATACCCTATGATCTCTCATAGAATTTTAAAAATGTTTATAGTATATTAGGAAATAATGTGAGAGCTATAAAACTTATGAACAGCATAGCCATAGTTTACAAAGAATTTAAGTCCTTTTTGAATCTTTATTTTACTTTTCCTACTTGGTCTTTTTCCACTTTCAAATGGAATTTAAATATTCTTTTCTCAGCAATGAACTTTCTACTCATGTCTGGGTGAGGTCCCTGGTGACATGCTATTATTGCATGTGGCAGGCAAACATTTTGGGATTTGAGACACCTCGCTAAACAAATCAGGTGAAGATCCTGATTTCATGGCACTATTTCATGGCACTATTAACCTAAACATGATCTTAGCCAAAAAGCTAAGAAGGGAACATGGTACTAGTCATCTAAAGGGTAGGGTTGGGGAAGGCACCCTGTAAAAATTTTGAAAGCAATATGCTCCATAAAAAATAGGACAGACAGCACAAGTCGTTTCATGTGCACTTGAGTCAAATATTGTGTGGGACCCTTAAGAATCTGGTGGCAGCTCTGTATTTTCATAAGCCATTTTCTCAAAAGAGAACAAATACTCTTCAGTCATAAAAAAAATAACAAAAAAAATTGCTTTACGCAGGGCAGGGTCACTATAAGAGATTCTCACCATCCCAGTCATAAAAAAAAATCATGCTACAAACTTTTAATTGCTTAGAAAATGGTGTAGTGTGTTATAGTCATTAAAACCAAAGACACTGGATGCAGATGGCCTGGATGTAAATCCAAGCTCTGCCACGTGCTGGCTGTGTGACTTTCATTATCCAACCTCTCTGTGCCCCAGTATGCCTACCTGTAGAATGGACATGAAGTAGTGTCATCCTCAGACTTGTTTTAAGACCAAATGAGCAAATAATGCTTAGAAAAACATCTGGAAAATAAGTGTGATGTGTATTTTGTTGTTGTTGTTGTTGTTGTAATCTTGAAACCATGTTCTTACAAGAATGCTCAATGCTTTCAAAAAAAGAAACCATAGAGGAAGACGTAAGGAATCTACACTCCACCCAGAACACCTGAGAGGAACCCAGGCTGGTTCACTGAAGAAGTAAGTAGAACTGAGAAAATGGAGTTTGTATGGAGGACAGAAGGAAACAGGAGAGGGTGACGGGCCTCAAGAGACAGAGGTTGTGGTGGAGATCTGAGAAGTCCAGGAAAGTGACTGATGGGCGGCAGCAGCTGAAGGGTTAAGGGCCACTCTAAGGCCCCTGTGGCCTCTCAGTGGTGGTTGTGAGCAGCAGCAGGTGGTGTTCCTGGCCTCCTGCCCAGGCTCACAAACAATGCACCTGCACCTCTGGGCAGGGCTTCTGCCTACTTTTCCAGTCCCATCTTTTTGTCTTCCTCTTTCTCTTTTGCTTCTGAAGACATTATGGGCCCAAACTTGATATTCTTCGTTTAACCTTAACATTTTGCACAAAATATATCAAAATATTTTAGTTTTTCCCAATAATCCCATCTTCTCTCTCTAAAATATGCAAATACAATTTAAGATTCATCTCATATCCTACCTTCCCTGTAAAGAATTGACTTATGAAGTCTTTTAGATTTTGATGATTCTTTTCTCAGTTTCCATGATTTTTTAAAATCTGGTGTACAACTAACTTGTGACGTTGACTGGCAGCCATTCCACTGTACTTTATATCCTCTTGGAGGGTAGAATCCACTAGAGTTTTTGTAATCAGTTATGTTTGTCAGTGCAGAACATGGAGCCTGGCACCTAGGAGGTACCAAGAAAAACTTGTTCGCTCATATTGACAAAATGCTTGTGAAAACTCAGTGCAAGCTTAACCCTGGAAAACTAATCTTGCACTGCCTGTGCAAATGGAAGGATTTCTCCTCCCACTATAATGTTCAGAATGAGTCAGAGTTGAAAGTAATAACTCACAAAAAGCAAAAGGGATATGTCCAAAACCATGCTGCATACTTTGGTTTTTGTTTTTTGATTTTGCTGCATATAATTGGCCAAATACATCTTTGTTATAGGTTTTCTTTTCCTCACCTGAAAAAATATGTAAATTGAGACTCAAATTAAGTAGTCTGTTATATTCTAATCACTAGATATTAAAAGACAGAGAATTTAAACCTTGGGGCTAACTGGATATAAAACTCATGTTATATTTCCCTAAACTCTTTACTACTACTAACTTTTTGGTTCCTACATATTTGATCCAGTTTTTAAATTCTCTGTCCTTTTTTTCATGTGTGTTTTCTCTCATGCATCCTGGGCCAGCATCTAGATTCTATATATCAAGGCCTGGGACTGTATATTTTCAACTCTGCCTCTCTCATTAAATTCAAGGCATGACTAATAATATTAACTGAATCAGTGTCTCAAAATTAGTGAATGAGTGAAGGAGTGATAAATTATTAGGTATACTAGTAACAACACATTTGCCTCCTTGGTATTTAATATGACTACTATATCCTTTAGATACATTTCAAATGAAGGTTGCAAAGTGATTACAAGGGACAAAACAGAACACTTACACATTTTTTATGAAACTTAGGGTATTTTTTTAAAAAATAGAATCAAAACTCGAAGATTTTATATAACATCTACATCTTGCTTGTCTTTAAAAATTATTAGAAATTGTTGCAACACTGGACCCATGTGATCCATGGCAAAAATGCACTTGATCTGCATAGAACTTGTCCTTAGTGGAGAGGATGTACTCGCCCACATCACTCTAGCCTCTTATTTTTATACACAATGCACGGATTACATCAGGCCTACATTTCTCATTTTATTACCTTTCTGGTGTCACTAGACATATGATTCTATAAAAACTTATGAAAACCATAAATTTTATTAGGAATGGGTATTTTACCTTTTTAATTCTGCATTCTCTATTTTGGCAGATATTCACTAGCAAGAATCATTTTACAATATACACTTGCAAAGACTTCAGAAAATCTACGTTTTAGAGTGACTTAATATTTCACTTGCATCTTTTATGAATTCTTCTCCACTATTTTCTCTCCATACCAAGCAATGTATTTTATGATCTGTTCATCTTAGGTGAAGCCAATCTTGTCTCCAAGTAGGAATTTGATGACTTCTTCCCGAATCTGCTTGGTCTTGACCCCATACACAATTGGGTTCATGGTAGGAGGCAATAGCAGATAAAGGTTGGCCACAATGATGTGTATGTGGTGGGGAATAATGTGGCCTCCAAATCGATGAGTGAAAAAAGTAAAAAAAGCAGATACGTAAGTGATCACGATAGCACAGATATGGGATGTACAGGTGCTGAAAGCTTTGTGACGAGCATCTGCTGATGACAGGCTCACTACCGCCCGCAAAATCATAGTGTAAGATGCGGAGATACAACAGATATCAAACACCCCAATCAGGAGAGCAACCATCAAACCATAGATAGCATTCCCCTTGACGTTCCCACAGGATGCCTTGGCCACAGACATGTGGTCACAGTAGGTGTGGGGGATGAGGTTGCCCTGGCAATAGGGCAGGCGCTTGGTGAGGAAAGTAAATGGGATGATAAGCACCACACTCCTCAGGAAGGTGGCAAGACCAGCCTTGGCGATGACAGGGTCAGTGAGGATGGTGGCATAGCATAAGGGGTAGCAGATGGCCACATAGCAGTCCAGGGCCATGAGCATGAGCACCCCAGACTCCATCCCCGTCAACATGTGGACAAAAAACATCTGGACCAGGCAGGCATTAAAGTCAATCTCTTTGAGGTTGAACCAGAATATACACAGCATGTTGGGCACAGTGGTGGTGCACAAGGCCACATCAGTGGAGGAGAGCAGGGCCAGGAAGTAGTACATGGGCCGGTGCAGGGCCTCCTCATGACCGATGAGGTAGATGAGCCCCACATTCCCCACAAGAGCAATAATGTACATGAGGCAGAATGGCAGGGAGATCCAGATGTGTGCAGCTTCCAGGCCAGGAACACCATTCAAGATAAAGAATCCCGGTGTCAGATTGGAGCTGTTGGCTCCAGACATAATGACTGACAGGAGCAGAGCATTTTAGACTCATTGGAAATTGCTGTACAAGCAGAGGAAGAAGAAACATGGTTAGAGACTGGGAAGAAGGCCTGATTTGGACAGTATGACCCACAAATGCCATAAATGTTCACATTATTTTGATAGCCAGGATTTTTTTTCAAATTCTTATAAGAAAAACTTAAAAAAATAATGATTTAACAATACAGTCAGACACTACTCCCTGTCCCTTTGTAAACTGTGTAAGTAACTACCTTCTCTTTCTACACCTTCCTCAGCACAGGTCTTGAACCCCATCACAGTACAAATCAGAGCTAGACCTCACTTCTATTATTCCTGACAATATGCAATTTTGGTTTCCTATTCTCAGACTCTCCCCATGCTAATTTTACCTGAGTCTTATCAAAAGAAATCATATGAGTGTTTACAGAGTCACCCTAATCTGACCAGTCCTTGTCAGGAGTTTAACTTTCCAGTTTTAACAGTATCTCAAAAGTTAGCCCTTTTGTCTTTATTGCTGATTATGAAGAAAGCTCATATTGATATAAAAAATGCATTAGTAATGAGCCATATGTGACTTAATACATTGTAGGTTCCCAATAAAATGTGCAGGATGTGAATTATTAAATGTTGGAGTTAGTAAGAATTGTATATGTTGAGAACTTAAACGCCATCTGATGTCAATATCATTTTTTTCCACAATGTATAATTTCAGAGGAAATTCCTGACAAGAAACAGAAAAATATTATACTTCTAAATAATTTGAAAAAATTATCTAATTTTGTTGATTATTTTATTGAAGACTTGAACATTTACTTATATATGCCAGCCTTTCCTTTTGGCTCCTCCACCTTTTCAGTTTTTAAAGATGTTTTCCCTATTGATCCTCAATGTTAAATTTACACTCAGGAAAAGTGAAGATGTAAGGATTGCAGACTGACTATCCTTCTTCAGTAAAAATACTATCACCTTTGCAATAACTCGGAAGAATTAGTATCATATTTTTGGATTTCTATTTCTGGTAGGGGCAACATAAATTATTTAAATTTAAAGGAATTTACAGTTTCAGGGGTGTTTGAGGACAATTGCAATTCTCTGATGATTAAAATTTTTTTTGTACTTGAAAAAAGAAAATGATCCCTAAGTTCTAGGGTTGACTCCATAAGTCAAATTCAATGTCAAACCTTCCTCAGCATCTAGAAGAACTCAATATTTACATGCAGTGTGATAGTGTGAATTACATGGTATTAAGCTACAACACACAGCTTGCTGTGACCTAAACATTCTGGAAATTGCTGCCATAACATCTACCACCAAGAGTATGCAGAGCCCACCTAGGAGATAGAGAAGGGCAAAAAAACTACATGTTTCAGAGTTTCATTTCCTCTGATTCCTAACTGACTGAATCTCATATAAAAGATCCCGTCTAGTAAGGGAATTCTCACAATACCTCTCCAGAAATGTCACCATATGGCAAAACCATCATTTCATGGTCCTAGATCAGAAAACTTTGAAGATTAAAATTTCCAGTGTCCATGTTCTTTCACAGGTACTCTGTGATGAAATGAATAAGATGAAAGGACAATGAGACTATGTCTAGTGGAAGCTTCTGGAAAGTAAAAGAACCATTACCTCTTAAGGAAATTAGCCTCCTGCTTACTCGTTGTTTTGTGTTAACTCTCCCCATATTCCAAGTTGTTGCATTCTTGGCCAACAATGCCTTTGCATTTTCCTAAAATAGCTATATTTTTTCATATTACCCCAATTCACCTCTATGTTAGGCACAATCACACCCTCGAGCGTGGCTGAGAATTCTTAGGAGTTTTTTAAATTCTGGAAGGACATCTTCTTACATAGGATTTTTAGTTTCCCTGGGGGATCTTTAGCAAGAAGTCCCACAGCTGATTAAGTCTTTACAATTATGAGTCTCAATAGGTTCTTTTTGAAAAGGAGGATAAAATTTAGGTTTGGAGGCAATAGTTTTATATTTAGCAACTTTTGAGTGGAAAAAAATTTTTTAAAAAAGACATTAAGGTTGAATATCTTTTCTCAAAACCAAGTCTGGTGGTGATGAATACCATTTTAAAAACAATGTTTGTTTTTCATATTACAAAAGAATACATATTGAATGTACAAAAAATGTAAATTACAAAAGGCATAATGAAGATTTGTTGAATCACTTGAAATCTCAATTCAGAGGAATAATAACTCTAAAAAGTTTTGTGTTTCACTTATTTTATAATAACATTTTAATACATATTTTATGTGTGACTTTTGAGTTTTTTAGAAATATAAATTTCAGATAATAACATTATAAACAGTTTATTTACCAACATTTTGTGAACATTTTCCTCTTGCCATTGTGTGTGCCTTGAAATAAAAATTGTAATGCCTATGCTTCTCCATTGAATAGCCATACCATAGTAAATTATACATTTCATTATTCTTGAATACTTTTTCTATTTTTTCCTATCAAAAGTAACTCCCCTATGAATATCATACTTTACCCTGTTTTCAAACTGATTTTTTTCTTTCTACACATAACTAGAAATAAAATAGAAGTTTATGGGGTAAAAAAAGGCATGGACAGTTTTATTTGTGTTAGTAAATGCTGGAAAAACCATCTCAAAAAATCGGTGTTACTTTAAACTCCATAAAGTAAGTTGTCTGTCCCCATCTGAGTACTGTTATATGTTCTCTTTTTTCCAGTTGGAGTAGTGATAATCCTATCTCATTGGTGCTTAAGGTTGTATTAAAGTTTACTAGTACTAATTGTGAATAATTTATAATGTTTTATTAGAGAATCATAGAGATACATTATTGTGGGGTTTGTTCTGAAGTAATCACACAGGCATGGACTATAATTTGCTCCGTTTCAGTCTCCAGTACTTCCTTTTTCCCTCCACTCCTCCCTCATCCTTTCCCCCTTCCTCTACTCTTCTGGTCTTCCTTCTATTTATTTAGTTGTTTATATTAGTGCTTTATAGATATGCATACAGGTGAAATTCACTGTGGTATATTCAGATACATGCAAAACATAATTTGTTCAATTTCATTTCACAGTTCCTTTCTCTTTTCCTCCCTCTTTGCACCCCTTCAAACCCTCTCCTTTACTCCATCGATCTCCCTTCTATTTTCATGAGATAACCTGCACCTTCTTTCCTTATTTTCGTCTAGCTTCTGGATACAACAGAAAACATTTGACTCAACTTCCTAAGTCTGGCTGAATTCACTTAGCATGATGTGTTCCATTCCTATCTACTTACCAGCACATGTCACAATTTCCCTCTTCTTTATAGCTGAGTAAAACTCCACCTTGGTGTGGATTACTTTAAAGAGCTCTAACATCAATTTTGATTTTATGTATATTAATACTCATTTTAAACTGATAGTTATTCCCCTATTATTCAATATAGTGCCCTCAGACCATTTAATTGCATTTCTTCTAATGTTTTAGAACATTAGCTGATATCATTCTATCTTTGTTTTCTTAGCTCAGGTTTGCACTTGCTTCTCTTAGTCCCTCTTCTCCCTCTTGGATTACTTGTTCCTGCCTAAAATCTGCACACCCATATTTTTATTCTTTTTTACCTTGGTTTATATTATTCTTTAGTATTATTTTTCTTCTCTTTCTTTTTCACCTTTGTCCAATTCTTCTCTCCTCCCCTTTTCAGTTCCTACATGATAATGTATGGAAAATTTCTAATAGTTTTGTTTATGGTTTTTGATGGTGAGCTGCTTAAGGTCAGAATGTTTGGTAGACATAACAGCAGGAGTGGGCAAATGAGAAATATAACATTGCTTGGAGTCCCATGAGTGTTGTGAAATATTTTCAGCTCAAACGGAACAGAACAAAACAACAATATCATTGGGAACTTGGCTCCTGGCCAGACCTGAGAACTCAAGTTTTATAGTAATATATGCGCTGGTTACATAATGCCAGACAGTGACTCGTATATCCACTTAAAAAACTATAAAAAGGGAGGACTGGACGAGAGCAGTGGATTTCGATTGCTTCAGTGAGAACTGCTGTGTTGCCTGTGATGCTTTCCAGTGCCAACCGCCACGGTGCCTGTGATGATATTTTCCAGTGTTGATTATTGTGGCGGTGCCTGTGATGTTTTCCAGTGTTGATCGGTGAGAAACTGTTCAGCCGGGGTGCAATTTGTAAATATTCCTTTTATTATTTTTATTGTCTTTTTCTTTAACTAATAAATGTATTTTTATTGATTGTATTTCTGTGTCGGACTGGTAAGTACAACCCGAACCTGCTGGTTTAAATTAAAAAGACCAAGCTTGGCAAAATTCCAAAACATTTTGGCATAGTCGGCAGGATTCGGAGAGTGTTGCAGCTATGCCATTATTCAAGAGAACAGATAAATCTGTTAAATGTATACAGTGTGATGTTCCTGGATGAAAGGACGTAGCTTTTTCATCCTTGGCAAAAATATGGGCAGATGGGACTGGACTGAGTAAAAATTGGGATGCTAAACTATGAAGTGCAGACCCACCACAAGTATGTGAGGTTTTAGAAACTGTACCCATGAAAAGGAAAAAAGAGTATGCTACAATCTCAAAACATGGGTGGATTTTATTGTCTGCTTATAGAAAGCAATATCAGGCTAGATAGGATCTCATAAAGGGAAAATTACTTTTAAAAAGGGAATTGAATGAGTTACAGAGTAAACTTTCTATGCAGCGTCAAAATTTCATCCTGGGGATCAAACACAAACTTATCAGAGCATCGTTAAAAAAGCTACAGTAAGGTGTACTGAGTATAAATATAAAAAATGTAAGGGCCGGGTAAATAAAGAGAAAGTACATGCTGTTATAGCCTCAGCAAGGGCTGATTGGGACCTTAATCAATGGGATGGTGATATTTGGGAGGGCATTAACTCAGATGTAGACTGGCAAGATATTGATGAGGCTGCTTTCCAAGATGATCAAAGAAGATATCCTCCAAAGATACAAGCAAAACCCTTAGCAAAACAACAGCAGAGAGTTAGAGATGATGGACAGAGGGAAACCTTTTGGTTCATGAAGATTATACAACGCAGCAGGAAATTAATGAATATTTTGACTAGATTTTCCCAAAAGATAGGAGAAACATTGTTGGACTGGGTCGTTCAAATTGCTGATCTTGGGGCTAATAAAATTAAGATAGATCAACAAGATGCTCTAAAATTTATAACTGTATCTAACAATCCTACAGTACAGACTGCTATTCAAAATCACCAACGTCATGGTGATGACGGTGGAATGACATCTTTGCTGGCATTAACAGCTCCTGCGTGTAGTGAACAATATCCCACAGATACAGCTTGGCCGGTAGAGGACACCCCTGGTATTCTCTTAAGGAAGACATTCACAAATTAAAGGAAAAGACGAAAAGGACTACAATAATGTTAGGAAATGTGGATACATACTTAGCAAGTCCCTTGCTGACTACCCATAAAAATTTGCTAGTGTGAACAGCGCCCCCTGCCTGTAAACATTTGGTAATAACATTGCTGTTGTCTGAGACCAGAACCCTGATGAAAAGCATTTTAGAGAAGATGGCTGAGCTGGGAGATATGGGGGAGTGAAAAATAAGCAGACAAGAAAGGACGGATAATAACCAGCAAAAAGAAAAAAAAATGATAGTAGGATATCTAGGAAGAAAATGTTTCAGACATTATTACGAGCAGGAATGAAACCTAAAAAATCAGACACACTCCCAACACGGGAGTTATGGCAGTTATATAAAGAGAAAGTCAGAAATATAAACAAAATACAATTTAAACAAGAAAATAAATTTCCAAAAGTACAATTTGGGAAGGACAAATAAAAAACCCTTTCTTTTTGGATTCATCCGATAATTCTCGTATCTACCAATAGGATAATTTTAAAAAGATAAAATAGAAAATAGGCCAAGCCTCAGTATCAAAAATTAGATATAATGTTAGACCATATATGCCTTTAATTATATTTTAGAAAAATAGGTCCACCACAAAGGTGAGGTCTCTAATAAGTACCCGGGCAAAAGCCACTTTAATTTATGGCAATCCCCCAAAATTTAAAGGACTGCCCTTAACTATTACAGGCTTAGGCGGGAAGGAAACAGAAGCTAAACAAACTAAATTGTTATTAAAGATTGGGCATGCTCCAAAAAAAATATACTATAGTAATAGTGCCCATCCCTAAATATATAATTAAAATTGATATTCTAAAGAAAATGACTCTCCAACTAGAGGATAAAAAATATAATTTTACAATTGCTACAGTGACATATAAAATATATCCCAATATGTTTATAGAAAAATTAAGAATGCCCCCTATAACTTTACCTGAACCATCTAAAGTGGTTCATTAGAAACAGTATAAAATTCCAAGAGAAACACAAGAAATTACTGACTTTTAATAAATATTTAAAAGCTAAAGTTATGATACCTATAGCTACTAAATGGAATAACCCAATATGGCCCATACAAAACTCTGATAAAACTTGGAAAATGACAGTAAATTATAAAAAAATAAATAAAGTTACTCCACCATTGCATGCTGCAGTTCCTGATACTGTCATGTTAATAAAATAAATGCAAATTCACCCCAAAACCTAATATGCTGTAATAGATTTAGCTAATGCCTTTTTCACTATTCCTATTGATTCAGCTCAATGGCCTTATTTTGCTTTTACTTGGCAAGAACAACAATATACTTTTACTCGATTCCCTCAAGGATATAAACACAATCCAACTTTATGTCATAAGATAATTACTAAATATTTGGATACTTTTAAATTACTCCCAGAAATGCAATGCACACATTACATAGATGATATTATGATACAGGGACAAACTAAGGAAACTATACAGGAGGCATTAAAACAACTACAAGAACATTTGTTAGATAAAGGATGAAAAATCAATCCTACAAAGATTCAAGGACCTGCTCAAAGTGTTAATTTTTAAAAAACATTGAAAAAAAAAACACATAAAACCATCATTCCAAAAGTTAAACAAAAAAATTTAAAATTTGTACCTCCGCAATACAAAAAAAAAAAAGCTCAAAAATATATAGGTTTATTTAGATACTGGTGCAATCACATTCCCCATCTTAGTCAACTCTTACAACCTATTTAAAAAATAACCAAAAAGAAATATAAGTTTCAATGGAGACCAGAACAACAACAAGCTTTTGAAGCAACAAAAATAGCAATCCAAAATACTTTAGATCTATGGCCCATACAAGAGGAACCTATAAAATTAATAGTAAGTATAAAAAATAATTTTACAAATCAAAGTTTCTGACAACATCAATGACATAGGGTCCCCTTGAGATTTTAATCTCGGAAACTGCCAGTTACTAAAAATCAATATACCCTCTTTGAGCAACAATTATTAGCTACATATTGGACATTAACAAATACTAAACATCTTACTTTAGGGCATGAAGTATTAATAAGACCTAAAATCTCTATCATATCTTGGGTATTATCAAATCCTGTCTCTCATAAAATTGAACATGGCCAAAAAACAAACATAATAAAATAAAAGTGGTATATTCAGAGCCGAGCCAAAGTGGTCCTAAGGAAACATTACAGTTACATAAAAAGGTGGTTAAATATTCTTATGAGAAAAAATTACAACCTTTGGTGGTTGCTCCTCCTACTAGTAAAGTAAACCCAATAAAGGATATAATGATTTGTCTATACATCAACAAGAACATACCTGATTTATGGATGGATCAACAAAATATATTGGAGCTAAAAGATTTTGGAAAGCAGTGACATTTAATCCAAAAACTCAAAATGTTTTAACTAAACAAGGTAAAGGACAAAACAGTCAATATACAAAATTATATACAGTGTAGATGGCATTACAATATGAACAAAGGGGACAATGTCATATCTTCACTGATTCTTAGGCTATCTATATGGGCTTACTTACTTAGATTAAACAATAAAAAATAATGATTAAAAAATAAGAGATAAAGATTTATAGGGATCATTCTTATAAAAAGCTATTTAGATGTTTTTACAAAACACTAATGTTTCTGTATTTCATGTAGATCCCTACTCTAAAAAGGACACCATGGAAAGACAACATAATAACACAGTGGATAAATTAATAAAACTTTCCGAAGTAACCACATCAGATTCAAAAAAACTATTACAAAAGACAAAATGGGTACATCAAAAAATGGGGCATACTGGGTCACAGACTATGTACAGGTGGACACAAGATAGAGAAATCTATCTCCCTCTAGATAAATGTAAAAATGCCATCTTACTATGCCTCTTAGGAAAACAAAGTAAACTAAAAGGGATTCCTCATATCATAACAACAACATTGATGAGAGGTAAATGTCCAGCCCAAATTTGGCAAATAGATTATTTAAGTCCTCTTCCTAAATCCCTTGGATGTAAGTACATTTACACCATAGTAGATACTTACTCCAAAGCTTTGATAAGATGCCCTTATAGACATGCCACCCAACAAAATACTTTTAAGGCTCTTAAATTAATTACTTTATATTATAAAGTACCTATACAAAACCAAAGTGATAATAAACACATTTTAAAGAAAAGTTAATACAACAGTATTACACAAAAATAAAATTAAATAGGTTTATCATATTCCTTATTATCCACAAGCAACAGAATTGATAAAACAAATAAATAAAATGTTTTTAAAAAGTTCAAAAAGTTAGGAGAGGGGTCCTTTAAATCATAAAAGGATGATTTAATATTGACTCTTAAAGCAACTTAATAATAAGGTGATAACTAATAATACCATACGCCTACAAAGATTATTTATCCCTAATTTAAAAATTAAAATAAATTCTACATCTTCCCATCCAACCATTAAATGGTAAAAATTTAATCCAGATACTATAAAACCTTTACACACCACCAAATGGTCTACAGGGTATGATTTATTCATTAATCTAACCACCTTTATTAAAAGAGACACTCAACAAGTGATACCTACAAAAATAGGGATAAAAATTCCCACGGGATATTTTGGTCAAATCTCTCCTTGCTCTAGCCTAACATTAAAAGGACTTACAATATTTTAAAAAAAATAAATGCTAATTATCAAAAAAATTAAAATAGTAATGTACAATTTATCAGAACAAAAAATTATGTTAATTAAAAAAACTAAAATTACACAGTTATTCCATAATTATTCCATAATTTTTATTCCATATATACAAGGACCATAAAATCTGCTACTAAAGACTCCTCCAATAAAAGATTGTTTTTAAAGATTTGGTAGTACCATTCCCCCCCAAAAAATATAGATAAAACAACATAAAAATGATAAATTACAGCCTGCTAAATTAATTACACTGAAAAGGACAATTGTGGTTATGTTATAACCCCGCCTAATAAAACTCCTTGTTTACTTCCTACTAATCATGTTTAAACGTTTGTAGGTTGTCTTACTTCTCCTCCTTCTTCTAAATAAAAGTAAAAACTGGACACCTCATATACAACTATTACCCCCCTGTAATGTTTCTAAAGTTTCCTTCAGATCAGGATAAAAAAAACAGTACCAAGGACAGACAAGAAGATGATTTCACTTGCACAGCCAACCAACGATGCTATCACACCAATATAACAAATAAAAAAAACATTACTCAATAAACTAGTGATAAACAATGATATAAAAAGTTTATAGTAGTTCATGCCACTATAACAATTAATATTACTTCTCAAGTTAATATATCTTGCTGTACTACTCATCTATCTTTACAAAGCACTAACACTGATCATAAACAGATACTATTACAGCATATTAATAATTATATAAATAATACAAAATTATCATTTGTTATAAATAGTACTACCTATGTTTTATATCCTAATAATTCTAAAATTATTAATAAAACTACATAAACTGATTATATTCATGTAACCATTCAATCTACAATACCATATACCCAACCACAGATAGTACAGATTCCTCCCACTTGTACAAATGTGTCTATCACTGCCCATAAATATGATTTACACATAAATATATCATTTCCCAAATTAATGCCATATGTGGAACAAAAAGACATAATATGATACATTATTAAGCAATATAGAATCAGGGATAAAAATCATTAACTGTAGATTTAAAGACATTAACTTATAAGTTAAAACATGTTGGTCAAGATACCACACAGGCTACTTCTATGAAAATGCTCAATAGTTACCTAGTACTATTCACCCTCCTAAAAACACTTTAAATTATCAACAAGAAATGTTACAAATTTTTAATACATCCCAAGTACAAACTTATATGATTAAAAAATAACTAAATTATTTAATTAAACTTATTGTTTTCTTCTATATATATATATATACACCTTAAATATATTTTTATTCCATATAAATTTAAAATTCCATGTAAATTTTTAAAAAATGCTCAACAAGCTATTGCTCAAGGATTACCCAATATATTAAAAAAACTGAATCTCCCAAAAACTTAGATTCAATCATCCAGTATTTTTAAATGTACTCCCCAATTTTGTTGGAGAACGGTAATCTATTTTATCCCACAAAGTACATCCCAATTATGTCAGATACATATTTTACCACTAATACATCCTCCCTTCTTTTTACAACCTAAAATTAAAAAACATATATTAACATAAATAATGTAACTTATAATTTATCAGATTGTTTACAAACTGCAAAAGGATTAATATGTAATAAAATAAAAAAATAATAAAGCCTTGTTTATTACAACATTCTGCTAATATTGTTATCTTAACTACTATCCCCATACAAAATTTGTCTGTGAAATATAAAATTAGTCCACAAAATGTATATACTAACTATATATACAACTACTAATACTCAAACATAAACTCAAATAAATCTACCTTTGCCATTTGTAGTATGCTTACATAATATTTCAATGCTATATTCAAAAAATCAAACATTATTATTAAGTACAGATATTATTATTAAACAAAATTATACTTAGATACCCAGGTCACTATTGCCATCACAAACAAAAATAACATTAGATCTATAATATATTCTAAACACTTCTCAAATACTAAAAATCATCTCAACAAAAATGCTCATTGTCTAGCTAAACACAAAATAGCTACAACTATTATATCTAAAAAATTACAAAATGTATCACTTATAATTACACAAAATACAAATTATAATTGATACGATTTTTTATTTCAAAGTACTACTACATCAAGTTATTTTTCTACCATTTTGTTCCTGTACTTTTAATTTTTGTTTACTTAATCATATTAAGTTTTTACAATGGCTATATGTATCATCACATTAAACAAATATACACAACAATGCTGATAATCCAGTTTGTTTACCCCCATAAACAAACCTAAAACCAAAATATGTAAAAGATTCCTAATAGTTTTGTTTATGATTTTTAATGCTAAACTACTTAAAATCAAAATGTTTAATAGACATAACAAAAAAAAACAAATAAAAAATAACATTATTTAAAGTCCCATAAACATTCTAAAACATTTTGAGCTCAAACAAAACAAAACACAACAACAATATCCTTAAAAACTCAACTCCTTGCCAGATCCAAAAACTCAAGTTTTATAATGATATATAAGACTGGTTACATAACATCAGACAATAACTCCTAAGTCCACTTAAAAAAAAATTAAAAAAAAAACTAAACAAAAACAACGGATTTCAATTACTTCAGTAAAAATTACTATGTTGCCTGTAATACTCTCCAATACTAACCGCCACAATGCCTGTGATAATATTTTCCAATACTAATTATTGTGGCGGTACCTGTAATGTTTTCCAGTGCAGATCGGTAAAAATTTTTCAACCGAAATACACTTTATAAATATTCCTTTTATTATTATTATTGTCTTTTCCCATAACTAATAAATATATTTTTATTAATTGTATTTCTGTGTTGGCCTGGTAAATACAACCCCAAACCTGCCAGTTTAAATTAAAAAGACCAAGCTTAACAAAATTCCAAAACAGATATAAATATAATTTTATTGTCTTTAATAACTGTTTTCTCAATCTATTCCAGAACATAGGTTGTATGGTTATATAATGCCTTTAGCTTATCCATTCATTCACAGATGGCCAATTGGGTTCCTTTCACCTCTCAATTGTTGTGAATAATAATGCTATGAATATGAGTATATAAATATATTTTTGATGATGCAGCCACATCAATGTTCATAGCTGCCCAATCACAATAGCTAGATTGTGGAACCAACCTAGATGCTCTTCAATAGATGAATGGATAAAGAAACTGTGGTACATATACACAATGGAATATTACTCAGCCATAAAGACGAATAAAATTATGGCATTTGCAGGTAAATGGATGATGTTGGAGACTATTATGTTAAGTGAGATTAGGCAATCCCCAAAATCCAAAGGCCGAATGGTCTCTCTGATAAGTGAATGATGATGCATAATGTGGGGTGGAAGGGTGGCAAGAATGGAGAAAGGATAGATAGCATAGAGGGACAGGAGGGGTGGGGCCAGGGTGGGGGTTTAAGAATAATAACAGAATGTGTGACAGACATCATTGCCCTGTGTACATGTATGAATGCACAGACGGTGTGACTCTACTTTGTGTACAACCAGAGAAACAATAGCTGTACTCCATTTGTGTTCAATGAATCAAAATTAAATAAATTAAATATATATATATTTGAGACTCTAATTTCAGTTTTTAGGCATAAACCTAAAAATAATATTTCCAGGTAATATTACAGTTCTACTTTTAATTTTTTGGGGAAGGACCATACTATCGATCTGTTTTACATTTCGCATTTCCACTGAGAGAACAGGTTTGCTCCAATTAATCCATATCCTCACAATTACTTATTAATGTGAGTGTTTATTTCTAAGTCCTCTCATATTTCACTGGTCTATGGATCTATCTTTTTTTAAAATATTGTTTTAGTTGTCAATGTATCCTTTATTTTTATTTATTTATATATGGTGCTGAAGATCGAACCCAGGGCCTCGCAATGCCAGGCAAGCGCTCTACTACTGAGCTCCAGCTCCAGCCTATGGATCTATCTTTATTGCCAGTACCACAAAAGTTCAGCTGCTGTAGCTTTATATTAAATTTTGAAACCAGGAAGTATGAATCCTCCAGCTTTCTTGTTCGTTGTCAAGATTTCTTTGGCAATGCAAGGTACCTCGATATTTCATATAAATTTTAGAATGAGTTTTTTTAGTTTGTTAAAAAACACCATTGGGAAGTACCAAAACCCTATGTTGTGGCAAAAACAGATTTTTAAACAAGTGGTACTCAGAAAAATGTATACCTATATGTAGAAAGAAAGAAAACTAGATCCCTATATCTCATCTTGCACAAAAGTCAACTTCAAGTGGATCAAAGACCAGGAACTTTGCAACTGCTAGAAAAAAAACACAGGGTCAATACTCCAACATATAGGCTAAGGTAATGACTTTTTCAATAGAACTCCTAGAGCTTAGCAAATAATGCTAAGAATTAGCAAATGGGGAGGCATAAAACTAAAAAGTCTGCACAACAAAAGAAACAAGCATGAAGAGAAAGCCTGCAAAATGGTTTTGACATCTACTCTTCAAATAGAGGTTTCATATCCAAAACACACAACTCAAAAAACAACACCAAAAATAGGTAAATAAATAAAAGCAGTGACCCAATTGATTAATGATTAAATAAACTAAACAGACATTTCCCAAACAAGGAAATGCACCTGGGTATGGTGGTGCACGCCTGAAATCCCAGTGATCCAAGAGGCTGAGATGGAAAGATTACAAGTTTGAGGCCAACCTCAGCAATTGAGTGAGGCCCTAAGCAACTTAGTGAGACCCTGTCTCAAAATTTAAAAAAAAAAAAAAATTAAATGAGTTGAGGATGTAGCCCAGTGATTAAGTGCCCCTGTCTGGGTTTAATTCCTGGTACAAGAAGAAGAAAAGAAAGAAAAGGAGGAAGAGGAAGGGGAGGAAAGGAAAAACAAATACAAATGGCTAAAAGTATATGAAAAGGGGGGCAAACAATCAAAAACCATTGCCCAGATATCAGGGAAATCCAAATCAAAACTCACTGAGATTTCCTCTCATTCCAGTTAGAATACAGTTTTTGAGAACACAAATAATAATAAGTGCTGGTGAGAATGTAGGGGGAAAGGAACCATTATACACTCTTGGTGGGATTATAAATTAGTACAAGCACTATGGAAATCAGTATGGAGATGCACCCCCCGCAAACTAGGAATAGAACCGCAATTTGACTCAGTTATAACACTTCTCAGTATTTACCCCAACCACTTAACCAGCATATTATTGCAATACATTCATACCCTGTTTATAGCTTTGGACTTCACCATAGCCAAATTATGGAACCAGCTTAGATGTCCATCAATGGATGAGTGGATAAAGAAAATATGGTATATATACACCATGGTGTCTTATTCTGACATAAAGAGGAATGAAATTATGTCATTTGCAGGATAATGGATGGAACTTGACAGCATTGTGTTAAGGAAAATAAGCCAGAATCACAAAGTCAAAAGTTATATCATTTCTCTCATATGTAAAGTTAGAGAGAGAAAAGGGGAAAAAGGCAGGAGGAATTTCATAAAAATAGCAGGAAAACCAGTAGAGTAGAGGAAGGGGACCTGGGGTGGGAGGGAAAGAGGAGGTACAGGGAATGTAATTGACCAAATTATGTTATGTGCATGTATGTATATGTAAAGATAAAGCTTTTACAATCAATTAATTCATAATTCCCCAATAAAAACACTATTAAAAATAGTAACAAAGCCAAACCCCATTTTACTGAAATGATAAAATACTGATAAAAATAATCTTCTGAACTGCTGGCCCTGACATTTCAATTTGACAAAACAGCAACAACGCAAATAAAATTAAAGGATTCAACACAAGGCTCTACTAGTTTTTAAAAAATATGATTTTGTAGTGTTGACATTTTAACAATATTAATTCTGCTAACTATCATGGGATAGTTTTCTATTAATTTTTTTAGCAAAGTTTTATCATTTTCATTGCATCAATACTTCACTTCTGAGTTTAAATTAACTTCCAAGCATTTTACTCTTCTGAAAAGCTTTCAACTTTTCACAATTGAATATGATATGGGATTGTTGCTCTTATTTTTGTGTCAGAACATTCATTTTTAAAATTTCTATCTTTTATATTTACTTATACATGGCAGTATTTTTCCACATTTTTTGTACACAAATGGGGTATAACTTATTTCTATGGTTGTACACAATGTAGATTCACACAATTCATGTAATCATACATATACATAGGGTAATACCGTCTGTCTCAGAACTTTCATTTTTAATGTATGGAAATACAATTGATTTAAGATATTGACTTTGTATCCTGTTATCTTTCTCAGTGTATTAATTTAAAATTTGTGTGTGTGTGTGTGTGTGTGTGTGCGTTCTTTAGGTTTGTCTATATTTAAAATCATGTCATCTGCAAACAAAGACATCATTTCCTCTTTTTCAGTTTGGATGCTTTCATTCTTTTCCTTGCCTGATTGCTCTGGGAGGACTTCCAGTAATAACATTGAATAGGAGTGATGAGATAGCACGCTTGACTTCTTCTGGCTATTAGAGGAAAAGCCTTCAACGTTTCACAATTGAATATGATATTAACTATGGGATTTTGACATATTGTCTGTATTGTGTTGAGCTTATTTATTCTAGATCTAGTTCCTTGCGCTTTAACATGAAAAGATGCTGCATTTGTCAAATGTCTTTTCATCTGTTGAGATGAACTTATGGTTTTTGTCTTTCATTCTGATAATGAGATATATCACATTTATTGATTTGCACATGTTGATTTGTGTCTGTCTTCCATAGGCTAAATCCTAGTTGATCATGGTGAACAATCCTTGCTATTTTCTGCTGAATTCATTTCACAAGTTCATTGGCATTTTGTTTGGGATTTTTGAATCTATGTTCAGGTTCTTGATCTGTAACTTTCTTTTTTGTCTTCCTCTGGCTGAAACATTATCATAATATTGGCCTCATGAAATAGGGGAGGAAATATTACGTTCTCTTCACATTTTTTGAAAAGTTTAAAAAGGATAGGTGCTAGTTCTATTAGTATCAGTTCTCATTTAAATGTTTGTTGAATTCAGAGGTGAAACTATGAGGTCCTGGAATTTCATGAATGAGAAAATTTATATTGTTGATTCAATATCCTAACTTATTTTTGGTCAAATCACATTTTCTATTTCTTCTTGATTCAGTAATTTTAGGTTGTATGTGACTAGGATTTTATATGTTCCTTCTATTTTTTCAATTTGTTGGTGGAAGACTATTGACAGGAATCTCATGATCTTTTCATTTCTATGGATTCTGTTATAATGCTGCCTTCTTTTCTCCTTTTCTTAATGTAGCTAAGGGTTTGTCTCTTTTGTCATTAATAAAACTATTAGATTTTTGGATCTTTATTTTTCTCTAGTCTTTATTTCTGCCATGATCTTTATTATTTCTTTCCTTGTCCAAATTTGGGTTTAGCGTATTCTTCTTTTTTAAGTTTTTCAGTATATCATTAAGTTGTTTATTTGAGACTTTTCATTTTTGATGTAGGCATATATCACTCTAAATATACCTCTTAGAACTGTTTTGCTGCACCCCCTAAGTTTCTCTATGTTTTATTTTTGTCTCAAGATATTAATTTCCATTTTTTTCTTTTATAATTTGTTGTTCCAAAGCAGATCTGTTTAACTTCTACATATTTGAGAGTTTTCTTATATTTCTCCTACTATTGATTTCTACTTTCACACCACTGTGGTCAGAATGGATATTATACATGATTTCAATCTTCTTAAATTTAAGACATGTTTTATGCATTAAATAATATGTTATATACAGGGAATTATGCAATGTGTCCTTGAAAAGAATGGATATTTGCTGCTATTGGATTAAACAAACTAACCTGTTTTAAACAAACCTGTTTTAAACAAACCTCTTTTCTATTAAGTTAAATAGAAATTTTTATTTTAAAATATGAAATATTTTAAATACAGAAGTTGTGAATTCAAGGTTTCGATGTCCAAGCAGCCCATAAAAAATAGCCATCTTGTGCAATCCTACTCATATCAGCTTTTCTATAAGATGACTTTGGAAATAATTTCAGGAGGGTTTATATATATTGTATAAAAAACCTTATCTATGTTATTTTTCTCTTTAAGAGAATGTAAGTCTGACATCCATTGATAATAAGAAACAGAACTCAGGGAAAGAGTTAAATTATCCTCTAGCTACACTTTTGGCTTACTTTTGTCTATTCTGTAACACACAAAGTTCAAGCAGCACTGGAGACTTGCAGGAGGAAGCAGGAGCTCAGGGAGGCAAGACAAGTTCCCTACACTTGGTATCACCTCCTCATTACCTTCCTTTTCCTTTCATTGAGGATATTAATATATCTTTTGGTTAGAAAGAAAATTGTGGTTTCAATAAATTGAAATCTTGGTATGCTTTCTTTGAATCTAATGCTTTGTTTCCAGATATAATCAAAGTTTGTGTGGCTGATATTGAAATACTGGTTCTTTTCCACCAAATTCCCCACTGATATCTATCTTACAAGGTTAGGTATTGGGTGCAAGATGGAATTTGAAATGAGGTCTCTTCTACCATTTCTCCAGCTTTCTCTTTTTCTCTGTGTTCCTCTCAAGTTTCTCTCTCTCTCTCTCTCTCTCTCTTCCACTTCCTCCCACAAATACTGAGTAGAATTTGTTCCATTACCATCTACTTTATAGTTATTTTAACATTTCTCAAAGATTCCAACTCACTGGCTTAATTCAGATGTGTCTTAGGTTTTTGGGTTATGGGGTTCTCCCCTGAAACCCATTTTGGAGTTCATAATGGAGAAGATAATAAAATCAACTGGAGATGGTTACTCTCATGCCTTAGATGAACTTTATTGATCCAGAGTTTTAACTATGTTCTGGTTTGACTTTGTGGCTATTGTCATTCCCCCATCCCATAGGCCTCTTAACATTGTGGTTATTGAATTTTAATCTTAATGTTCTAAGATTCACCCAGTTTTGCTGTTTGTGGAGCTCAGACAACTCATTCATAAAGTAAAGATAATTACATAGACCTCATAATTTTTAAGTAAAATCTCAGTGAAATAATATATATGAAACATAAGTATAATGTATATGTTTAAAACTGGCAATTTAAGAAAAGTAATTTTTTGATTAGTGTACCCATATTTGGTGTGGCTTAAATGAGATTCCCTGATAAACAAAATTTACCAAATCCCAAAGCACCTTGGATTTTGGTAAATCCAAGATAAAGCACCTTTAATGATGCAAAGCTTACAATTTGCATCACATGGAGACACAGTTATAATTTTGGCAAGCTTTAAAAATACTATTTTGGTTTTGCTTCCCAAACATGAAAATTATGTTGAAATATACATGGCATGATTAAGATATCTCAAAACCACTTGACCATATACAACATGATATTAAAAATATATCATCCATATTAGCAAATAATTTTCATCAATATGTTATCTTCATTAACTTATCTCTTCATATCTATTTCCTGAAAGCACTGTATTCCTTGCAATTGTCCTTTGGGTTATGTCTTAGTCTCTCATATTTGGTCAATCTTCTTATTTCTGAATACCACTCTTGACATCTCACTCCCATTTCTTTATCCTTCCAAAATGTAAATAAGGCACTCCTTTTTATAGTCCTTGACCACAATGTTTCTCCCTCCTACATTAAAGTCAGAGCATTGAAGCACAAGTTTCCTTGCTTGGCCAAATACATGATTTTTCTTGACATTTCCTTTCTTCCACTAAAGAAATTCTCTAGCATTTGTCAAATAATAATATTCATTGTATTTTTCCAAATTCTTTTTAATATTAACTCTAAAGAGTACTTCCCAGAATGTGATGAACTTCAGTAACCATATTTATTGCAGCTGTTTGTATACACACTGGTATATTGACAAGAAGCCAAATAATTATTCAGGCAGCATAATGTCAGTGATAGAAAGCAGGCAGATATTTTCCCCTAAACTGATAAAAGTTTCACATAAATATGGAAAAGAAAGGATGGCAGGGTCCTTGGATTTCAATGCAGACATTCTGGAGAACAGTTTCCTGCTTTGCTGTAACAACCAGGACTGTGTTTCTGTGCCCTCCCAGTGTTCTGGAGTCTCTGTGGTCTCTCTGACATTCTTTATTCTTTCCTAAACACTCCACAGAGTGCCTGGAACAAAATGCATTCATCACCAAGAGTTCACTTGGAGTTGGATATCTTAACTATTACCCTCTGTATGCACATTCCATGAGGTCTAATGAGAGAGAAAAAAAATATGAAAAGTATGTTTTCTGTTTTCTATTAAATCAGAGGTCTTGGATTAAATATTTTGTGATGGTTTCATGAATTTTATTGCAGAATATTCACCAGTACTTTCTCCTGGGCTTATGTTTTTGAATTTTGCATTTCCTTCTCTAAAACTTTCTTGAGCTTTATGCTAAATGCAAAATTCTAGATCTTATATTCATCACAGATTCAAACTTTCTTTCTCCCTACAAAACAATTTTACCACTCCCTCACGGATCTGCTGGGTCTTCAAGCCATAAACAATTGGATTCAAGGTGGGAGGCAGCAACAGGTAGAGATTGGCTATAACAATGTGAACATGGTGAGGTATGGTGCGGCCCCCAAAGCGGTGAGTGAAGAAGTTGAAGAAGGCTGGGACATAGGTGATGACAATAGCACAAATGTGTGATGTGCAGGTACTAAAGGCTTTGTGGCGAGCATCTGCAGATGACAGACTAATTACAGCACGGATAATCATGGTGTAAGATACGGAGATACAGAGTATATCAAAGCCCCCAATCAATATGGCAGTTAGGAGACCATAGAGAGCATTGATCTTGACGTTGCCACAGGATAATTTGGCCATAGACATATGGTCACAGTAGGTGTGTTGGATAAGGTTGCCCCGGCAGTAGGGAAGACGCTTGATCAGGAAAGTAAATGGGATTGTGAGCAACACACTTCTAATGAAGGTGGCAAACCAAACCTTGATAATGGCAGTATTGGTGAGTATGGTGGAATAGCGTAGAGGGTAGCAAATAGCCACATAGCGGTCCAGAGCCATGAGCATGAGCATGCCAGACTCCATTATTGTCAACATGTGGATGAAAAACATCTGTACAAGACAGGCATTAAAGTCAATCTCCTTGAGACTGAACCAAAAAATACATAACATACTGGGGACAAAAGAAGTGCACCCAGAAACATCAGTCAAGGACAGCAAGGCTAGGAAGTAGTACATGGGTCGGTGCAGGGTCTCCTCGTGGCTAATGAGATAAATAAGTCCACAGTTCCCCATGACAGCAAGGATGTACATAAAGCAGAATGGCAGGGAGATCCAAATGTGTGCAGCTTCCAGCCCAGGAATCCCATTAAGGATAAAGTATCTTGGTGTCAGGCTGGAGCTGTTGGCCTCACCCATGGTGATCAATTAAAAACATGTTACTTTCTGTGCCAATAAAAGCATCCTGTACAAAAAGAGAAGACTGAGATTATTTTGCTCCAGAGACAAAACATGAACATATATTTTACACAATATAAATAATAAATTTAGAGGGAATTTTGGACCCAGTCTATGTTCTTCGATCCTTCTGAGTGCTCGTCAGCCTGATACTAAATCAAAAGAATGTACATACAGTGCAAACACAGTGCCAAAGCCCTGGTGTGGCAAGGATTATACTGGAAACTCTGTTTTTATGTACCTGCTTATGTTCCCATGCCAATCACAAATGTTTGATTTTGCCCCTAAATCCTTTTCCACATTATAGACTCTCAATGTTTAAATAACATTAATTATCCTAACTCCTCACAAAATTTCACTTCCTCCAAGAAGTCCTCTCATACCAATCCAGTGGATTACAATCCATTAAATTCTGTGAGCACCTACTTAATACACAAATCTTTTATGTGACTCAGTTTGATTTGTTTACACATATAAGTCTGGATTTTTCCAAATGAGAATAATCAGAAACAGAAAGCACAATGAGGCAAAAGTCAGATAATTACTCACAATTAATAAAGCATGGTCTTGTGCATTTTGTGCAATATTTTTAATTGTTCCTTGCTGGTATAATATGAAGAATTTTTATAATATTTACATGTAACCAGTGACATTGTTAAGCTTTAATTAATTTCTTACTTCCTGTTCTTTTCAAATATATATGTAGATAAGTATGATATATGTAAATGTTATGCATATAATGCTTAAATAATCATGCAAAAACATATATCATGGTATTAATTCATCTGTATAAAATGCATTATAATAATTTTAATATGTAATTTCTATTCTCCAAATAGCCATAGACAATTATGTTCAGTAGGGTCTAATCTTTATTTTATTGGTCTATTTTTTTGTGAACATTTAGTTTTCCATTTTTCTTCTTTATTCTCAGATTCTATCTTGAAAACTTTCCTGATTAAAATCATAAGACTTTTGCATTCTTTTTAAGAAAATTTCCCTTCACTTTACATTTAAACAAACATTTTCATAGTTTTTGATTGTTTTAGATTATCAACCTGAGTTATCCATTTTCCATAGACCTACATATTTTATTGCAATTTCACAATTCATTTTATTTACATCATTTTCTTCAATATTTTAATTTCCTCCATAAAACAGCTATTTCCTAACTTTTGCTGCTTTACTCTTTCCTCTCTGGTGGGACTTAGCTTAGAGTTTCTTTGTAATGTTTTTTCTTTAACCAATAGGTCGAATCCATGGAGAAGTTTTCAAAATGGTATCATACAAATAATCTAAAATATAAAAAAGATAAAATCTGGAAAGCAGGAAAAGATTAGAAAGTAGTACCTTTAAAGCATCTTCCTCAATTGTAAAATGCTTTCAGTATTAAGTAAATTATGAAATTTTTCAGTACAACTTTGAACATTGACAACATTGTACAGAGTACTATCATGATTATTTTTAAAACTATTAGCATGATTTTGTTCTATAAAATAAATGTAAGTAAACTCAACATCTGGCCATGTCTTAATCCCTCCTGTCCTTCCATCTCAGAGCAAAAACTAATATTTTCAGTTTGTTTACAAAATCCTATACAATTAGGAGCTTTTAAATCTCTGACCATGTCCCAAATATCCTGACACTCTCAGTCCATCTTTACCTCCTGAGGTTTCTCAAACTCAGCCAACGTGTGCACCTAGGACATTTCCACTGGCCATTTTCACTGTTCTCTGTGTCCTTCCAAAGATATGACCACAGCACACACCTTCAAAGGTTCCAGGTCTTTGCTCAGTGTCATCCTCAAAGCAAAGATTTCCCACCTCCTAATTTAAAACTGCAATTCCTAGACCCCCACCAGTCCTGGCATAACATCTCACTTTACAACCTTTCTGTCCTCCACAGCCATTAGTAGTGCCTATTGCCCCTCAGCCAGATTGCAAAATCTGTATGCCTGGGGACTTTTGTCTACTTTATTCACTGCTATATAGTAGCATAAGAAAAAAAAAAGTTGTATAATGAATGAATGGATTATTAAATTTCAAATCCTCCTTGTTGGTTGGTCCTCCTGTTGGTATGTAAATATCTTAACAAATTAGTGTTAAACATGGAAAAATAAGAATGTATCTGGAAGAAGGCAAACATGATCTCAAGCTGTCTTTCAGACCCATATCTCCCCTTTCCTTGTCGTCCCTCCCCCGTTCCCTCTGGTAATCATCACTCTACTCTCTACTTCTATGTGTTAAACATTTTTAGATTCCATTTATAAGTGATAGAATACAATATTGGTCTTTCTTTGTGTTGCTTATTTAATTCCCATAATGTCCTCCAGGTTCATCCATGTTGCTCCAATAACAAAAAATCCTGCATTTTAAAGGCTAATAGGAATTCATTGTGCACATATACTGCATTTTTAAAAGTCCATTCGTCCATGGATGGGCACTTCAGTTGTTGCCACGTCTTGACTCTTGTGAATAATGCTACAATGAACATAATGACCTTAGGAATGTTTTGAAGAATATTTTGTGCTGCCCAAGAAACATACGAATTTAAATGAACAATCAAATAGAAAGGCAGTTTATTGTTACAACTAAATAATACTTAAGACTACTTATAAAGAAATATTGATAAAATTCATAATACATAATTTTACTTAAACACATTAAAATATTTCCCAGCCTTTGAGGAATTGTCAGAATCCCTTCACCACCACTCAAAATCTGTAAAAAAATTGTGAACAAAAAGTATTGGAAAATAACTAAAAAGACTTTTAAATCAAATACTTTATATAGTACTGTTGTAAGTCACTGCAGATATTTGCATTTGATTGCTGTCTGTCTACATGAAGAAGAAATAGTACTGTAAATCAATCATTTGAGCATTTTCCAGATATACACATTTTGAAGTCATTTATTTGTAAACCTCCTTTTTATATGGTAAAGCAATAATTGTGAAATAAAATTGATACTTTTCATGGAGATTTATTTCCATTTTTAATTATTATTATTAAAATATACATTTGCCTTCAATATAATATGCTAGATGTCTTAAGGAACATGAACATTTGATTGCCAATTAGCATTATTTTAAAAATTTGATAAAGTACAACGACAGCCTGACTCTCATGGTTTAAGTTTATTCATTAAATTGCTAACATATCACAATTTTAACATAGAGTTATATCAAATTTGCTTATGCATAATATTATACATATTTGACATGCACTAAAAGAATCATCTTTTATTACAAAACGAAAAAATAAAAAATACATGAAATTGGAGCTATTTAGAATGGAGAAGTGCATATAGTAGATGTACATAAATGTGCTTTATATATTATTTTACAAACTCTAAGGGCAGTTATACAATGAGCAGAAAGTTACACAAAAGTAGATTTTGGTTCAAATAATGTTGCTCATTTATGCAGATAAAGTATCATAGGAAGATAATGGAATCTGTCATAAGATGAATTTCAGCATAAAGAAAATGGCAAGGAGTTGAGCTACAGAATCACTGAAATTCCTTACAATTTTTGAACTAATTCATTTTCATTAGTAGTCATCTTACCACTTCCCACAGAAGACTCCTCCATCTGTGAAGAGCAGAGAAGTTTTCCTATTATTGTTCAGAAATATTTTTGAAAGAAAGATGCTTGCCTGTACACATCAGCATCATGGTGCCTTTTTCTTCCGTGCCTAAACAGCATTTGATTTCCCTCCTTCATCTCCCTTCTCAAAGCAATTTGCAGAATTCTAAACAGAGATAATTCAGAATCTTCTTCATTCAATATCCCTCTGATTCAAATATGTTTTATTTAGTAGCAATTTTATGCATCTTATGTTTGTTTTTTCTGTATCATCTAAGCTCACCCTGATGCCAGATGTTTTTAAATATCCACTTATGGCTGATATTACTCAGAAATAATTGTGCTGTATTAATTAGGGAAACTACATATAACAAACATAACCTTTCCTCTGGGGATTTTTTTAAGCAAAAGGACAAAATTTATGATTCCACATTTAAAGGTCCCATAGCTTTCTGATGCAGAGAAGGTACATTTATCTTTGTGAAAACAAGACCAACATTTTGAATACAGTGCAACTCACAACAGCCAAATTATGGAACCAGCCCAGATGCCTGTCAACAATTGAATGAATAAAGAAAATGTTATCTATATATACACAATAGAGTTTTACTCAGCCATAAAGAATGAAATTATGACATTTGCTAGAAAATGGATGGAACTAGAGAACACCCTAATAAGTGAAAAAAACCAGACTCAGAAAATTAAGGGTCAAATGTTTTCTCTGATATGGAGAAGCTATAGAAATATAATGGGGGAAGGGGGGACCCTATGAAAAGAGAAAAGAAATCAATGGAGGAAAGGGATTGAGGAGAAAGGGATTGAGGGGAAAGGAGGCAGAGCAGGAAAAAGGGATGAACTGTGGAATAAAATTAACCAAATTATGCTATGTGTGTGAAAATGTATATATATGTATGTATATATATATATGAATATACCACAGTGAATTTCACCTGTGTGTATATGTATGAAGCACCAATTTAAGAAAAACCAATAAAAAAATACATAGAAGGAAGATCAGTAGAACAGAGGAACAGGGGAGCGAGCAGGGAAGGGAGAGAAAAAGGAAGGACTTAGGAATGAAATGGAGTAAATTACATTCCATGCATGCATGATTATGTGAAAATAAAACCCACTATTATGTATAACTATAATGCTCTAATAAAAACTAAACAATCTTCCTGAAGAGGATACATTGTTTTTGACCCGCTTCTTAGGTGTAGACTGACACAAAGCTAATGAGGGATTATTGTTTTCTTCTTTTATTTATGAAAGTGCAAACACTTAACCCTGAAAATGACAGAATATTATTGAGATGTTATATTCATACAACCCTGACTTCAGGTAAGAGGGAGTTTTAGTTTTCATTTTCCACATGGATAAATCACTTTTTAACCCCTTTTGTTTTGTTCCCAGTAGAAAATAACCTAGTGGTGATTTGTAAAGTGTTATTATGGGTAAGATCGAACTACACGTCCAAGAATTTTCTTTTGTGTGTTGGTGAGATGGAGCCTGATGAAAGAGAAATTTGCACAAGATTTGGAAGGCAGAAGTGAGAGAGTAGCCATTGCTCTTTGAAGGCTGTTAAGTTTATATGCATTCCAAGACAGATGCAGATGGGACAGTCCATTCCTGCCTATTTTTGAATACACCCAAAATAACAGCAAAAACACTCCTTTCAAATTTATAGGTACCAATACAGGAGAGAATACATTTTAAAACACAAAAATTATAGTAAATATGACCTTTTACTAAAATTAGCTGAATTAGAAATCAATAAAAATAAATACCCTATATGCAAATTAAATTCTAAGTAACTATGGATCAAAGAACTACCAATCATTAACCTATTAAAATTTGTAGGTTACAGAAAAGCATCATTTATAAAAAACATGCAGATTTAAAAAGTTGTGCTAATATTTAAAATAAATTATCTGAAGTTCTACCTTAAAATCAAGAAAAGACAGATTCAAATAAAAACGCAAAAATGAAAAATAAATAATTATATTAAAATTAAATGTATTTGTATCTATTAACAAAAATAGGAAATTAAAATTCTAAAATCAAGAAAATTATTTAACAGGGGTTTAAAATTGAGGGAAAAAAGGGGTCAAAGAATCTAACAGTAAGAATAGTATTTTCAAAAAGTGGTCCTGGAACAAGTGTGCATCCCTAGTGACAAGTTAATCTCCACCCTTACCTTGCTCCATACACAAAAATTGATTCAACACAGAGCTACCATTAGATGAAAAGCTAATACAGAGCCTCTGAGATAAAATGTAAGAGGATCATAAATCTAATGCATTTTTATTCGTAACTGATGAATCCTCTGAAAGAGAAATTAGGAAAACTACCCCTTTCACAATAGCCACTAAAAAAATAAAATACTTGGGAATCAATCTAACAAAAGAGATGAAAGACCTCTACAATGAGAACTACAGAACACTAAATCAAGAAACATTAGAAAATCTTAGAAGATGGAAAGATCTCCCATGTCCTTGGATAGGCAGAATTAATATTGTCAAAATGGCCATACTACCAAAAGCTCTATACAAATTCAATGCAATTCCAATTAAAATCCCAATGATGGACCCCATAGAAATATAGCAAGCAATCATGAAATTCTTTTGGAGGAATAAGAGACCCAGAATAGCTAAACCAATTCTTAGCAAGAAAGAACAAAGCAGGGGTTATCACAATACCAGACCTTCAACTATATTACAGAGCAATAGTACCAAAAATGGCATGGTATTGGCATCAAAATAGACAGGTAGATCAACGGTACAGAATAGAGGACACAGAGACAAAACCACATAAATACAGGTATCTCATACTTGACAAAGGAGCCAAAAACATACAATGGAGAAAAGACAGCCTCTTCAACAAATGGTGCTGGTAAAACTGGAAATCCATAAGCAGCAAAATGAAACTAAACCCATATCTCTCACCCTGTACAAAACTCAACTCAAAATGGATCAAGGACCTAGGAATTAGACCAGAGACTCTGCACCTAATAGAAGAGAAAATAGGTCCATATCTTCATCGTGTGGGCTTAGGACCAGATTTCCTTAACATGACTCCTAAGGCGCAAGAAATAAAAGTAAGAATAAATAATTGGAATAGATTCAAACTAAAAGGCTTTTTCTCAGCAAAGGAAACAATCAGCAATGAAAACAGAGAGAGCCTACAGATTGGGAGAAAATCTTTGCCACACACACTTCAGATAGAGCACTCATTTCCAGAATCTATAAAGAACTCAAAAAACTTCATCCCAAGAATACAAATAACCCAATCAATAAATGGGCCAAGGAAATGAGCAGACACTTTACAGAGGAAGACCTACAAGCAATCAACAGATTTATGAAAAAATGTTCAACATCACTCGTTATAAGAGAAATGCAAATCAAAACCACCTTAAGATTTCATCTTACCCCAATTAGAATGTCTTTTATTAAGAATACAGGCAACAACAGGTGTTGGTGAGGATGTGGGGAAAAGGGTACACTCCTACATTGCTGATGGGAGTGGAAGTTGGTGCAGCCACTCTGGAAAGCAGTGTGGAGATTCCTTAGAAAACTTG
>JAJEJO010004857.1:331773-357447 GCA_020662805.1 Glaucomys volans | reverse complement strand
CCAACTTACCTTGGAGCTGAGCTGCCCCCACTGGCTGAGCTAAGACTCATGAAACATTTCCATAGTGCAGGTCAAACACTGCAGGGAAGAACGCCTTCCCCCCTTTCTTCTGCAGGGGAATAGAGGCCCTAAAGTCAGGTCCTGCTTGCATTAGAAAACCAGCACTCCACCCCATGACAGTACCAGCACTATCTGTCACAGCATTAGCACCCTCCCCTCCCCTGCACCAGTCCCCTTCCACCACCCTCCTGCCTCCTTCAAAGTGCAAGGCTCTCTTCAGAGCCCAGGAAGCACTCAGGACACTCACAGGCTGATCCTTGCTCCAAGTCTAGCGTGACTGTGGGCAATGGTGGAGGAGACTGAGTGCCTTCCTCCTGTGCCAGGTGTTTGCCCATCTCCATCACCCAGCTCGAGTGTCTCTAAGCTCTGCCCTCCTCTTCTCCCTTGGCCATCTGGAGGAAGAACACTGACTTTGGAGTTAGACAGACCTGAGTGAACCTAGGTGTCACCATTTATAGCATGATGACTTCAGGCTTGTGATACACCTCTGAGTGTCATCTCCATGGCTGGAGGATGGAGAGGATAATGCCAATGCCTACCTGGAGGGTTGGCACAGAATTAAATGAGGGGGAAAAGGATATGACGACCCTAGCATAATGCTCATGTAGAAGTACATAATTGTTGATTCACTTTATGACTACTATTAGTAAGCAAGGACAACAGAAAAACAGGACCACCTCTTCCTCTCCAGGGCCCTGCCTGCAATCAGGCAGAGCAGCAGGTCCAGGCAGGAAGAAGCACACACGTACGCACATTAAACACCAGAGAGCCTGGTGGTGTCAGCCAGCTGCACAGCGACCCAGATTGAGAGGTCGCCCAGCACATTTGGAGTGTGCTTTCCAGGAATCAGGTGCACTGGCTCTTTGACCCCTCACAATAGCCCAAGGGGTGAGGGCTCGCCTCTCTAAAGATAAGGAGACAGGAGCTCCAAGGTTACATTACCAGGGTCACACAGTAGGCAAGCAGCACAGTCAGAACTAGAACTCAGTCCTGACTCCTGATCAGAGGACTTGCGCCTCTCTCCACTCCACCAGCCCCCTGGACTCCTGCAAAGGATGTGGTAAAGCAAGCAGAAGAGACCACCAGCTCCTGCCCAGGTAGGTCCTGTTCACACAACCAGGAGGAGCCCACATCTCCCAGAACTGTGGCAAGGAGGTCCCCACAGGAATTTACACTGACTCTATTTCTGGAAAGCCCAGAGGATCCTGGGGGTCTGCCAGGGGCCTCAGGGACAAGAGCATGAAGATCCCACATGTAGCAATTTCCCCAGATCTGAACCCAGAGGTCAGGTCCAGGGGTATGTACTTCTTCCTTTCCAGCTCAACCCTGGCCTTGTGCCTCCTCCCCACCTGTGCACACGGCACACTCCTCTATCAGCTAAATGAGCCTGCTACCCACCCACCTTCACCACCAGACTAAAGAGTCGTACAATTGTGGAAAATAATCAGGGAGAACAGTCCTTGCACGTTACACCCTCCGCTTTAAAAAGCTCTGTCTCCGGGGCGCGTGCCAGCACCCTCATATTCGCTGTAACCAGCAAAGCCGTCTGTCATTATAGATTTGCTTTCTGCTGCAGATCCTGAAGCCAGAGACAGTCAATTACGTAAAAGCAGCTTGTTAACGAAGGAAGATTTGGGGACAGAAATTTAACATTTAGGAGAAGGGGCGGAGGTGGGCAGCAACTCGACCTTTTTAGTCCTCTGTCACCTGAAAAAAGATACCCTTCTCATGCCAGGAGCTGTGAAGAAACCAGTTTAATTTAGTTTAACCCACATTTTGCTCAAAATAGCTTTGAAATGTCAGACTCTAAAAGTCTAGAAGCTGAAGAAGCTGGTGGTGAAGGGACTCAAGGAGAAGGTTAGAAACTGATGAGGTCTGAACCCAAGGTCAAAGGACATGAGCTAGATGAGAATTTAGAGCTCAGGATTTGAGGAAGACAGCAAGGTACTTGGAGTCAAACCCAAGTTTAATGCTGACCTTGATAGTTACTGGCTGTGACCGTGGACCAGTCATGGCTCCTTGAAATCTCAGTTTCCTCTTCTGGAAAATGGGAGTGCTCAAAGTAATTTCCAAAGTTCTTTCCAACTGTGACTTCTGTGACACTCATCTTGATGACTACCAGAGGTAATCACATCTTGTGAAGAAGCCACTGTTTCCCTGGGCCTGTGGCCACCCACAATAATAGTCTCACTTTTCAGTCTCCCTTGTAGCAAGTGTGGCCATGTGGTGAGATCCCAGTCCCTGGAATGTAAGCCTAAGTGTTATATGGTCACTTTTAGGAACTGTCCCTATAGATATCTGATATGAGTCTTCTCAGTCCCCTCCTACTTCTTCCAGTTGGAATTTAGATAAGATGGCTAAAACTCAAGAAACCACCTTGAGACTCTGAGGATTTGCTAAAGATGTGGAGTTAACAACAGAAAAGATGTCTGTCTCCCTGACACCACAAAGGGACACAGTGGCCCAGGAATACCCCTTCTATAGGAGTGAAACAGTCTTTAGGCACTTTCATTCTGGGTCTTCAGGTACATATACAAATAGATTAGAATACCTACTAAAACAAAAGCTTTAACTAGAAAGAACTATTAACATCTGTTCCAGTGGGGATACTTCAAAGTGCCTAAGGCATCAAACCTTGCATTACACTTCAGATACACTGTTTATAAGGAAGGAGACAGACACTGACAAGGGTTTAATCTGCCCGGTGTTTCTCCCGGGAATCCAGGTTTTCCCTGCCCCTGTTCTCATCAGGTATCTTGGTTAGCTCGTAACAGCAACCCAGGAATGTAAGGACAATTAACTCTCCAGTTTCCCTAACTCAGCCCTTTTCTATTAAGGGGACCCTGCAGGAGACTCAGGCCAGGATGTCTCCTGCAAGTGACTACTTTGAGTTTGGCTAATTGGTTTCCCAATACAGAAATCCTCGCACAAGTCACCTTCAGGTGAGCTCAAGGACTCAAAATCTCCTGAGCCCGCTCAACTCAGCTGGACCCAGAAGGTGGTGGGATCTTTGATATGTTAATACTCATGGATGTCCACATCCTCTGTCCTACCCATTTTATCTTGGACAGCTCCAAACATAGAATGTTTAAATTACTCCCTCTTCCACACCAACTGTCAGGCAATCACACTCTAAGGAGAGCAAAAACATCCCCTCTTAGAACTCCCCAGGTGAAATATCCTAAGCCCTCATGTGGGACCTCAAATTCCTCCCTGCCCTGAAGGATCTTCCCTAGACACTGCTATCTCCAAGTCCCAGAGCTCATCCTGATGCTGGGGAGCAGTGTTACCACTTGAAAAGAGTAATGGGCTACATTGCATTATAATTTATTTTTGGAAATAAATACCAATGCTCTCATAATTCAAAATCCAGGAAACTAATCTCAACACCTATCTTCACTGGTGGGCTACAGTTTAAAAATTTTAAAAAAGGCTTAGAAGCACCATTAGTCAATCACTTAAAATATGGGGTCCAACTGCCATATACTTTTGGCAAACACATAAACTATACATTTCTTTTGGAGAGCTATTTGACATAATGCATCAGGTATCTTGAAAGTATTTATGCTCTTTGATTTTATAATTCCACTTCTGGGAATCTGCCTTGAGGAAATTAGCAAAAGTTCTGACACAGATATGACTCATACATCCCTACTCGGAAGAGTCAAGACCTGTAAACAAACTAAATGCCCATCAGTAGGGGAATGGTTATACAAAGTGGAAAATAAGGCAGATGTTTAAATGATGTTTTCAAAGATGGTGCAATGCAAAAAGAATTTGTCTTAATGTTAAACTTTTAAAAAGCAGAATTCAAAATACACATGGTCTGACCACAACCAAAAGTAAACAAAATTATACTTAGAAAAACACTGGTAAGGGGGAAGAGAAGCAAGTTAAGGTTTTGTCCTTGGATCCGATATATTCTTCCCCTTTCTCTAATTTTCCAACTTGCCGTAATAAGTATGTCCAATTTAAATATATAAAGAGAAAAATTACCAACATTTGACTACCATTATGGAAATAATTAATAGTCTCAAAGTATCTCCTCAGCAGAAAATACAACTTTACAGTCAATAAACAGGACAGAAACCCCCTTAGCTAAGTTGGGCCACCATTAACACCACTAGTGGTGGGTCAAACTGACATCATGTGCCTCCTGACAAAATACACTGAATGGAAACATCCAAAATCAAATTGAAAAAAATTCTTCAAAAATGTCATGGCCACAAAAGACAAAGACTAAGAAGTGTTCCAGATTAAAGGCAACTAAAGAACAACAATTAAACACAATGTGTGACTTGGACTGAGTTCTGAATCTGTGGAGTCCTTCTATATCTGTGGGTTCCTCATCTATAGTTTCAACTAATTTCGGATGGAAAAAAAATTTTTTTTAAATTTTCATCTACACTGAACAGGAATAGACTTATTTTTCTTATTATGGGTTCCTAAACAATATAACATAACAACTACTTACAAAGCATTTTCAACTGAACCAAGCATTACAAGTGAGCTAGAAATGATTGTGTCATAAAGTCTATATGTAGCTTCTATGCAAGTACTGCACCATCTTATGTAAGGAACTTGGGCATCCATGGATTTTGTATCTGTACACACTCCTAGAATGAAGCCTCCAAAGACACTGAGGGGTCCCTGTACTACCCTTCTGATTTTAATCATTATAGTGTGGTTATGAATTTGCATCACTTAATTACAGGGATCAGTTCTGGGAAGTGCAGACCATCACTGAAGAAAACATGTGCCACATGACTATACTAAAGCATTTGGGGGCAAAGAAGCATCATTTATAAACTTTACATATGTAGAGGAAGAGCATGATTAAACGTGATAAAATACTAATATTACTGGAAACTAGACAAAGGAGATATGAGAATTCTTTGTATTTTTCTTGCACCTCTTCTATAAGTCTGGCACTACTTCCAAATAATAGGAGGGAAAGAAAACTTGACCAAACAGAAGTAAGAAGAAAAGAGATACTCAGAACACAAACACTGCCCCTGCCTCTTCCACAGTCTTCTGATACCAGTCTCGTCCCATAAGTGCTCCTTGGCACTTTCCCATGTAAGCTTAGAGATTTTTTACAGGAACTATTACAAAGAATCTGCAAAATGCTTTGTATGCAACATACACTTCACAAATACTTATAGAATGGTTTTGATGAGAAGGATACACAAAAGAACATTAATCTTAAAATATGAGTAAATTATGCTCCTTAAAAGTCAAATTTTAAGCATGTCATCAACCTCCACGGCTAAGCACCACTCTTCACCAGAAGTGAAGGCTTAACAGCAAGTCAAGATCAGGGACTTCATCACCCACGCTTCTGAATGCTCAAGTGCCTATCTGACAGCCTTCAAAATAAGCACCACAAGTCCCCAAATGGTGACACGGTGTACCTGCACGTGTGTGTGTATGTGTGAGAGAGAGAGAGAGAGAGAGAGAAAGAGATGTGGGACCCCTGGCTAGTTGGACCTGGGGGGGGCTTACTAAGCTTATTAAAAAGGGTGTGGTGGTGCACACCTGTTGGGAAGATAAAGCAGGAGGAGCACAAAGTCAAGGCCAGCCTCAGCAACTAAGTAAGACCCTGTCTCAACATAAGAAATAAAAAGGTCTGAGATGTAGCTCAGTGGTAAAAGCAGCCCTTGGGTTCAATCCTCAGCACCTCCCCCAGAGAGGGAGTGGGAGAGAGACAGAGGGAGAGGGAGAGGGAAAGGGAAAGGGGGAGGGGGGGGAGAGAGGGGGAGAGAGAGAGAGAGAGAGAGAGAGAGATGGAGAGGAAAGCATCTGAATAGAAGAATCCAAGAGAGGATTTTTTCATTCCAAAATTCAGGACCTAGGGACTAGCCCATTATGACGAGAATAGCAGTGTGACCAGCAGTAAACTAAGCAGTTCACACAATTATCTAATTTAATTACCCTTACAAGTACTTTATTAATTTTATAAAGAGACTGAGTTGAGAGTTTTGCTGAATTATTAAGTTTTTTTTTTGCTATTACAAAATACTTGAGATAATTAACGCAAAGAGAAGAAGTTTCTTTTAGCTTGTGGTTTTGAAGGTTCTAGTCACCTCTGGTGAGGGTGCCTGATAACAATAGCAGGAAGTGGATGTCAAGCTTCGTGGTCAGGAATCAAAAAGAATGAAGAAGAAGCCACATCCCAATAGCCCCCTAATGGGTAGGCCCCTAACTTCCTTCCACTACAGCCTACCTCTTAAAAGTTTAACCACCTTTCAATAGCACCACGGGCTGGCAAGCAAACCTTTCACCCATGGGCCTTTGGGGGACATTCAAGATCAAAATTACAGCACTTGGTCAAGGTCACAGAGCGAGTAAGTGAGCTGTGATTCAGAACCAAGTCTGATGGACCCCATTGCCCAAGCTGAAGCACAAAGAAGACAGATTCCTACAGCTGCACACCTTACTATATGTTCCCATAAACAAGGGAGACTGAATTTCTTACACAGGTTAAGCATCCCTAATCTAAAAAATCCAAAATCCTAAATTCTCCAAAATCCAAAACATTCTGAGTGTCGACATGAGCTCAAGTGGAAAATTCCACGTCAGAGTCAAAATGCAAGTATGCCAAATGTAAGGTATGAAATTACCTTTAGGCTATGTGTATGAAAGGTATATGAAAGATAAATGAAATCTGTGTTCAGACTTGGGTCCCATCAACAGGATATCACATTATGTATCCATGTAAATATGCCGAAATTAAAAAAAAAAAGCTGAAATCCAACACTTCCAGTTTCAAGCATTTTGGATAAGGGATACTCAATCTGCATTTTGCTTCCTTGAAAAAATAACACCTTAGCTGGGTGCAAAGATACATGCCTGTAATCCCAAATACGAGGGAAGCTGAGGCAGGAGGATTGCAAGTTTGAGGTCAGCCTGGGCAATTTAGCAAGACCCTGTCTCAAAATAAAAAAATAACAAGAGCTGGAGATGTAGTTCAGAGGTACAGCACCCTAGGTTAAACCCCCAGTACTAAAATAAAAGAACAAGAACAAGAAACCACACTTTATATATAGGGCTCCACAATGCAGCCTCACTTCTCCCCCCATATCCCCCACAGCACAAATGTGGCTGTCAACAGGGACAAGTCAGGGGCAGTACAATTGATCCGAGAGCTTATAAAAACAGGTTTCTTATCCTGAAATTGCAACTGCAGTGCATTTAACCAAGACTTAAGTCCCTGAAGCTTTTAATGTTTTGGAAAACCTCTTTTGGAGCCAAGAGGGCTTTGGGTGGCTGCCAACCTGGTGTGCCAGGCCTGTTAACGAGGAAGAACTGGTAGAGGGAACATTGAATTAGGCAGCAGGGAGGAGGAAGAGCAGGTGAATTCCCACTCCGGAAATCCAACTCTGCCTCAAATCTCTGCTAATTGATAAGAAAATAACAACTCCCTCCCCCTCATGACCCACAGTGCAGAGCCGCACTTTGATGCCCATTATCGCAATCAGTCCTCTGAAGGTGAGAGTTTACCATGATTCCTCCCTTCAGGTCTCAACCCAAGAGCAGTCATAAAACCAATCCACTGGGTGACACCAGCATCTTTTTAAAACGACATTAAACAGCAAACATAGTGTGTAGCATAGGCAGCAAGACTAAGCATTTAGGGGAAGCTTTACATCTGCTGTATTTATTTATATGTACTGGATTATATTTTAAAAGGTACAACTGTTTTTGCAGGAGTCACAATAAAAATATTTGCAAAACTGCTATAAACAACCAGTGTGGGAAGTGGTACTACCCCCACTGTACAGATGTGAAAACTGAGGCTCAAGGCAGTTAAGAAAGCCAAAACAGTATGTCTAGGACTCTAACAGAAGCAGGAGCACAACAGCAATGCTCTTCTCTACGTACTGCTCAAGCTCTCTCCCTCCCCTAGGGCTCCACCCAGGACAAAGCCCAAGAGGCCAGCAAGTCTGCTTTCCCTTCCAACCTGCCACTAAGTATGACCAACTGCAAAGAGCCAGAGGGATGACCTGATCCGTCCTTCCTCTGCTACCTGCAGTCCCCCAAATCCCTTCAGCAAGAACAGCATGTGCTCAGGCCGCATAGCACCAGAGCGGATGCTGTGCAAGTGGAACCTGGGCCACACCACTCAGTGCAGAGCAGCAACCTTGCCCGGCAAAGTACTCTCCACCACGCAAAACTGACGCTACCTGCTGCGGCTGGGATCTGGAGTGTCCCCCAAAGGCCCATGTGTTAACGGCCTGTGGCCAGCCTGTGGTGCTATGGGCAGGTGGTGGAACCTTTGGAAGGTAGGATCTACTGGAAGTTAGATCACTGAGGGCATGCCCTTGAAGGGGATATTGACACCCCTGCTCCCTCCTATCACTCTTGGCTTCCTGGCTGCCACGAGGAGAACAGGTTTCCTCCACCACATGCTCCTGCCATGACATACTGGGCCATCACAGGACCAAAGCAATGCATGGACTGAAACCCACAAAACTGAGAACCAAAACCTTTCCTCCTTTTAAGTTGACATCACAGGTATTTTGTTATAGCCATGGAAACCTGACTAAAACATGACATTATAAATTTCTGTAGCCAAACCACAGTTCCAAGTACAGGCCTTTTGGAAATACAGGTTCCTGGACCCTATTCTTGAAGAAAATCATCCCACATCTGGAGGATGTGTAAATACATACATACATACTCTTAAAGTGTTTTTTATTCACAACCAGGTTGGAGAAGTTCTGTCACTGACACACCCTTTAAAAACCTTCTCTCTGGACCCCGCATCATTCCCCACTCCATACCCAGAACTTTCCACCACCCCACCTGCACCCATTCCTCATCCCTCTGAAACCTGCACCCCCTCACCATCACCAAAACAGGTCTTGGTGGAGGTTCAACAATACTCCCCAGTTCTCATTGTGCTCGACCTTAGACCAGGGAAGACATTCTTGGTCTCCCTCTACCTCTCCGGTCGTCCTTTCTGTCTTCTTCACACACCCTCCTTTCCCTTATCCCTTTGCACACTGATGTTCCTCGGCCCTCCCTCAGCCCACCTCCTCTTTCTGCCCTGCACTCTCCCAAGGAAATCTCACCCACTCTCCTAAGCAGCACCCTAAATTAATGTCTCCAGCACTATATCTTCTGAGGAACACACCCTCACATCCTGCTCACTCAGCAGTTCTGACTCCAGAGTCAAGAGTAAGTCAAATGTTAAAAACCTAATTCTCATAAAAACAGACACTGAGCACATTTCAAATTTATATTTAACTCATTAATAAGGGACCCAATGCTGGGTGTGGCAGTGCATGTCTGTAATCCCAGCAGGCTCAAGAGGCTGAGGCAGGAGGATTGCAAATTCAGAACCAGCCTCAGCAACTTAGCGAGGCTCTAAGCACTTAGTTAGGTCATATCTAATATATATATATATACATATATATATATATATATATATATATATACACATATATATGGAGCTGAGGATGTGACTCAGAGGTTAAGCACCCCCAGGTTCAATCCCTGGTACCAAAAAAAAAGGACCCACTAAAATGACAAAGCTTTTAAAAATACTTTTATAAAGAGGATATAAGGGCTGGGGTTGTGGCTCAGGGGCAGAGCGCTCACCTACCATGTGTGAGACACTGGGTTCAATCCTCAGCACCACATATAAATAAATAAAGGTTTTGTGTCCATCTACAACTAAAAAATATTTTTTTTAAAAAAAGAGGATATAAGAAAGTAATACACATATGGCCAACGGGGGGGAAGGGAAAAGAATTCTGAGTTAATACTGCTAAATTAGAAACCAAACTGGTTACTGTCCTTCAGGGCAATTACAGCTGGGTTTCTCTTCTCTATCAAACAGGAACCATTCACATCCTACTTAACCCTACAGCGTGTGGGTCCTGAAGAAAAACAAACAGGCTGCATCGCCAGGGCACCAGGTGGCCCTCAGGTGGGCTTCTTACACAATGCCCAAGTACTGCATTAAAAAGTCACAGTCATCTCTTACTTTCAAGCTCTGAATACTTTTTCTCTGTATTGGAGTCTATGAAGTTGGGTGGAGAGAAGTTACATTTTTATTTGCACCAACCTCTAAACTGAAATCCAGCCTTTATTGAGTGTATTTATGAATGTTTGAAAGCTTTCTGCATTTGTGAATGCAGGTGGCACATTACAGGGGTAATTACGGCAGCAGTGTCTGACTTTGCCAACAGAAATCACCTTTTCTAACCACACTACAATTAGTGCAGATATCCTGAAACCCTTTCATGCACATCGCTGCTTAAAATTATAGAAGACACCAAACCTGTCACTTAGATCTTCTCGTCTGATGCATCAATAAAAAAACAAGGATTATCACAAATTTGCTGTTATATAATTCAATATGTATTCTATTTCAATAGACTTGTTTCCTTTGTAAATCTATACGTTGTTTTATACATTTACCAACATTATTCTGAGAGGGCCCATAAGGTCTCAGAGAAGGCTGTTCTGACTACCTGCATCAGGCAAGGGATCCCTATACACATTCTCTTACCACCTTATACTCTTTCCAGCACTTACTGTGTGAATGAAATCATTAACTAGTGGCTCTCCCACTAAGTCACTAGGTAGGGGGACAGTGTCCATCTTATTTATCATTATATCCCCTATACCTTAGTGTAGGGACTGGCTCACAGATTCACAGGAGATATCCATTTGGAAAAGGGGTGTGTGTTGAATGGGCACCCCTGTGACACATGCAGGACGTCAAGGCTGAGCCACACGCCCCTGATGTAGACATATAATACTCTGCCCAGAACACAGCAAAATTAGGCCCCTTGATGACAGCAGACCCACTGGGCCCTGGGCACCTCACCTACTTGGCTCTAGCCCAGCCCACAAATGGGCTCAGCTGCTGGGTCACCTCAGTGTGCTTGTGACTCTCCACCTGGGTCTTCCTTAGCACCTTCTGATAAGGACTAAAGGACCTGCTTATGCATTTGTGACACCAAGGAGCTGGGGGACTTGCAGGACTCTTTGGCGGGAATGGATCCTCCCCCGGTGCCCTGGCAAGCTATAATTAGTTAGAAACTGCACATACAACTGGGACCTCAGTGTGACTTTGAGGAATAAAAAGACACAAAAAGGCTATCCTAACATCATGCCAACTGAGCATCATTAACCCCCCACCGCATGATTGCAAAGCTAATAGTGAGAAGTGCTCACAGACTGATATGTGGCATAGGGAAGTCAGAGGGGACAGCAAAGTGGAACTACTAGGGAGGATGAAGCCAGTTCGTGTCTATCTGGCTGCCCCTCCCGCATTGCAGCCATGAAGAGCTAAACAACAAACTGCAGGGATACTCCAGGGAAACAGCTGCCAGCATGGCTACTTAAACATTCAAGTGAGCCACTGTGTGTCCCAGCCTATTCCTCTGTGCCTTCACCTTCGAGGCCACACACACCTCCAATCTTATCAAATCATTTCTTACTCCCAACCTCTGCCGATCCCTCTCTGGGGTCAGAGTACTTAACCAGATACCCCACCAGTTAACAGGGACTCAACACTACATTGACAAACTCTAAGGCTCTCTACAAATGTAATAGGTTTTACAAAATTCCAGACAGCAGAGCAAACAGGCAGCCAGAGGCTCCAGGCCATGCTTCAGGATGGAGAGCCCACCTGGGGTGAGTACTGCGGCTCCTTCCCTCTCCCACTGGGCCCTAGATGCAGGGTGGGGGTGGCACATAAAGTAGGGAGATTCAGGCAATGTGAAAGAACTTCAGCCTTCCTTATACACTATGCACCTGTTTCCAGCCTGTTGTCACTTAGCTTCAAAACTTACCACAAGCACTAAGCCAGACATGAAAGTCTCACAGCGCAGACCACAAAGCCAGGGCAAAACCCTTGGGAGATTAGTGTGGTTGGCATCTCTGTTCTCAAGAGAACATCCACTTTCAGGAGGAAGGAGAGAGAAACACAGTGCACTTAAATCCTTAGCCCCTCTGTACATGATACCTGTCAAATACCTCCTCAGGGGCCTGGGGGGAGGGAGCAAGGTGAGTCAGGAGCAGGCCAAGGACCTCAGTGGAGCACCCCAGCAGCACAGGGCCCCCTATATGGCATTCACGTCACACCCCCACTTTGGCCTGCCACTGCCCACCACCCCTCTTCACTGATCACCCCTCATCACCTCGTATTTAACAGCCTGCAATGGCTGCTGAGTCTCCAGTGGTCAGGCCCGTCCCCATGCCAAGCACTGTGCTGCGCGCCTGGGTTATTTCTGATCCTTTCAACTCTGCAAGATGGATATTATTATTACCACTTACCAACAAGAAAAGTGAGGCAGGGCCCAAGGCCACACAGCTCCTCCACATAGCTGGCTAAAAGCCCACGCTCTTTCCACACATCACACTTGACTCTATCTTGTAGATAACAGGGAGGAAAGCAAGAGGATGAAAGTGTATTCTGGAAAAGGAACCCAGCCTCTCTCCTCCAACCCAAGCCAACCCAGCACGAGGCCTGAATGATGTTGTTATTAAAAGGGCGGCTTTGATCACATCTCTTCATCACCTACAGGATCCAGTCCCCAGGGCTTTGCTGGGCATTTAAGCTTCTTTACGACCCATCACCAGACTCAAATCCTCCTTCCAGCAGCCTGGCCTCTCCCTCTTCGGGTCTCAGTCTTTCTTGGAGGCTTCCTTCCCAGCCTGTAGCATTCATTCCTTCCAATGCATCACACACACACACACACACACACACACACACACACCAGGCCTGGGGTTAGGTGCTAGGGACATGTCAGGCAGCCAGGAGGATTTGCACTATGGTCACAGGGTTCAGAGACTGCCTTTCTTAGGAGGCTAGCTCCCAACTCGCTCTTTCCTGCAGCCTTCTCTGGTCACTCGGTGCCCGTTGCCTGGCCTCATCCCAAATCCCCAGCAGTTGGCACTTGTCATTCGTATGGCACTCAGCCACAGCTCCACCTGATGCACTGGCTCTGTTTTAAGACTTCCTCCTTAATGTGTTTATTTCTGTGGGAAAAGTGCACTCCAGGTTCCAAACAGCATTATAAATGGCAATAAGGTCCCCAGGCCAGCCCACAAAAGCCTATTAAATATATAATGGTTGCAGAGAAGTGCAGAACCTGAGTGAGTGCACCTTAAAAGCTCTGCAGGAGAGACCAGGGGCAAACATCTGTATCCTGTACCTCCACTTCCACCCACTGTCCCCGAGGGTCTCAGCTTCAAGTCCCCATCAGGGGCAAACGCAGGAGAGCAGGCTGAAGATGGGGGACTAGGAGGACAGGAGTGGGAAGAAGCCAATTTATAATGGAGCAGGTCTGGCTCTACTCCAGCTCTGCCCTTGCTAAGTGGGTGGCTGTGAATCTCATCCCTCTGGGAGCCTCATCATCCCCTCATAAAATAAGAGGGCTGGAGTGAGCAAAGCTCAGTGGTGGAGCACTAGCCCAGCATTTGCCAGGCCCTGGGTTCTATCCCTAGTATGCAAAATAAAACAAAGTAAAATAAAAGGGTTGAATGAGAGCAGTTCTCAGACTTTTGAATCTCAGGCAATATTTTTAATATACACACACACACATATCCCCACCCCCAGCTCCCATACTGGGGATAGAACCCAGGAGCACCACATCCCCAGCTGTTTACTTTTATTTTGAGACAGTGTCTTACTAGGTTGCTAAGGCTGGCCTCAAATTTGCAATCTTCCTGCCTCAGCCTCCTAAGTGACTGGGATTACAGATATGCACCAACATACCTGGCTTAAAATTTATTTTTGAACAAAATATGCATCATACATATCTGAAAATAAATGTTATCAAGGACTTTTTAAAAGGAAATCATGAGGCTGGAGTTGTGGCTCAGTGGTAGAGTGCTTGCCTGGCATGTGAGGCCATGGGCTCGATACTCAGCACCACATGTAAAAGATCCATTGACAACTAAAAAAATATATATAAAAAAAAAAAGGAAATCACAATATGCTATTGGCAGTTTGACTTTTCAAAACAAACAAACAAACAAACAAAACACCCCACCAAAATAAGGACATCAAGTCAGAAAAACAGACAAGTATTTTTAACTGAAAATTTCTGGATTCAGAGAAAAAAAATACCAGCAAGAACATTCATTGTTGTTATCTTTCTAATTTGTTTGTGGATCAGTGAAAACTTGATCATAACACAGCTCCAATCATTGCTGACGTATGAGAAGCACTGAACTGGGAAAGAGTGCTCCAGCCCTGATAGGACACCTCTCCATCCTGTGGACTGGAGGGAGACTGGACTTCAATCTGTAGGCAGCGCTCCAGGAAAGGGTGCACTGCAGGGAGGAGCAGGGCTGAGGTCACCTACAGCAGCCCCCAAGGGCAGAGATACCCAGCCTGGAAGCTCTGGGGCTAACTTGTCCCAGGTGTTGACAGTGCCACTCTCAATTCCAGTACTTTTCTGAGAGGTTGAAGGAAGATCCCCAAAGAAAGCTTTTTTAAAAAATCTTTAACTTCTCTGATTATAAACTAATATATATTCACAGGGAAAACATAAGAAAAGCAGAAGCAAAGAAGTAAAAGTCACCCACCACTCCACCTTCCAGAATAATCACTGTTAATATTTTGATGCACTGCTAATTCTTCACACACGTAACATCCGCCACCGTGGGATTTGGTTTTATATCCTGCTTTTCTGGTAATTACACTTGGGCACTTTTCCACACGTTCAGATATTCTTCATTAACATCTTAACATATTTTAACAATAATAAATACATTTATTTATAAGCATTGCAATAGGCTGAATGTTTGTAGCCCCCCAAAATTCATACTGAAATCCTAACCCCTACTGTGACAGTATTAAAAGGTAGGGCCCTGGGAAGGTGACAAGGCCATGAGGGTATAGCCTTCATCAGTGGGATCAGGGCCCTTACTTTCTTTGTGTCACATAAGGATGCAAAAAGAACTCAGCAGCTGCAGCCAGGAAGACCCCCCTAACCCCGACCTTGACCATGCTGGCACCATGGTCTCAGATTCCCAGCCTCTAGAATTGTGAGAAATAAATTTCTATTATTTGTAAGCCACCCAGGCTATGATACATTTGTTACGGCAGCTCAAAATGACTAAGATAAATGCCATTTTCCATAGTATGAACATGGTCAGAAGTTATTTATTGGTACTATTATTGTTGAGCATTCATTTCCATATTTTTGCTATAATATGGTGGGTGCACATCGCTGAACACGAATCTCTGTAAACCCCTTTACATAGTCCTCCCTTGTCCAAGGGGGATAGTTCCACAACTCCCATGGACGTCTGAAACCATAGACATCCAATCTTATTTACATATACTGTTTTTTTCCTATGAGCACATACCTATAACAAAATTTAATTTATAAATTAAGCACAGTAAGAGATCAACATTAACTAATAATAATCTAACATTTATAACTATACTGTGATAAAAGTTATGTGAATCTAGTCTCTCACTCAAAATAATGTACTGTGTTCTTCCTTCTTGACTGCAGGCAACTGAAACTGTGCAAAGTGAACTGAGGATGGGGGACTACTGTTCCTCTTTATATTCCTTGGGTCTCAGCCCAGTGTTGTGCACATACCAGTCCTCAGTAAATACTGAGTGAACAAAGAAACCCGATCTGCTCCCAGGGACTCAGGAAGCCCTTATCTGATCCACACAGCATTTAAATTTACAGAGGCCCAGCCCAGTGTCTAGCACCACTCACCACTGTCCCTGTAGGTGCACTCCCCCCACGGTGCACCTGCTAAGCCAACTCTTGATTGAGGGAAAAGAGAAGATATAAATTGCTTGCTCAGGACTCCCAGTTTCTAGTGCTCTCACAAACCTCCCTGGTCTTCCACATGGCCAGAGGACACCAGCAGGCCTCCACTGCCTAGCTAACTACAGCACCCATTCCCTACAGATGCTGCTCAGTCCACCATCTCAGGAAGGCCATGGCTGACCTCCCTCTAAATTAATGCATGGCTCCCATTCAGTGGAAGCCACCAGCCATCAGGGTATTAGCACTTGCTCCTCTGTCATTTGCCCACCCAGCCTAGGACAACACCAGAGGGCAGACACAATGTATATTTTGCTCCCCACCCAAAATCCAACCTGATGCTAAGCAATGTGGTCGACGAATGTTTGCTGAACGAAACTTCAGATTCCCAAGCTCTCCATTTTCACATGAAGGGTAGAAGGGAAGATGGCAGAATCCCCTGAAAGAGTCCTAGGGCAAAGACTTGATGGGTGTCAGACAGGAGATGGCCCCTGGTCAGTCCTGCCTTGCCTGGAGACCTCCAGGGAACTGATGGCAGACATATGCAACATACCCAGATACAGTGAAGTGACATGAAGAGACCCCCTCCAGCCTGGTTATATTCTGGAAGGAGAATGGAGACCTCAGAATAGAGAGGTTTCTCCCCCACCCTTTTCCAGCAACCAGAAAATGCTGGACCACTCCTCACTGGTGGTCCCAAAAGGACAGGGTATTGGGAGATGGAAATGTTTAAACCAACTGTTTTTCTCCTCCCATTTGCCACTACCCTTGCCCCCCCCCCCCCCCCCCCCCCCAAAAAAGGCTGAAGAAATCTGGCTTGACTAGTGTGCCAGGAGCTGGAGGTTCCCTGGAACTTCAGGGCAAAAGGGAGCCAGGATGGTCCTAACTTGAGAGAGAACAGAAGTTCTGGAAGAGATGTGGAAGGTCATTCATCCCATCACACACCCACAGCAACACCAAAGGCCAAACCCAGGTCCTCATCTGGCCTGGCACACCCATTCTGACCTCTTCCAGGGACCTGCAAGGCCCCCTTGGTAGAGCAAATTCCTCCCACCCGTCCCAGCACCCTGGCCACCCCTCTACTCTTGCATGGTGTTTGCCTTTTCCAGAGCTCCTTTCTCCGACTTCTCATCCGACCCCCTCAACAACCTTGTGAGGGGGGGAAAGTGTCTTGACTGTCCCCGTCTCACGGGTGAGAAAACGAAGATACATTAAGTGACCCGCCGCTCCACGCTTGAGCTCGAAAGTAGCCAACATGGGATGGATGTCGGAGAACTCTCCCGGGGTGGTGACCCCACCCAGCTGGTGGCAAGCCGCAGTTTCCTAGTCAACTGGGGTAGAAACCAAGAACAAGGGTGGCTCTAAAACAAGGATCCCGTAATGCAGGTGGAAAGCACCCTCGCCCACACTGCACTCACACAGGTGCAGAACCCGGAGTCTGGGGCGAGGCGCATTCCCGGCCCACCACAGTCCCGCCCTAGCTGGGGGCGACCCCTGACCTGCGCCCTAGCAAAGTTATGCCGGGGCGCAAGCACCCTGCGCCCCAGAGCTGCCTCTGGCCCCGGTTCCCGCGACCGCTGGGCGAGGAGAGAAGAGGGACCAACTCGCTGTCTCCAGCGCGGCCACTGGGTCCCCACCCGCCTGCCACGCACGCCCGGACCCGGGTGCCGGGAGGCAGCTCCCGCGCGCCCCGGGGAGGGCCGGGAGCGGAGAACCGACACTGGCAAGCCGGGCGCACGTGTCGGCCCGGCCCCCCGCTCGCACCCTCGCCCCACAGCCTTACCCAGATCGCCAGCAGCAGCCCCCACGCCGGCCTGGTCCGTGCCATCCCCGCCGCTACCCGCCGCAGCCTCCTGCCTCCACTCTGGCTCCCACGCCCGCCCGCTAGTTCAGCCGCCGCCAAGAGCCACGGCCACTTCCCAACCACTCCCCGCCTCCGAGTTCCCGGTGCCACGTCTGCCAAAGCATGCGCACCAGGCTGGGAGGGGCGGCCGGGAGAAGGGCTTGCTGGGACTTGTAGTTTCCGACCCCGCAGAGCAGAGTACTCACGCGTGGGGACTTGCCCGGGAGCCACGTAGTAGCTTGAGTGAATGCGAAAAGGCTGGGACTTACGAAAAGCTGTTAGTTTGCGGCGGCGGGCGTTGGGGGGATTCTGTCAATCAGCACACAGAAATAAGAGTTTTCGTTTTGTGGGTTTTGTTTTTTTACCCCCATTGTAAAGATTAGGAATCAGCCCAGAGAATTTAAGGCATTTGATCCAGATCACACAGCTTGTAAATGGCAAAGTCCAGTGCTTCTTGGGGAGGATAGGAAAAGCCCTCATTCCTGCCTCTCAGGCTCCCACCTACCTTTTCTTTTTCCCTCAGGAAAACTATCAAGCTGTTGGAAAGCAGTTTGATCCAACCATTCTTTATGTATAAACAAAAGAATTGAAGATGGGCATTCAAACAAACGCTTGTATATCAATGTTCATAGGAGTAATTTTTACAATAACCAAAAGGTAAAAGCAACCCAAATGTCCTCGAGGGACAAATGGATACATAAAATGTGGTATATCCATACAATGGAAAATTATTCACTCATTAAAAGGAATGAAGTATGAATCATGCTACCATGTGGACAAATCTCACAAAAACATTACACTAATAAAAAAGCCAGACACAAAAGCTCACACATATTGAATGATTACACTTTTATGAAATATCCAGAATAAGTAAATGATAGAGACAGAAAATAGATTAGTGGTTGCTGTGGTGGGAGGAGGGAATGAGAGACTGCTTAGTACAGGGAACACCTTTTGGGAATGATGAAAAATTTTTAGACTTAGAGGTAATGGTTGCACAACATTGTGAATGTACTAAATGCTTCTGGATTGTGCACTTCAAAATGATGAATTAATGTTATATGTATGTTCCTTAATTTAAATTTTTTAAAAGAAAAAATCCTTTTAAAAAGATGTGTTTATTTACTTTGGTGATGCTGGGGACTGAACTCAGGACCTTGTGCAGGCTAGTCAAGCACTCTACCACTTAAGCTTTCCCTTCACCCTTTTGTTTTTAATTTTGAGATGGTCTTGTTGACTTGCCCAGTATGACCTCAAACTTGTGATCCTCCTGCCTTAGCCTCTTGAGTAGCTGGGACAACAGGCATGTGCCACCATTCCCAGTTGAAAAATATCTGTTGTTGGACACCTACTATGTCTGGAGGATCAAGATATATCATAGTTAGACGAAAGAATTGCACAGTCAGAGGTTGGTAGGTTATAGCTGAAAGATCCTTGCCCTCTATCTACAGGTTCAAAGCCAAAACTTAGAAGTCATCCTTGACTCAGCCCCTCCTCTCAACAGGCCCATTCTATCCTCACCATGTCCCAGTAGTTCTGCCTTCAAAATATATCTCTTCTGCCACCTCCTCTAAGTCACTTATATGTCTCACCTAGGCCAGAGTGACAGTCTTCTAAAGACTATGCTTGCTTCTTCCCCATCAATCCATGTGGTGATGTCAGTTGGATTTTTCTGGTCACTCCCCTGAAGCGCTCCAATGGCTTCCCATTGTCCTTAGAATAAAATCCAATATCCTCCTGTGGCCTGCAGCTCTGTATGGTCTAGGCTCCTGCCCTCTAGACCTCCCCTTCTGCCTTACCCTCACCCTTGCCCCCTCAGCTCCAGGTATACACACCACCATTTCCTGCCCCCTCCCCTCCCTGGAACAGCTCCACTTCAGGGCTTAAGCTGTTCCTATTCTCGCTGCCTGGACATTTTCCCTCACCTTTGCCTGACCGGTGCTTTCTAATCCTTGGGAGCTCTTCTTTCTGTCCTCCCTTAGCAAGGCCCTTCAGAACAACCCATCTAAAGGCTCTTTCACCCTCCCCGCCTGAACCCCTTATTCCCTGGCTCAGGTTCTGTTGATTACTCGTCCAGCACTTAACCACAATCTGCAATTTCAGTCAGCCTTCTGCATCTGAATCCACATCTGTGGATTTGACCTACTGCAGATTGAAAACATAAAAAAAAAAAAAAAGCGTCTGTACTGAACAGGTACAGAGTTTTTCTTGTTAATATTCCCCAAACAATACAGCATAGCAACTATTTACATAACATTTGCATTGTATTAGATATCATAAGTAATTTAGAGATGCCTAAGTTATATGTATTTACTATGCCATTTTATATAAGGGTCTTGAGCATCCATGGATTTTGGTATCTGTGAGATTCTTGGAACAAAGCCCCAGCAGATACCAAGTGTTAGTCAACTTTGCATCGCTGTGATGAAAATACTTGACAAGAACAACTTAGAGGAGGGAAAGTTAATTTGGGGCTCATGGCTTCAGAGGTCTTAGTCTACCTTGAGTCCATTGGTCTGGGTCCACTGTGAGTCAGAACATCATGGTCAAAGGACAGGGTGGAGGAAAGCAGCTGACCTCATGGTAGCCAGGAAGCAGAGAGAGAAAGAAGGGGTCACAGGGAAGATGAACCCTCCCGTGATATGTCCCCAGGGACCCACTTCCTGCAGCTACACCCCACCTGCCTACTGTTACCACTCAGTCAGTCCATTCAAACTAGGTGGCCTGACTACAGCTCTCCCAATCCACTTATTTTTGCCTCTGAACATTCCTGCATTAACACAGGAGTTTTGGGGAGGACACCTCATGTCCAAGTCTTAACACTAAGGGACAAATGTACGTATGTGTTGTCCTGTCTGTTGTCTGTTGCTCCCACATGCATGATTCTGTCCCTGCTGCCCACTTCATCTCACTTCAGAACCTAGCACAGGACCCAAGCCACAGGTGGTTCCCGATGCTGCTTTAGATGAATGACTGGATGAAGGAATGTGTTGGGGAATTTCAGAATTCCTAAAGCAGGATGGGGACAGGGCTTCCTTGGCATGCTCTGCAACCTCAAGCTCACGATCCACATGTGGGTAAGTGAGCCTTGCCCCTCTTTTCTGTGGGTCTGTTTCTCATCTGCACAATGAAGCAACTGATTAGGATATAGAAAAACTGGGACCCTCGCATGTTGCTGATGGGAGCACAAATCGGTTCAGCAGCTTTGAACAACTCTACATGTACAAAATGCAATTAAAAATATTGATAGCAGCTCAATTCCTAGTAGCTATTATGGGCTGAATTGTGTCCCCCAAAATGTATGCATTGAAGTCACAGCCCCAGCAGAAAGTGACTGTATTCAGAGGCTTTCAAGAGGTAATTAAGGTTCAATGAGGTCTTTGGTGTGGGCCCTAACCCCAAATGACTGGTGTCCTTATACAAAGAGATTAGGGTTGTGGCTCAGTGGTAGAGCGCTTGCCTTGAATGTGTGAGGCAATGATTTCAATCCTCAGCACCACATAAAAATAAATAAATAAAATAAAGCTATTGTGTCCATCTAATATGTGAGCAATTAGAACAGGCACAGGGGAAAATCCACATGAAGACAAAGAGATAGTCATCTACAAGCCAAGGAGTCAGGTCTCAAAGAAACCAAACCTGCAACACCTTGACCTTGACTTCTAGACCCCAGAATCATGAGGAAAAAAAAATTTTTTTCTGATGTTTAAGCCACCCAGTCTATTATGGCAGCCCTAGGAAACTTGTATAATAGCCAAAACTGGAAGCAACCCCAATGCCCTTGAACAGAAGAATAGACAAATAAAACAGCATATTCTGTAATAAAAAAGAACAAACTATTAACACATGCAATAGCCTGGATGAATCTCAAAATGTTTTAAAGTTGAGCAAAAGTAGCCAGACACAAGGGAATATGACCGCACGATTCCTTCTACCTGAGGTTCAAAAACAGGAAAGGGTACTAAATGATGACTGAAGAAAAGCAATGTGGGGAGAAGTAGAGATGGAAGAGTGGGGAGAAGGAGCAAGTGTTCTGGATACTGGAAATGTTCTATATCTTGATTAAATAATCATCGCATGTGGTCTCCATATGTAAACATGAGTTTATTAATTGAGCTGAATTAATTTGCGCTGCATGCTGAGACTTGTACACTTTACTCTGTGTAACTCATACAGAGTAAAAAGTCTAAACGGGGAAGAGAGGGAGGAATCACTGATGTTCAGAGTTGTTTATAACTCCAGGATCTTTTGAGCACAAGGCTGGCTATAAGTTCCTGGCCAAGGAGGCTCAAACTCAGCCAACATCTAACTGCCAAAGCCAGGCACAGTGGCACACACCTATAATCCCAGCAGCTCTGGAGGCTGAGGCAGGAGGATCATGAGTTCAAAGCCAGCCTCAGCAATTTAACAAGGCTCTAAACAACTTAGTGAGACCATGTCTCTAAATAAAATATAAAAATGGGTTGGGGATGTGGCTCATTAGTTAAGTGCCCCTGGTTCAATCCCTGGTACCACTAAAGGAAAAAAGAAAAAAATCCAACTGCTAAAGGGGGAGAGAGTTGAGAAGAGGAGGAAAAGAAAGGAACCATGTACCTATTGGCAGGGGAACCGAGGACAAGGGACTGAGAGGGAAAAGTAAAAATTGCCAAGAAAACAGGCCATTTCATTCTGCAATTGAAACAAGCTAAAAGGCGATTTATGGCCCTTCCGGGAATGTTGAACAATTCTAAGCTTCACTCTCCTTGAAATATTAGGAGGAGAGCACAGGGCAAGTGCCGTCTCTCCTCCATTACAGCCCTCAATGGGAGCCATCCATTCTCCAGCTGCAGCCGGAGGGACCAGGGCAAGAAACCCCGATCCTGTGTTGTGTTGTGCATTGTGAAGCAACTTACATTTGTGTAGCCAGTGCCCTCCATCATTGCAGCTGGGATGGGGGCTAGCACAATGACCATTTTCTGACATTGTAGCAGGATGGGAATTAGCTCAGACAACAAAAAAATAGTGAGGCAAGACACCAGACACAGAAGGGTCTGTTCTGTACAACTCTGTGTATAAAAGGTACACAAAGAGGAGAAGGGGGTGGGACCCTTGGGGGAAGGGTGAGAGTAGTCGCTGGAAGGGGTCTTTGGGGTGCTGATGAGGCTCATTTTCACCTCTGAGTCAGGGTACATGGGTTTGTTCACACTGTGGGAACTCATCGCACACACTCGCAGATTTATGCTGTACATGTGTTATATTTCAATAAGAAGTTTACAATTTCTTAAAAAAAAAGAGGAGAGATGAGATTGGAGGGAATGAAATAGAGAAGATGAAAAGAGGGGGATTCCCAAAGAAGGAACGGCTTGGAAATCATCTGATAGACCCTATGTCTGGGTGAGGGGCCAGCACAGAGGGACTGACCACGATGCCAGCCAGCACTCAGAATTCCCCATGCTGCTTCGCAAACCTGGCCTCCGCTGACCACGTCTGCAGGCGGGTCCTCTCTGCCCTCACTCCCTTGCTTGGCTGATACCAGCTCCTCCTTGGGCTTCACTCCTCCAAAAGCCTCTTCTGACACTCATTCTCCTCCCAGCAGCACTGCACCAGGGCAGGGCTGAGAGTCCCTCCCTGTGCACAATTCCCCATGAAGAGCATGGCCCTCCAGAACACAGACTGTGGCACAAAGTACAAGAGTGGTTTCCAGGGGCTGGAGGAAGGGCAAATGGGGAGTTATTGTTTAATAGGTGGAGAGTTTCTGAATGGGATGGTGATAATTCTGGAGGTGGACAGTGGTAACGGTTGTGAACAACGGGAATGTTCTTGATGCTTCTGAACTGTAACTTCACATGATTAAAAATAGAGAACAGTCTTTTCAACAAATGGTGCTGGGCAAAAAGAACATCTATGTGCAAAGAATGAAATCAGACCCCACCTTATGCTGTGTACAAGATGGATCAAAGACCTAAATACAAGAGCTAAAACATACAACTGTTAGAAGACACAAGGGGACAGCTTTGTGACGTTAAATGTGGCAATGCCTTCTTAGATATGAAACCAAAAGCACCAGCAAAGAATCAGAGATAAACTGGACTCCATCGAACTGAAAACTTTAATGAATCCAAGGACACAATTCTGTCCGTCAGCAGATGAACGGATAAAGAAAGTGTGGTCTATGCCAGGAATATGATTCAGCCTTAAAAAGGGAGAGAATTCTGATATACCTGGAACATGGGTGAAACTTGAAGACATTCTTCTAAGTTAAATAAACTAGTCACAAAAAGAAAAATACTGGGCTGGGGTTGTAGTTCAGTAGTAGAGCTCTTGCCCAGCACATGTGAGGCACTGGGATGAATCCTCAGCACCACATAAAAATACATAAATAACAAGTACAATAAAGCCTTCAATTGGATTTTTTTAAAACAGATAAACACTGGTGTTCTCTCTCTCTCTCTCTCTCTCTCTCTCTCTCTCTCTCTCTCTCTCCCCCCCCCTTTCTCTCTCTCTTTTCCTGTGTGATTTTTCTTATCTGAAGTACCTACACTAGTCAAATGCCCAGAGATGAAAAATAGCATGATGATTGCCAGGAGTGGCAGGAGGGCAATGGGGACTAGTTTAATAGGGATGGAGTTTCAGCTGTGCAAGATGAAAAGTGCTCTGGAGATTGGCTGCACAACAGTGTGAATGTTCTTAACACCACTGGAAACAGGTGCTGTAGTGCATGCTTGTAATCCCAGCAACTCGAGAAGCTGAGGCAGGGAGGATCACAAGTTCAAAGCCAGCCTCAGCAAGTTAGCAAGATCCTGTCTCAAAATAAAAAAGAAAAAAGGACTGGGGTTAAGGCTCAGTGACTGAACCTCTGGGTTCAATTCCTGATACAAAAAAATAACAAGAAGAACAAAAACAAAACCAGGGCTGGGGATGTAGCACAGTTGGTAGAGTGCTTGCCTTGCAAGCACAAGGCCCTGGGTTCAATCCCCAGCACTGCAAAAACAAAACAAAAAAACCACTATTGGATGTACACTTAAAATGAATAAGATGATAAATTTCATGTTAGGTATGAAATACCAAAATTTTAAAAATTTAAGCTATGAAAAAGGAAATGAGGGGAAATCCAAGATGGTGGACTAGAGGGAGGCTGCATTCCTTGTCACTCCATAACTCATGATTCAAACAGAGGAAAATCTGTTTCTCCATGAAGCAGTCTTTACTCCTCATTGATCCCCTGCTGTTTACCATATCTGTCTACCTCGATCACCTGCAGTCTACCAGCGTAGCGACTACAGTTGAGTGCAGATCATTCACTGACCACCACCTATCATCCATCACTTGCCTGTTTGCCTGCCTCTGGCCTGCCATCGCCTGCCTTTCACCTACCCATCGCCCACCAACGGAGGTTCGTCTGCCGAGCCTGCGGAGCCTGCAGACTGTCAGTGGATCACCAGCTGCCTGTTGTTGCCTGGAAGTTCACCATCACAGTAACCGCAGGTTTGGTTACACATGGCTGCTACCATTTTGGGAAAAAAAGTCAGGAGCTGCAGGACTGCTGGCCTGACTGACAGCACCCCGCCTCCAGGGGCCCAGCCTCACCGACTACACCCCACACAGTCTCGGTCCCCATGCCCTGCGCTGCAGCTCCCCATTTGCCAACATGTTTGGAAGCCAGTGCAGCCATATTGGATTATCCATGAAGGGGAACCTGTCATTAGGTGGGGTAAATCCCATCCTGAGACGCCCGCTGGAGACTGGAAGCTCATTGTCAGGTACCTCTCATGCCTCAGGCTACTGAAGACTGGGAGGTTTGAATAGGATATGATGGTTATGGTGTATACTTTTTTTTCTCCTTTGTGATAGCTTTTAAACTTTTATTTCTTTACTTTTCTTGCTCTCTACTTCCCTTTTGTTTACCTCTTTCCTCAAGGGCTTTTTCTCACTTTTCTCATGCTAACAACCAACTTCTTCTGACTACACTTTCACTCTTCCTATGATCTAGAACTTCTTCTTACACTGTTAACAGTTACAGCCTACACC
>JAJEJO010004857.1:296396-331373 GCA_020662805.1 Glaucomys volans | reverse complement strand
AATGCCCAATGTACAAAATAAAGATAGGATTTTAAAGGCTGTAAGAGAAAAGAAACAGATTACATATAGGGGGAAACCAATACGGATATCAGCAGATTTCTCAGCCCAGACGCTAAAAGCTAGAAGGGCCTGGAACAATATATTTCAAGCTCTGAAAGAACATGGCTACCAACCAAGAATCCTATTTCCAGCAAAACTAACCTTCAGATTTGAAGACGAAATAAAATCCTTCCATGACAAACAAAAGTTAAAGGAAAAAGGAAATGAGAAAATTTCAAAACAAGTAAATAAAGCAAGACTTCAGGGATTTTTAAAGTTAAAATGGTAAATTTTGGGTTATATATATATTTTTGACAAAAAAACAAAAACAAAAAACAACTGTGACCTTAAAAAGACATGGACATGGGTCCTGGCTCAGTCACTTACTAGCCAGGTGATATCGAAGAAGTCATGTGACTTCAGGTGCTCCCTGTGTAAATGGGAATATTAACGTTACACAGGGTCAAATTGAGGAGTAAATGAGATGATATGTGCAAGATATCCAGCTAGCATTTGTATGGATGACTATCAATCTCTTCTTTAATAGTCTTCATAATGTTACATTTTCCTTTAGAGTTTCGTTTCTTAACCACACTAATCCCTACAGTCCAACATTATACACACACACACACACACACACACACAATGTGAACTCTTAAGGACCAAAGGCTGCATCTGGTTTACTTCATTTATCTTGGTACCCCAGTGCGGGGCACGTAGTAGGAGCTCATTAAATGTTTGAAATGATCTGTTGCAAGAAAGTTTGACAATACAAAGGAAACCTTCCTAATACTAATATGGATAAATAGCAGAACAGGCTGATCAAGTAATCTTTTCTCTTTCTCTTTCAGTTTTGGGGATTGAACCCCAGGGTCACACACACTAGGCAAGTCCTCTACCACTGAGATACATCTACAGCCATTTTTTTTTTTTAATAAATTGAATTTGCCCAGACTGGCCTCTAATTTGCCATCCTCCTGCCTCAGCCTCCTGAATAGCTGGGATTTGCAGGTGTGCATGGATCATTGAGTAACCTTAATCCTCACAGACCTGGGTTAAACTATGTCCTTCAAAAATTCAGAGTTTATAAGGGCAACTTCAGGATACCTCTGTCAGCTCCTTGTTTCCATGGCAGGCCTGGAGAGCTTGTAGCTGGTTATTGAATAATAGTTAGTAATTCATTATTGGACATTGATTGGACATTCATCATGGGCCCAGTTGTAGGGTGTCCAACTGACATTTCATTAAGAAAACATCATATTACAAGATCCAGATCTTTATCGCTGCCAGCCAGCTTTTCCTCCTTTCTATCTACTCACCCTGGCTCTAACTAGTAGGCTGCTCAAACCTGTGGCACCCTCAGACTCACTTTTGACCCTCAGTTAGAAAATGACATTCCCAAGTGACTGGGGTCCCTCCAAACTCCACCCAGTCATGACCCCTCCACCTGTGCTTTGGGAAGGCTGGAAGCCTGGACCCCCGCTGAGACCAGACAATCCGAGGAAGCATGTCTGTCCTCCCCCATCAGATCTCCCTTGGAAGCTGTTTCCATGGCATGTCTGTATTTTTTAACTTTCTCCTTCTTTCTCAGATCTTAACTCTCTAACTAGTTTCACCTGCAAGGCCCCAGGCTCTAGCTTATTAAACAAAAAAAAAATCATTGTCTTGCTAAAACTAAATTCAGAGTTGACCTTAGAAGACACCATTTTCTTTCCTAATAATAGCATTCGTATACAAAAGACTTCACATTTATATTTAAAGCCAAGTGTCAGAATGTAAGGTATCCTCATATCCTCTACCTTTTGGGGTCACCCTTCTGATAACAGTTACATTTAAATTACTCAAAACCTCATCCTCCATATAATGGGAATACCCATACCTTCTCTATACCAAATTCCTTTGGAGAATCATAGGGACTCTCAGAGATGGGATTCTGGGGGTCCTCAGGGATGGGATGTTTTCCTTTGTCTTCCAGTATCTTGTGTCCACTGAAGCATATGAACCGCTTTGGCATTTCAGTTTCTTTCCACCGTGTGCTGACACAAATACGATGCAGTCCCATAACCTTCGGGGTCTGCAATAACTCTAGAAGCCAGTGTCAGAATGGAATTGAACAGTGGGATACCCAGTTGGGGTTGGAGAATCAGACAGGAGCCCCTCTGTGATGGGGATTGATCTTACGAGGTATGTGTGTCAAGGGGTGGATTCTGCAACTATGTAGATCTTTTTTTAAAAAATCTTTGGGTGTGGATGGACACAATACCTTTATTTTATTTATTTATGTGGTGCTGAGGATTGAACCCAGTGCCCCACGTATGCAAGGCAAGCACTCTACCACTGCACTACAACCCCCGCCCAACTAAGTAAGTCTTGATGTGAGTTAGGATCCTGCCCCCAAACCATACTGCAGGCCAGCTGTAGGCACAGTGGCCCAAACTCAACCAATCAGCTAATCAGACCAATTATTTTGTCTTTGGAGAAAGTGCTACAAATGACACAGGGAACGTTTACAAGAGGGGTTCTTGTGTCTAGGCATCAGGCCTCCAGCGTCCTCCCTCAGCAGGCTATTCTTTGGTGTGGGCCTCAACTGGAGAACTGGCCATGCCACTTCCTGACTGTTTCTCAAGTCTAATTCTCCAATTTTCTTGTGAAAAAAATTTTTTTTGGTATGGTGATTGAATCCAGTGACAACCACTGAACCACATTCCCAGCCCTTTTCATTTATTATTCTGAGATAGGGTCTTGTTAAGTTGCTTAGGGCCTTACTAAGTTGCTGAGTGACTTTGAATTTGCAATCCTCCTGTCCCAGCCTCCCAAACTGCTGGGATTAGAGGCAGGAATCACTGCACCTGGCTCCTGTGATGGTTTTAAAATATGCCCACAAATTACACATCTCACCTTCAAGAGCTGGGGCTTAATTCCCCTCCCCATGAGTATGGCCTAGACTTAATGACTTGCTTTTTTTGAATAGAATATGGCCAAGTGAGGATGAGTGACTGTGAGACAAGGTCATAACAGGCATTGCGGTTTCTTCCTTCCTGTCTTTCTGGGATTGCTCATTCTGGAGAAAGTCAACTGCCATGTCATAAGTTCGTTCAGGCAGTATTGTGGAGAGACCCACGTGTGAGAGAATGATGCTCCTTGCCAATAGCAAGGAAATGCTGAACTGAGGTCCCTGCCAACATCCAGTGAGTGCACCATCTTGGAAGAGCTCCTCTAGCTCCAGTGAACTTTCAGAAAACTGAAAACCACCCCCCCAACATCCTGAGTACAACCTAATGAGAGCCCCCAAACTAGAACCACCCAGCTAAACTGCTCCACAATATCTGACCCCCAGAAAATATGTAATTATAGATGTGTATTATTTTTAGCCTCTAAATTTTGGGAAAAATTGTTACGTAACATAAATAGCTAATATACTTCTGGATTCTGTGAGGCAGTTGAAACTCTTCCAGTGAGTTCCTTTTCTGCTTAAGTTGGCCAGGTTAAGGGTTGGTTTGTGTTATTTACCACCAAGAGCCCTGACAGTATCAATTGCTCACATCTTCTCTCTCTATTGAGACTGCTGCCAGTCTCTACTGGACCCCCACCCACGGCCCAGGTCTCAGCCCCTGCCCCTTAATCAGGCAGAGTAGTTCAGGTTGCTCGTGATCCCATCCAGGTTATGTTCTAGAGGCTTCACCTTCCTAATCCAACAGGTGATCCAGATCTTTTCCTAGTTGGAAAGTCATCCTTGCCACTCCCCAAGGAGGCAAAAGCAGCCCCAGGCTGCTGTGGCGTTAAATCAGTACAGCACCCCCTTCCCTAAGTCCTCGACATCTGTCTCCCTCCCTCATCACTGACTCATGGCTCCCTTGGTGGTTTCTCATGATCTCCTCCTCCGTCCCCTGAGAGCTGTCCTTTCTTGGCCTGTCTGCAGTTTGGAGCACCGCTCCCCAGCTCCCCTTCTAGACGAGACTGCTTCCTCTGCGTCCTTAGTTTCTCAACTCCACGCGCTGCTCTGCCTACTTTGCAGACTGCTCTTTCTCTATTTTTCAGGTAATTCATTCTCTTATGTCTTAATTTTAGTTGCCCCTCTTCATTCTTCTGTTCTGCTCTCGCTGGGCTGCTCTCGGCCTCTCTACCTGCTCAGCTCTCTGCTAAGGCTGACTCCCAGTCTCCGCTCCACCGCAGCCGTCTCTGATGAACGCCAGGCCTCATTTCTTTCTGCACAGTTACTCTAATTAGCTCCGTCACTGCTACCTCAGCTCAACATTGGTGTGCAAGAGCCTGCTCATTTTCCCTCCTTCTATTAATGGTCTCATCTTTCCTTCTAGAAACCAGGCTCAGATTCCCAGTCATCTTTGACATTCTTTCTCCTTTACTCCCACTCTCCTCAATGCCGGGTTCCACCAAGTCCTTTCCATCTGTATTCCCCAATTTCCTTTCCAGTCACTCAGGCTCTGTCACCTCTCATGCTGACCTCTGTGGGTACTTCTTTGTTATCACTGCACCCCATCTACACTCTCCCCCACATGCAGGCTTCCCGGCAATATTCCTAAGGAGCAGTCTCCATCCCCTTTACTGCCTTGCTTGAGAACCTTCCATTATATTCAACAGTTATTGAGTTCCTACTGCATGTGTATTATTTATGATTCTTTGCATGCAACCTATTGAAACCAACTTGTGCCAATTTAAACTGAAAAGGGGGAGTAGATTAATGGATCCAGGGAGGTCTCCTAGAACTCAAGGGCAGGAATGCAGCCAAGCTTCAGAACTAGGAACTCTCAGAACTCCACAGTTCTCTCTCTCTCTCTCTCTCTCTCTCTCTCTCTCTCTCTCTCTCTCTCCCTCCCTACCTCCCTCTCCCTCTCTCTCTCTCTCCTCTCTGCTTTTCTAACATGTGCTCCCTGCATCTCCCCCTGCAGAGCCCAGCTCTCTCTGGTATCCAGCCTCTTGCAAGAGATTCATGCCTCACAGAAGTCAAGGTTTATTTTTATCCCTGCCACTTAAGAGACCACCCTCAAATTGGAATGGAGTCTTTCAATCCCAGTTTCTAATTTGCAAGTGTGCTGGTCTGGAATCTTCTGTTTGCAAATGATGAAAACCCAACATAAATAGTTTGAACAAAAGTGTGATTAATGGGTTCTTATAAACAACCTTTGGGAAGGGCAGGTTTGGGGTGAGCCCTCCTGGTCAAAGAGTAACAGGGACCAGATAATATTCCTCCCTCCATTTTTCATCTCTGAGTGTCCTTATTTAAAATAGACCTACTCCTTCTACATGTTGAAGAACAGGACCCCTGATGGTGCCTGATAAATCCCTATTTTATTTTATTTTATTTTATTTTATTTTATTTTTTTTGGAACCAGGGATTGAACTCAGGGACACTCGGCCACTGAGCCACATCCCCAGCCCTATTTTGTATTTTATTTAGAGACAGGGTCTCACTGAGTTACTTAGGGCCTCGTTAAGTTGCTGAGCCTGGCTTTGAACTCGCGATCCTCCTGACTCAGCCTCCCAAGTCGCTTGGATTACAGGCGTGCGCCACCACGCCCGGCGAAATTCCTATTTTAAAAAGAAGACTCCTGAGAGAATTCTAACCATCCTGCTTGGGACAAGTCTCCAGGTGTGAGGGTTATTAGACAAGGGTGGAGGACTAACACAGGGTATGAAGGCAGGCTGCCTGGGTTTAAATCTGGGCTCTGTGACTTACTAGCTGCGTGACACTTGGCACTTAAACCTCTCTATGTCTCAGTTTCCTCATCTGCAAAATAGCAACAATAATAGGACCCATCTCATAGATTGCAATGAAGACTAAATTTAGAGGGTTTAGGAGGTGCCCTGCACAGTGCAAGTCTATTAGTCATGACAAGGGTGATGATGATGATGATGATGATGATGATGATGGCGGTGATGACGGTGATGACATCCATGACAACAACCATGAAGGGAGAGAGCAGGGAGGAGAAAGAGTAAATGCTTCTTGAGCCACAAGGGGAGAGGGGAGGAGAAGTTCACCAAAAGAGGATTTATTCGTTTCCTAGGACTGCTGTAAAGTACCACTTAGGCTTAGGACATTAATGGGCTGTCTCAGAGCTCTGGAGGTCAGCAGCCTGAAATCAAGGTGTTGACTGGTTGTTTCCTTCTGAAGAAGAATCAGCTCCCTGCCTCTCTCTTGGCTTCCAGTAGCCTCAGGCATTCCTTGGTTTGTAGATGGTGTCTTTTCCTTGTCCTCACATTATCTTATCTTCTGGCTCTGTGTCTGCATGTCCCCTGCCCCTGCCACCCCACCCCTCTTTTTGGCACTGGGGATTGAACCCACGGGCTCTATACAACTGAGTTACCTTCCCAGTCCTTTTTATTTTTTATTTTGAGACAGAGTCTCACTAAGTTGCTCAGGGCCTAAGTTGCTAAGGCTGTCCTTGAATTTGGGATCTTCCTGCCTAGGCCTCCTGAGCTGCTGGGATTATAGGCAGTGCCAGCCTGGCTAGATGTTCCCTTTTTATAAGGACATCAGTCATATTTGATTAGGGCACATACTTAAGACCTCATCTTAACTCGATCACCTGCAAAGATCAAATACGGTCACATTCACAGGTACTAGGGGTTCAGACTTCAATATTATTTGGGTGGGTGGCACAATTCAACCCAACAGAGAGGATGGAACTCTGCTGTCCAGACCAACAAGTAGATGTTCCCTCCATTTCTAACTCCCAGGACTAAATACACTGATCAGTACAGCTTGGGTCAGTTGATCCTCCCTAGTTCTGTCAGCAGCCTCTTGGGGAGGGAGGCAGAGAGCCATGCAATGTAAAATAATAGCTGGGGAGAGTGGATATGTCTCAGAGAAAGCACTGGGAGTTGGCTCACCTGTCAGACGAACATCTCAGGCACAGTCCCCTCCAGCGTACAGAGTGCTGGCTGTTCGCCAGGAGGCTGTTGGAGATGACCAAGAAGATGCTCATACGAGGGGAAGGAGAAAGGCCCTATGAAAGTGCTCATGCAGGTGCTGCAGATTCAGGACCCAGGGGATGGAGCACCGCGGGGGCAGGAGGGAGGAAAGACAAGCTCCACATTGGTGGGAGAGCCCAAAGGAGCCTTTCTGGAGGAATGACAGCTGAATTAATCTTAGAAGAAAATTTGGATGCATAAGAAGATGTAGGGGTAGGAGGGGAAGGATGGGACCTTGTGGCCAGAGAATGGTGAAGAGGTAATGCCAGGTCTCTGGATCGTCAAATGAAACAGGAACAGTGACATCTCACATTCACCGAGCGCCACCTGGGTGTCACACACTGCTTTGTTTGATGGTTGTCCGTCATCTCTGCTGTCTCCTCACCGGACCTCAGCATGTAGCCATCACTCAGGCTTCAGGAAAGGTTGCACAGTGTCACATGCCAGGAGATGGCTGGGCCCAGGGTCTCCATGCTCAACTGCTGCCTGTGCCTCCTCTCCTGTGAAAGACCAGACTGCGAAATCAGGTAGGCGCATCCATGGCCGCCTTTCCAAGGAGTTTGAGATTTATTCTGCGGGTAACAAGAAGCCACTGAGGAATTGTAGGCAGAAGAGGACCTGATTTGGCTTTTATTTCAGAATGACAGCTCTGTGGCAGTATGGAGGATGCTGTGAGCAGGGGGAGCTTCCCGGGGAGCAAACACCTGCCTTCTCCCACCCCATGGGGAAGCTGAGGAATTAACCAGTCATCCTTCTATATAAGACAGCACCAGGAGCCTGGGGAACTATTTGCTACCTAGTTCTTTTTAATTTAGTTTTTATTGAAGCATAACCTGCGTACAGAAAAGTGCACAAATCATAAGTGTGGCTTGATAAATTTTTCATCAGATAAACACTTCTCATGGGTTCATTCTTAACAAGCCCAAATCCTTCCCTATCAAGGCTGCCTCTGAATCCACCACTCTAACTACTTCAGCCTCTCTGGGAAATCTTCTGCTTAATTATGGCTCAACTCTTTCTTCTGGAGAAATACACTGTCCTTGAAAAATGGGCTGGGTTTGACAGAGCCCACTCTAAGTCACGCAGTTCTGCCAGCCTGGTGTCCCTTTCATCATGGTGTGACCTCAGGCAAGTTCCTTTATCTCCGCAAGTCTCAGTGTCTCCATCTGTAAAATGGACTATAAGGGTGAGTTTCTATTTCACAAACACAACAAATTAACCATAAATAAATGCATCATAATTTAAATGTTCTACTGAAATTGATAACAATAATGTTATGTTCCTATTACACAAGATATAATTTATAAAGTGTATAAATTAATGAATGAAATGGTAAGTATCAGCCATCATCATCCTTGATGGTATGCATTCCATTTATTTGATATACATTTATGGAGGAGATTCTTTGCCGCCTGGAGGAAAGGTACTGCAGGGGACAGAGGTAAGGAAGATGCAGACCCTCCCTCTCTGAACAAACTCCCAAGATTTAGTGGGGAGAGGTGGGAGGCTGCCCTGTGGAAACCAAGTACACAAATGACCTTTAAAGATTCTCAGGAAGGTGTGGTGCTTTATGGGGCTCTGAAGGAGTGTGAGCTATTTACTGTCTCTCTCTCTCTGCTTTGCTTTGAAGGGCTCCTCCTCAGGGCCCAGGGGAGTTCAAGTCCAGATTCTGCCAGATTGATGGTTAACCTTTTGCAGCCTGGAGTCTGTGATGGGGGTTGGGTTAGGAGTCAAGGTGAGACACCTAAATGCTGTACTTTGCATTTTCAATGATCAGTAATTGCATTTCATCCTCTCCGCCCCCCACTTCCAACCAGTTCACCCCACACTCCTCTCTCCTCTGACCTGCCCACAAACTGGGAGGTAGGAGAGCTTATAGCTCTCCCCTCAGGGGCAGGGCCATGCTGGCCACTTCATAGATCATCACCAATGACCTCTGGACACTTGAGCTCTCAGCTGCTTTTCATCCTTAGCCTCCTTTGGGACCAGTTCCCTAAGGCACCTTTCCATGCCCCTCTGCCCCATGTTCCAGGGTGTGCATGTTAGGGGAGGCGGGGATGAGGTCAGGAAATCCATGGCAAATGGAAATCGGTGTTTCTGGGATATCAGATCCTTGCTCCTCTGGGATTTATTTCTGAGGTATGGATAAATAGAATGCTGGAGTCCAGGGATTGCAAGTCAGAAGCCCTAGACTCCAGTCTGCCTCTCATCAGTTCTGATTCTTTTCCTATTTCTTTACTTCTTGGAGCATCAGTCTCTTTTTCTATAAATAGTAATAACATGAGCCTAACTCATCTCAAAAGAGATAGTGATAGCACTTTTAGAACTGCAATGTGTTATGAGGAATGTACAAGAGAATTATCCTCGTCTCTCTTCCCTGCCTGCATTGTGGCAAAGCCTTATACAGATTCTCCTCCGCTTACCATGGGGTTCTGATAAACTCATCATACATTGAAAATAAGGTAGTAAAAAATGCACTTATCCTACCCAACATCATAGCTTAGCAACACAGAACACTGTAGAACTTTGGAGGTGTCCCCTCGTGATCTAGTGACCTAATTAAGGGAGTGTAGCCACCCAGCATTGCAAGAGAGTATGGTACTACATATTGCTAACCCAGGAAAAGATCAAAGTTCAAAATCCAAAGTGCAGTTTCTACAATGTACAGTGCTTTCACACCAGAGTGAAGTTGAAAAATCGTAAATAAAACACTGTTGGTCCAGACCACCTGTACTATTTTTTAAAAATCAAACTATAAAAGTAAATACATTTGGGGCACACAATACAAGCAGTAGAGAAGGGTCTAAGGTCATGTTCATGTTCCCTTCACTCTCCCCACCCCTGTGCCTCCAAAGCCACGCTTCTGAGACCTCCACTGCTGTTCATTGCTTACGGGTCTTTTCAGACACCTTCTGCACACAGACAAGTGAATATGTATGTAATAGTGTTCTTTTCACCTGAATCAGAACATTCTGTACATCCTTCCTGCACCTGCCTTTTTTCATTCAGAATTTCAAAGACCTTTCGTTTTAGCATGAATAAGCTCTTTTAAGTGGCTGCATGATGCTCCAGGCCATGGAAGTACCATGCTGTGCTTACCAGTCCCCTAAAGTTGGACATTTGGAATTCTCATCCTTCGGTGTCTCAGGATGGCAATCTGGAGGTGCCACAGCTTTCTCTGACATTGTGTGCTTCCTTGTTTCATCCTCTTAGGAATCCCAGAGCATCCAGAGTCAGGGCACAGATTGAGCAGGCATTTCTGGTCTCAGGATGGGAGGAGCAGAGAGACTTGTCGGCACCCATGGGTTGAGGTTTCCCCAGGGCACAGGAAATGGAGAAGGAAACAGATGTAGAGGTGTATTTCAGGGTCTTTGTCCCTGTTGACTTAGCCTCCCTAGGTCTGGGCCCATGCGGATGTTCAGCCTGACTCCTGATAGAATCACCTGGGGAACTTCTCCAATCTCCAAGCCAGACCACACTCCAGGCTAATCTAATTAAGCCAGAATCTCTGAGGGCCATCCCTAGGTCTCAGAGTCTCAGCATTTCAGGTGAATCTATTGTGCAGCCACAGAAACAATAGCACAGAAGCCTGGAAATAATAATGGCATGACCAGCCCAAGGGCCCTTGCTATCTTCCTCCTCAACCCTATGAAAGCAATATGATCACCCCACAGCATTCAAGCTGGGGTGTATTTAACCATCATGCACATACGAAGTGTACTTGGAAAGGTTCTTATTTAATTCCTTGCAAAGTTTTATTTGGTCACCCTTTGACTCTTATTCAAAATTGTTTATGTAAATTGGTAAGAAGCTTTTAGCAGGCAATTTGGCAACATGTATCATAAAACTGCAGAAACCTTGGCCTAACTCTTCCACTTTTGGAAGCTATCCTAAAAAATAACATAAACATAGGGGAAAAGCTATATGTGTAAGATGTTCATTGCAGCATTATTTATGTTAATGGAAAACCAGAGGAATCTAATATCCAATGGTGCAGGGATGACTAACTTAACCGTGATACATCTATTTGGTAAAATATTAAGTAATCATTAAAATTATGGCTGTGAAGACAAAGTAATAACATGGAAAATGTTTGTGCTATAAAATTAAATGAAAACACAGAACATAAGACTATGTAGATATACGCTAACCACAACTACATGCAGAGGAAAAATATAAAGGAAAAAATTAGTAAGGAAAATAACAAAATGATAACATGGAGTACGTTAGGATAAGACTGACTTTTTTCTACTTTCCAAGTTTTTACAACATGATTACATTACTTGAATGGAAATAGACAGTAAGGAAAAAATTTCTGTGAAAAAATTCTTTTTTTCATGTCTGACTGATACTGAGGATACCCTAAGGTTAAGATTGCTACACACACTGCGATAGCCATGTCCCACACCCAGTCTGTCTACAAAGAGGTTGGTAAGGGATGGGGGTGCAGCTCAGGGACATAGCACTTGACAATAATGGATCCGAAGTCAAGGGATCTGGCTTTCAGCCCCTGCCCCAATTTCATAGTGTGACCTTGAAAAAGTCCTTTCTCCTTTCTGAACCTCACTTTCTTCCTATGTAACGCAATGGATTCAACCAGGAGGAAGCTCAAGAACCTTCCCATTCTGGAATGTGTGACCATGACCCTGAGGAGGATGAAGGTGATGCTAATGAGCCTCAAGTGTGTTCAGATCCACTGAACCTGAGACGAAAGGCAGAAAACTAGCTCCCCTAAAACGTGTGCTGGCAGACTGCCTCTGTGCCTCATTTCTACATTCAGAACTGCTCCATCTTATCCTGTAAATCCTGAAAAGCATAACTGAATAAATGTAAGGCAAATCACACACCTCTGTTCAGTGTTTGGTAATTTCTCTCCACATCACTCGCAAGCAGTCCTGATGACTTGTAAACACAAGTGCCTCTGAAGTATGCAGGAAGCCTGATTCCACCCCCACCCGGACTTCTCATCTTGATAAAGTGATTTTCCTCAACAGGTAGAGGACAGGGAGTCATAAATCAGTGACAACACAGCTCCTTGGGGTCTCTGCAGCCCTCTGCTTGGGAGAGATGGCTCTCTTATATGATGTGGATGCACCAGCCTGGGGCTAGAGAATCACAGGGGGAAAGGGTCGGGGTGGTTAAAAGCAGAATCACTCTGGTGGGAAGGAAAATTGAAACCCCAGGATTTAAGGAGGGCAATAAAGGTGATGATGGGAAACATGAAGCCCACAGATGCACAGTGCTGCCTCACTCATCTGGCAGGAGGTGAATCGCTCCTGGGATTGGTACATTTCCCACTTGACTGAAGTTTAACTGTTGGCATGCCGGGACTTGACCTTTTAAACCCATTAAAATGCATCTCTATCTTCTTAAGTGCCTGTGTGGGACATAATTTAGTCTTTAAGGGAAAAGAACCAAGAGTTTTATCATCATGTATTTATTTGGGTGATTATTTGTGAAATGCCCATACTCCCCACTGAACTGCACATTCCGTGAGGACTGGAACTTGCAAAGAGAAGGCACTGGAGACATTTGTTGAATAAGTGTCGAATTACGAAGGATTCTGGGTTTTTTTTTTTATTAGAAAATGACCTTTGCTGAGTTAGGCAACAATGGAGGTGTGTCAGAGAACTTTATGGGGTCCCCAGTGGAATTGTGGTCTTGTGGGTTGATTAGGAGCAGCCTGGAGCCCTGGGAAGTTGCAGGAAGCAACCTTTGCTTTGGACTCATTCCCTTCTTATTCTCTCTTATTGCTGACCATCTTTCCCTGCTCTGCAAAACAGAGCATCTTTCAAGTTTGTTGGTCCTCACTTTCCGAAGTAAGACCGACCCCCTCTTTCTCTGTTGTTTCTAAACTTTTCAGGGTAGGACTCCAGTTGACCTGGTTCAGTTGGTGCTTATCTCAGGACCAATCAGCTTTGGCCAATGACCATCCTATTGGTCTTGGTACCAATAGGATGACTGCCCTGGAAACTATATAGGAGGAGTGGGGTGCCAGCCCACCCCTCAATGGTAAAGGAGTGTGAACCCACAAAGCAAGACATCCACTATATTCACATTATCGCTGTTCTTCTTCACCTGTAAGACAGGTGGGCCTTCAAAAGTGGAAAAACAGGTTGAGAAAGGGTAAGGAGTTTGGCCAAGGTCATACAAGGAGTGATAGGTGGAGGTTGGAGGCAGGAGAGGTAGGGTACAGGTGTCCGGCCAGCCTCCTGAACACTGGCCATTTCTTTGAACTGTGGTAATTGCTGCAGACACGATAACCCACAGGGTTGAGCGAGCGCCGACCCCAGGGAACGCCCTGCAAATTGCTCTCTTGGAAAAGCCCCAAAGTCAGCTTGCTCTTTGGCCATTTGTTTCTCTCTCAGATAGCTAGGTCAAGGTTGTGGCCTGCCTGCTCTTGGGGGCAATGTACTGCAAGTTGCCTTTCTGCAAAATTAATCAGCGAATCAAAGGTCAGAGCTGCCTTCTCCCCAGTGATTGCTTGGTCCTCCAGAATAACCTTTTCCTCTCCACTGTGGCCATCAGTGTTTTTTAACTCTTCAGCAACGTGGAAGTCATACCACTTATTTCTGCATCTCCACCGCCAGGGACTAGTCTTGGACCCACTGTGGCTGCGCGTGCGGGAGACTGGTGTCTGATGTGAAGAAGCCGAGCAGGAGTACTCCAACCCCGTGCCACGGCCTGCAGGCTTCCACTTCGTCCTCACTGGGTGGCGTGTTTTCCCCAATATGCTACTGATCACGATCTCCTCGAGTTCTTTTTAGTGTTTGGCTTCCAACAACCTCTCAGGCATAGCAATATGAAAGCCATATCTTTAATATTGTCACAAGGTTGAAAAAAATCCTCTATAGTGTCTACATGATAGAGCATCTTGCTCATGACATTTGTTTTGTAATAATACTTCATATTCTGAGTATTCCCCTGGTCCACAGGTCAGAGCAGGGAAGTAACGTGGAATGGGGAGGGTGACGGGGAGGCCAGGAAGATGGCAAAAAGACTGTCAGAACATAACCTCAGGGAGCGTTTTATAATTACCTAGTAATAAGATGCTTTGCCTACCCAGGGAGTTCTGTGGTTCTCAAATAATCATTCCTGAAATGTTCAAAAGGATGTTAGTACCAGTTAGGAAAAATGTCTTTGAGAGCAATTGTTACCATAGATTTGAAAGATCTATATACTAAAATTTCTAAAATAGATTATAAGCTAGAGGGAAAGGGCTTTCAAGAAATGGAAAACAACTCAAAATAACTGAAGCGATGGAGAGATTTACCATTAATTCATGTAACAAGAAGGGCAGAGATAAGGCAGTTTTAGGATTGGTCAATTTATTGGCTTAACAGTAGCATCAAAGACCCAAGTTCTGTCTATTCATCTTCTCTGCCATCCTCAGTGTGCTAGCTGGGTTCCTCATAGACATAAGGTGGCTGCACTATCTCCAAGCATCACATCCTCACACATTACCATCTAGAAGCAGAAAAAGACAATATTTTCCTTTGTCTTTTATTTAAGACTAAGAAACCTCTCCTGAAACAATCTACCCAGCAAATGGCTACTAATATCCCCCTGGGCACAATTCAATCTCTTGTCCTTTTCAAAGCCAACCACCGCCAAAATAAATAGAATTATTTTGAATGACTAAGGGTGTGTGCTGGACTAGGGTCAGGGCAATTTGTCCCTGAAATACATGACTGTTTGATATCTTAACATTACATTCATTCTATTAGCAAGGATGTAGAAGGAGGTGGCTATGGGTCAGGGTACCAACAACATCTGCTACAGGGCTCAATTCACATTTCTTGATTTTAATCTATTTTATTCTTCTTAAACCCCAGGACATTTGATTCACTGGCACCTACTGAGATAGATGTCATTAAGCCTTGCATAATAACAAACAATTGTGGAAACTATAAAATTGCTCAAGAGAGACAGTGTTCAAGAAAGAGTTCCTCGAAGAAGCCACAAAATTGGTCTACAGCTTCATGACAAAGTGACTGGTTTTCACTACCTTGGTATAATCTCCTAATTTTTGAAAGGCCACAGAGGCCCTTCAGAAAATACATGACTCCCTCAACCACACTTGCTTTTTCAAGTCCATTTGCCTTGTGAATTAGCACTGGGTTGGAGAGAAAATATGTGATATTTGAAATAAAATTTTTATCCATATTTACCTATATGTCTGGCTATGTATCTATCCATCCATTTATCTAATCTCTCCACGTTCCACAGGAGCCAGGATGTGCTCTGTGACATTTCCATTAGAGGAGCTTGGGAATCCCTCTCACGGGAAGACACTTATCACATCTACCAGCTCTATTCTGCCACATAGGTTTCCCCTCCAGTTTGACACCTAGGGTCTTCCCATTGCAGAGAGCAGAAACCAACCATGACTAATTGATATGGAAAGGGAATTTATTTGAAGGACACAGGGTAGCCCATAGAATGGAGGGAAGTTCCGGGGACCTGGGTGCTGGAACTAATCAAGATGGTGGGAAAAAACTACCTCCCACATGCCCTGGAGTTTCAAGAATCGAGAGAAATCCAGTCGGCTGGGCTTGAAGTGCTCCCTTCTCTGAAGGAAGTGGGCAGGGCATCTTGATTAACTTGCAATAGCAAAACCACAGCAAGGGTGGAGTTGTATTTTGTGTTTTTGTTTGTTTGTTGTTTTTTGGTGCGGAGTTTGGGGTTCAGGGCTGAATGCAGGGCAGGCAAATACAGCCAGCCATCCACAGCCACAGCTTGGCACCGCTCCTGCAAACAATGCACAGGCAGTAAACTGAGCAAACAGGACTCCTCAGACGCAATGATGAAACAACTAATTTCTGCTTCCCGGGTCTCTTTAAACTTGCTTGGGAGTGGAAATCTACCCCTGTCCCTGAATGTAAACTCTACTCGCTTCTAAATAATAAAACAGCCTAAGATCATGTTAAGATGCAAATACTATCTTAAATTCCACGATAGAAAGTTAATTCTATTAGTGCTTTGCTCTTCATTCAAAGATAAGACCACGACTCCATTCCCCCACGTGGGATCAGTTGCAGGCAAGCTGTCTGCCTTTGGCAAGGAGAACGCTCAGCTCTCCTCTTTCACTGCCTGCTGCTTCTCATCCCTCCACGGCCTCAGCCAGGGAGGAAGGAATGCGAAGGAGAAGAAAGTTTTTATTTAACCAGCAGAGTCATAAAATGGCTTGTACTCTAAAGCAGATATTGAAAACAGACTCTCTTGTGGGCATCTTTACATTTGAAAATGCAAAATTTTTATTTGATATGTAGTAATTGTATATGTTTATGGAATACAGTGTGACTTTTTTTAAAAAATTCTTTTTATTGTAGATGGACACAATGTCTTTATTTTATTTATTTATGTGGTGCTGAGGATGGAACCCGGTGCCCCACACACAGGAGGCCAGCACTCTACCACTGAGCCACAACCCCACCCCCAGTGTGAAATTTTGATATATGTATATAATGCATAATGATCGAATCAGGGTAATTAGCATATCATCACCTCGCACATTTAAGATCTCTTGTTGGTAACATTGAAAGTCCTCTCTTCTGGGTTTTGTTTTGTTTTGTTTTGTTTTGTTTTGTTTTGTTTTGTTTTTTGGTACTGGGGATTGAACCCAGGGGTGCTTAACCACTGAGCCACGTCCCCAAGCCCTTTTGTATATCTTATTAGAGAGAGGATCTCACTGAGTTGCTCAGTGCCTTGCTAAGCTGCTGAGGCTGGCTTTGAATTCATGATCCTCCTACTTCAGGCTCATGACCTGCTGATATTACAGGTGTGTGCCACTATGCCCAGCTCTTCTAGCTATTTTGAAATACGCAATAAATTAATATTAACTAACAAGAGTCACTCTACTGAGCTGTGGAACACTAAACCTTATTCCTTTGATTTAACTTCATTTGGTGCCTACAAACCAACCTCTCTCTATCTCCTCCTCCCTCCCTACCTTTTCCAAACTGCCTTATTCTTTACATCTAAGAGATCAACTGCTTTAGCTTCTGTGTGATAGTTACCTCTCTGTGGCCAACTTGTTTCATTTAACGTAATGTCCTCCAGTTCATCCATGTTGCTACACATGGTGGAATTTCATTCTTTTTATGTCTAGGTAGTGGCCCATTTTGTGTAAGTACCACGTTTCATTTATCTGTTCATCAGTTGGTGGTCACTCAGGCTGCTTCCATTCTTGGCTATTGTGAATAGCGTTGCAGTCAGCGTAGGAGTACAAATGTCTCTTTGACGTACCGATTCCACATCCTCTGAAGAGATACCTAAGAGTGGAATTGCCGGATCATAGGATAGTTCTATTTTTATTTGTTTGAGGAAACCTCATGCTGTTTTCTGTGATGGCTGTACTAATACACATACTCACCAACAGAGCATGTGTGAGAGCTCTTTTTCTGCATCCTCACCAGCATTTGTTGGCTTTTGTCTTTTTTATAACAGTCACTCTAATGGAGTGAGATGATATCTCATCATGGTTTTGCTTTGTATTTCCCCAATAACCAGCAATGCTGAGGATTTTTCATATCCTTGATGACTGTTCATATTTTCTTTCGAGAAGAAGTGAGAAGCATCTATTCACATCATTTGCCCATTGTTTAATTGAATTACTTGCTTTTTTGCTGTTGAGTTGTTTGAGATCCTTATATATCCTGGGTATTAATCCCTTGTCAGATGAATAGTTTGCAAACATTTCCTCCCATGCTGTAGTTTGTCTCTTCACTCTGTTGATTCTATCCTTTGCTCTTCAAAAGCTTTCGAGTTTGCTGTCATCCCATTTGTCTATTTCTGCTTTAGTTGCTTGTGATTTGGAAATCATATCCAAAATATATTTGCCAATTTCCACACCCTGAAGTGTTCCACAGTTTTCCTCGTTGAGGCTCCCGTGCAATGGCTCTGACTGCGCCTCTCCTGCTCGCAACCCCCCAGGCAGCCCACTGCCCTCCTGTCTTGCCCTTCGGTTTCCTGGGATGAAAGGCAGAAGACAGTCTCTGGGCTCCCCTTCTCCATTTGTAGGAGTCACATCTTTAGTTTTCTAAATGGTCTCCTCAAAGCTCTCCTCACTAGGCCAGAGTTGAGGGAAAGGCACCCTGGTCTCACTCTTGATGGAGTGTGTGTGTGTGTTGTGTGTGTGTGCGCGCGTGTGTGTGCATGCGTACACACGCACAGTTCTCCCCAAAGAAATCATCTTAAAATAATCCTCTCCTCCCTGGTTACCTTCTCCTCATATTCCTGCAGGATGTGAAGGGTTCAAGAATTACAGTTTTTTAAAAAAAAAAAATCTTTGCCAATAGATGACAATGGTGTTTTGTTTGCATTTGCATTTCTTTAATTACTGATGAAAATACACATTCTTCATATGCACTGTGTATGTGTATGATAATGGGATTGACACAGAACTCCTACTATGTACCAGGCACTCATGCTAACACATTTAAACCCCTCTCGGATCCTGCACTGTAGGTGCTACCATTATTCTCATTTGACAGATGGGGCCCAGATTAACTTATAAAACTGATAACTAGGTAATTTATTAGTTATAACTGAATTGAAACATTTTAAATAGAAAACAACTAAGAAATACTGAATGTTACTGCACGTACTTGAAAGTGACTAAAATAAATGTCTTGCGTCAAGACAAGTAGAGTGATAATAACTCATAAATTCACTTGTCCAAGGTCATCCTGCTAATGGGTCTGGCTCTGGAGTGCTCCTTCTAGACTTTTCTCCGTTCAGCTTGGCTGTTTGCTCTCCCTGGGTCTACTCCTTCCTCTCCTTACCCCTCTTCTTATTGTCTTCATTCTTCCAGGGAGTGCTTTGAGCTTGCTGCGTTCACCCTGTTCAGGTCAACATACACCTGGTGATATTTAGCACATGACAAGCGCTGTGTTAGTATGGGCTGAGGGACAAATACAACCGAGAGTTGTATTTATATCCATTAGGATATAGTCGTTCAGTGGGATGACTGTGAGTTACGCCTGTGAAGTACATCACAGTTTCCCAGGCAGGCTTACAATTTTGCCATTGTTCTTGTCAGAGAGGTCAAATGACTTTCTCAAGGTCACACAGCTGAGATGTGATGGAAGAGAGAAGGGAATATAGGGGTTTCTGGCACACAGATCAACCAATCTCCATGTGAACTCTGCCTTTTTTTTTTCCTGTGGGGTGGTACTGGGAATTGAACCCAGGGGTGCTTTACCACTGAGCTACATCCCTAGCCCATTTTATTTTTTATTTTGAGACTGGGTCTCACTCGGTTGCTTAGGGCTTAATTAAGTTACTGAGTCTGGCCTCAAACTTTCGATCCTCCTGCCTTAGCATCTGAGCTGCTGGGATTACAGGTGTGCACCACCATGTCTGGGTCTGCCTACCTTTATTTTTTTGCTATTTTTGCCACTCCATGTTCAGGGATTATCTGCCATTAGAAATAGCTTTCACCTCCATCTGGGAGCTCTTCCTGCAGCTTACTGTTTCTGAAAGGGTGCTCTCTGGTTAATTGAGGTGTTACTATGGCAACAGCAACAATAAAAATCAGAATGGCAGGTACAGATTTCACACCCACAGACTCGGGTGTGCAAACATGTAACTTCATTTTCTTACAACTCAAGTTAATTTCTGACCCCAGGCCTCAACTCTGCTTAATGGAAGAAATTTATAATCTAGTGGCTTTCAAGTACACTCAATAAAATTCAGCATTCCTTAGCTTTTTTAAAATTTAAAACATATCAATTCAGAGCCAGGCATATTGGTGCATGCCTGTAATCCCAATGACTCGGAAGGCTGAGGCAGGAGGATTGCAAGTTCAAAGCCAGCCTCAGCAATTTAGCAAGACACTAATTAACTTAGTGAGAACCAGTCTCTAAATAAATATTAAAAGGGCTGGGATATGGCTCAGTAGTTAAGCACCCCTGGTTTCAATCTCTGGTACCAAACCAAACCAAACCAACCAACCAACCAAACAACAACAACAAAAAACAAATAAACAAAAACCAAGAACATATCAATTCAGGACGATTTTCTCTTGCCTGATCTCCTGGAGGAAGGTGGGGTTTTGAGGTGGATAGTGATATCTGTTTGCAGGCCTTGTGGTTGGGCTGGGCTGGGTTAATGTATGGTCTTCCCTTGAATGGAGACCACATTGTCCTGGTGGTGCTAGATCCCTGAGTTTAGACATCCCACCACAGACCTCTGCTGTGTGATTCCCTCATCCTAACTGAGGTCCTCTGGCTCTCTGCTTTAGTTCACTTTCTTATCCCACTCACAAGACTAGCTGTACCCACTTGTGCCACTCCTAGTGTCTAGAAATCCAGGGGGTTTCTCTCTCCTTTCCTTAAGCCAGATGAGATGGGAAAGACGGGGGCGGGAGAGGTGGGGAAGAAGAAGAAAAGAACCCAGTGGTTAAGATCTCAAATACCATTCTATTGTATCAGTACAATTTGCCTCCTTCAAAGGAATGGTGTTTTTCATTTCCAAGTTCATATCTACCGGCATACCTCTTTTGTTGCCTTTTAACCAAGTTTCTACTTTTTTAGATTGATCAAAGAAACACAGAACTCTGCCTTACCCAGGAAATTCCACAGATGTGCGTTTTTGGTCTTCATCCCTAACTCGCTAACCTGTGACATGTTCATCCATTGCCAATCATCCCCACTTTTCCCAGACATGCCCCTGGGACCTGTGGCTCTGTTCCCCTGGATGAAATCAGCCTCCAGTCAGTCTCACTTTTCAGCCTTTCCATTCTTGGATTGCATGAACCCAACAACCTGGTTAATACCTTTCTTTTTCTCTACATAGATGTCAAGTTTTTTTTAAAAAAACTTTTTTTTTACTTGCCTCAAACCCTTTTTTGGAACTAGATAAGGTCTAAAGTAAAATTGTAATAAATAACACTGTTGGACTGCCTTTCAGTTTTAAGGAGGAGAACTACCCATTATTCCAGATGTGGATACACCATGATCTCCAAATTGCTTCCATTTTGAATAAAGTTCTTTGTGTGAAGAATTTGATGTCCCCTCCTGCTTCTTTCTTAGGCAAAAGAAAGAAAATAATGGTTTGAGTTATCTGGGATATCCAGGCTCTATGCTGGACATCTTTCTCTCTGCTACCTCAGTGCATCCCAGATGCACAGGGTCCTAGCTGGAACCTGAGCCAACTACACCCTAAGGGTCAGACAAGCCTAACTGGAAGCTGCAGAGGAAATGGGTGGACAAGGATATAGGAATTGATGTGAGGCACCTTTGAAAAAAGTGAGTTGGAAGAGAAAATTCACCTGGAAAGGAGGAATTTTCCCTTAATTCATCCAACCCATATGTATCAAGCATTTGCAATGTACTCTGTGCTAGGAACAGGGATACCACTGAGAAATTCAAGGGCAAGGAGACAGTTTTGGAGCACAGGGAGAATTTCCAGTGCAGCAGGGAAAGCATGTCACTGATCATCCTCTCACTGTGACCACAGTCCTACAGCAGGACAACTGAAACCCAGAGTGAAGAAACATCACAAGTTACTTTGGTTCCATTTTGAAGAGATGATTTAAAAGGACAGTCAGAGGAAAACTGCAGCCAGTGGTTCTGCATCCTGCAAACAATGCCCTCTCTACAAACAGGAGGACCTTGAGGTAGAGATATTATTGGACACCAGTAGGACACAATGATGAGGCATTAGTAGTCTGAGGACATTAACCCAAACAACCAAGGCAACGAGGGCCAAGCAAGGGCAGCTGTCGGGACTTGGCTGAGGTACATGCTGGGGCTTTTAAAGACTGAGAGGATTTTGAGGAAAACTGTGATACCCACCATGCTAAGAGGGTACGGCCCAAGAAAGTGATTTTGCCAAGTCTCTACTTTTGCCCCCACGCTGGAGTGGTCTAGGGAAGGTTCAGCACTTCACAGTGAGCTCAGAGGAGATGGAACACTCACTCACTCAGGATCATTGGTCAGTAATGGTCTTCCACCAAGGACCTCCCAGACTCCGTCCACCACATGGGGTAGTAAAAATTCCTCAGGAGTCCCATCTCTGCTCTGCTGTTAACACATGCAGACCCTGGAAAATGAATCCATCCCCTCAAGCTCCATTTCTGCATGCTCTCAGGAAGGGCTACCACCTTCTATGAATCTTGAACTGGTTTCGCCCCTCCCCCCACCAGTCCTGGGTGTCCTTGATAATCAAGTCTATTTCTACCTATTCTGACAAATCCCCTCATGTTCTAACACAGCTCTTCCATTCTAGCCACACCTGTTTTCTTGCTGTCCCTGAATGCAGAGCACACATCTTCATTCCTGACCCTTGGGCAGTCCCTCCCTAGGGACATGGTCAGACCGTGGTCTCAAGATTGTTTGGAGGGATGTGCCCACAGCCTTCCCCCATGCTGACCTTCAAGGTGGGCATGCGTCAGCCTCCCTGGGCATCCCTTGACATCCCTGACATTAATCTGTCCAGATCCTCTGTGAATTCATTTATATTTCCCTCGTGTGTTACATCTTGGAATAATGTGCTTGGAGTTTATTGCCCATTTCTTTTATTTGTTCTAACTGTTCCTTGATCATCTTCCCCTCCAGCGAGCATTTAGATTGAGTGAGTCCTTGTTCACCTTCTCCTGGTATTGAAGAGTTTACTGATTTCCACTGTTTTGTTCTAGTCTGGAGCATTCTACCTTTATGGCCTGTCTTCCCTCGATCACCCTGGGTTGTTCATTCTCTCTCCCTTCTCCAGTGTCAGAACATCCGAGGTTCAGTGACTGGGACTCACCACAAATGAGGGGTGGAGGGACTGTGTGGAAAGAAAGGGCGGGGCATTCCTGGTCTCCCTTATTTTCAGCCACTCCCACATGCAGACCCTGCATGACTTGCTAGCACCTGATGTGTTTTCTTGGCCTTTAGAGCAAAGCAGTACTTCAAACTCAAGTATTGGGGGGGAAAAAAAAAAAACCACTTCCAGCAGCCCTTTGTATAGAGACGTTAGCCACAGGGTTTGGATTTGTTTATTTTTAAACATATTTGCACATGCCGTGTTAAATGTATCTGCCCACTTTCTGCAGATTTACAGCAACTCAGTTGATAACAATAACAATTAACATTTAGTGAGCTTTAAAATGCCCCAGGTACTGTGTTAAATGTTCTACTTGCAGTATCCCTCTTAATCCTCTCCTCCACCCATTGAATAGCAACTTTTAGTACAAATTTTGAAGACAAGAGTATTGGGAAAAAAAGAGAGATGGAGTAACATAACCAGCATGCCACTAGCAAATGGCAGAGCCTGGCTGTAAACCCAGTCTGAGATTTTCAGTCTTGAGGCTCTGGGGGGTCATCTCTGGTTGTGGGTTAGAATCACCTGGGAACTCTGGAAAGCCCACCAATGCCCTGGGCCCCATCCAGGGCACTTAAATTGCACTGGGGGGAGTGAATCTAAAAGCTCCCCAGATGATTCTAACCATGCAGGGTTAAGGATCACTGCTGGAGCTGTGGGGGTGCCTCGTCTCTCAGACTGTCAGCTTATTTCTACTGTATCCAGAAGAATACATTTGGAGTCATCTGCAGTATAAAGGTTTATCATGAGAACTTCCCCTTCTGAATATGTGCAAAGGAGTAAATCAGACCAGTCTTGGCACTGATTCTTTTTTTTTTTTTTGCTGTTTTTATGGAAAATAATCTACATAATATTTACCATATTAACCATTTTTTAAAATTCACTATTTTATTTTAATTTTTTTTGAAACAGAGTCTTACTAAATTGCCCAAGCTGGCCTCAAACTCATGATCCTCTTGCCTCAGCCTCCCCAGTAGCTGGGATTACAGGTGTGAGCAGCCAGGCCCTGCTAAAAATGTACTTTATAATATATAAACTGGATCACTCTACACATGTTGGTTTCTTTCTTAATTGTGGTGCGGTAGCCTGTCATAACATTTACTATCTCAATGATTTTTTACTTTTTATTTTTATTGTTTGGGTGGTATCAGGGATTGAACTCAGGAGCACTCGACCACTGACATCTCAATGGTTTTTAAGTGCATGGTTCAGCGTGGCAGTTAGTATACGCACATTGTACAACCATCATGCCATCGTCTTTAAACCTTTTTTGTCATCCCAAACTGAAATTCTTAACCAATAAACACTTGCCTCTCCATTTCCCCCAGTGTCTGGGAATGTGACCACTCCAAGTATATCACATAAGTGGAAATATATAGGATCTGTTCTGTGTGTCTGGCTCTTTCACTTAGCCTAACATCTTAGGTCCTTTGGTGTTGTAGCATGGGTCACAATGTCTTGCCTTTTTAAGGCTATTATTCCACCAGTTGTTTATGCTACATTGTGTTAATTTTTTTTTTTGTAATGCTTAGGATTAAACTGGGGACCTCTCATGTGCTAGGCGAGTGCTCTACCCCCAAGCTATAGCCTCTGCTCCTTGCATTGATTCATAAGGAGAGAGTCTGAACAGTGTACCATCTGGAGAAGCCTAAATTTGCTCCATCTTTTGTCTGTCTCTAAGCCATTTCCTGATCTTAATAGAAGAGGCATCATTCCCTCCACCCTGTGTGACTTAAACTTGTAAAAGAGCTTTCCTAGAAAACTTTGTCAAAAACCCTTTACAAGTCCAAGTAGATTCTAGATGTTGCCCTTTCTCTACTTTCTCAGAGAATGTCACCAAATGCCTCTTTTCTCTCCCCTGCACCTGCCCACAACTCCATCTTCTTGATGGTTCAGGGTTATTCTCTAAAAAGCCTTCCTGGGACCAGCGCCGGGGGCCTCCCTCTCCCCTGAACTTGTTTGGTGCTTTTCTCCTGGCGCAGCCCATCTGGCGTTCAACTGCTGCTTCCTTCTTGCATGCACCTCACATTCCCAGTAAGATGATCATCCCTTAAGCATTGCTTATCCTCTTCCACGTCCTCTCTAGCCTTGGCACAGAACTGAGCAAACAATGGGTATGAAAATTCTTATTTAATTGAAAGGAAGGAGGCTGCTGCCTCCCCCTTAGATCAGGGCTTCTGGGCTCACATCTGAGATCCAAGCTGCTGCAGCATCGCCAGGATGGGTTGGGGGCACATCTACTCCCATGCACCAGAGCCAGTCCTGAGGCAAAGTGACAGGGGGCACATGCTCTTCACCAGGCCTTCCCTTATCATCCACCAGCCCCCACACCCTGCTCTTCGAGCACCTGTGTCCTTCTCCCCGCCTTTCTATTCTTGCCCATCTCAGTTTCCTAGTCTGTGATTCAATCAACCTTGTAGGCTCTGCTCTTAAGAGGCAAAGGTAGATAATGGAGTTCATTATTTTTGTCCTTTCTGTCCCCCTCCAGGTGCGGCTCAGTTGCTGACACTGCCCTAAGCTTCCTAACTGGTCTCCCTTGCTCCATTTCCCCACCTACCTGCATCTCGCCACGTGGACCTCCTGCCCCAAACCTCAGACTCCCCTTGCCTGACCTGTAGACTAGTCCAAACCCTACCTTTGTAGTCAAGCCCCCTCTGATCTGACCCTTTGCATGGTCCAACATCATCCCTCTGTGTCCCTCTGTGTGTTTAATCAATAACAATGTAGTGAATGCTCCTTTCCTAGGCCGGGGTCTAGGTCCTTTATATGTTCTGAGACAGTGGTGTGCTCAAGAGATCATTTGGAGGCCATGACTGCTTTGCCCTCATGCCTGCTTGGGAGCTGTTCATTTATGGTCTAGGTAAGGCATCTGCCATCCTCTTTTTTCCCCACTGTGAGGACTTTGGGCTACGGAACACCAGAGAGACACATTTAGAAGCCTTCAGGACCTTTCCGTCACTCTAGTGGGTTTCTGCTCCATCCAGCAGGAGGCTCTCCTGATTCCTCTTGTGCCTGGTCAAGGGTCTGCTCCCACTTGGTACCACTAAGCACAGGCCCATGACCCTCCTCTTCATAATGGAATGCCTCTCTCGTGGGACATTGCCTTAGGTGGCTTTGACCAACACCCATCCTGCCCTGATCTTACCCAGGATCTCTGTGACTTCCCCGTGGTCCTGGGAGATAATCACAAAAATAAATCTCTTGTTTGACCACACCTTATGTTCCTCTCTGAGTCTAAACATCCTGAGAGTGACCCTTGCCCCTTGGCCTGGAGCAGAGCACTTGATTTGGCCTTTTCTCCTGCTCATCTGCCAGGAAGCCTGGTGTCCTCCCTAAACCAGCTGTGCCTCTGTCCCATCTTCTGACCTGCACAGCACTCCCAACCCGTACTTCCTCCCCACTTATCCTCAGTCCAAATCTGACAGCCCATGCCAAGGCAGCAGGAAAGAGGAAGGGAGAGAGGCGCCTGGGAGGGCCAGGGGAGGGATGTGATACTCCTGGGTGTCAGTGCAAGGGGAAGCTACAAGCCAGCCTTCCTTACTCACCATACTCTCTACTTAGATGTGGAAGTGGGGTGTGAGGACTCCAGGAGGAACCAGCTGGAGGGCTGGGTTTTCAAAGGTAACTCTTCAAGACATGGAGACGTGGGGTGCTGCTGTGAGGTTCCATAGACACCTGACTGTGTGTTGTACTGTAATGTGCTTCTGCTAAAGTGGTTTTTAAGTGCTGTTATAGAGGGTAACTAATAATCAATAGGAGAAAATAATTTGTTATGAAAACTCTGTGTTTAAGCCTCAGCTCTCAAAACTATCAATTATATCACTGAGCCTCAGTTTTCCTTTCTGTAAATGGGGACTTTAGTATTTCATTCACTAAGTCATTTTTGTGGGCTTCTTTTTATCAACTGCTCCTCTGTGGGCTGGGGTTGAAGCAAAGAGCAAAGCAGACAGATTCTGCTTTCATGAAATTTATGTTCTGGGGAGGGGAGACAATAACTATGTACAATGTCAAGTGGTGATAGTCACAAATGTTTGTCATTTTTTAAAAGATGGTAATGTATCTCTGAAGAACTCTACTGGACTGAAGTGAGGAATGACCCGTGTGGACAGTTGGCAGAAAAGCTTTCCAAACAAAGAGAACAAGTGAAAATGCCTTTAGGTGAGAACCTGGGGTCTTTGAGAAGCAGCAGAGACAGGTGTGGTGGAAGAGATGTGTGGGAGGGGAAAGTGGTAGGAAATGATGTCTGAAAGGGCCTTGTGGGGCTGGTAAGGACCTGGGTTTTTCTCGAGAGAACTTGGAAGCCAGAGAAGGTATTTGAGCAGAGGAGAGACAGGGTCTGACCTCAGAGGCTCCTATGAAGAGAAAATTCTGTAAACGAACATCCAAGTGAGAAAAGAGAGTGGTTTGAATTGGGGTGCTGGTTGGAGGGGGTGAAGATAAGGGGTCATATTCTGAAAATATGTCAAAAGTAGAGGCAATGGGATTTATTGATGGGGTAGATGGATGGGGGGTACAGCATGACTCCAGGACTTTGGAGAATAGAGTTTTCATTTACTATGGTGGAGAAGTCTGATGGGGTGCTGGTTTGGGAAAGACATCAGAAACTAAATGTTGAACATGTTAAGTGTGAGATGCCTACGGGATGTTCACCTAGCAGAGGGGCAGGCTGTTGTAACCATCTGAATTTTAAGGTAGAGGTCGGGGCAGCAGATACAAACGTGGCCGTCATCAGCACAGAGATGGTGCTCACAACCAGGTGACTGGACAAAATCATCTAGGGCTTCATGGCAGCTCTCTCTGCTTCACGTGGGTGTAAAAGTCAAAGAAATAGCATATGGAAGACGCTTTGATAAACTGTCAAGTGCTCCACATATGGAAAGAGCTAAATGCATAAATAAGGCAAAGAGCGCCATAGAGAGCAAGATTTAAAGAAGTATCTGCAGGTAGAGTCAGAATCATAGAATGCTTGTCCAAGGAGGACCTTAGAAACCAGTTGTTCAAGCCCTTCCATTTTACCCATGAGGAACTGAGGTTGGAGAGGCTAAGAGGCTTGTTCAAGGTCACTGACCGCTGCTTGGTAGCTCAGCTATCCTGGAACTAGAAGCCCTAACTGCTGGTGGGGGACTCCTGCCACCCCACACACCTGCTCACGTTCACTGCTTCATCTCTCTGTGAATTTGTTAACCAGGGCCAAGTAATTCTTCAAACAGAATCTAATTATATCGCCTTGTGCTTTTACACATGCTATTTCCTCTGCCTGGAATACTCTGCTTCCTCCCACTTCTCTGTCTGGCAAATTCCTGCCCCATCTTTCATTCCCGGCTAGAATAGCCCTTTCCAGCGAAGATCTCCTTGCCCTGCCTGCCCCGTGGACTTCCCTGCACCCACAAGGCACTCATCCTGTGGTGATCCTTCCATTGGCTATGGTCTGTCCACCTTCCCTGCCGGCCCGTGGGCCCTTCCTATGACCTCTCCTCCTAGCATGGTGAATGGCACTTAACTATTTGCAAAGGAAGGAAGGAAGGTCTCTCACATTAGGTGGGGACAATGGCAAAGCTGTCATTCAGTGACACTTGAGTTCCTCTGACCTGAGAATGCTTTTGGGTCACAAAGTGACAATGACTTCTGGGGTGGGAATTTGCTTTTATTCTTTGCCATCCCCAGGCACAATGAGCAGGCATTCCAGGACCAGGAAATTATTTGGACATTATAAGTGATTGCTGCCTTTTTGTTTTCAGTTCTCCCTCTATCAGTATACGACCAGCTGTTGTTTGCCTTTTGCTGCAAGGCAAGATTTGTGCTTGTGACTGGGCTGTGCACAGGCATGTGTATACACACACACACACACACACACAGAAACACACTGAGGTCTCCTCAGAGAGCCTACACTCTCATTTTTCAGAGGTAGCTTGATCACCCTGAAAACTCCCTTGGGTGGGAGAGAGGAGACAACCTTGCACTCCTAGCTTGGCCACCTTGAATTTGATCATTTGTGCTACTTAACCCCTTGGAAATTTAGTTCAAGGTAAGTTTGAAATTTCTAGGTCAAGAGTAAATTCTAAGAACTCCATCCCACTCCGTGTTCGCTATCCTTTAGCTTGTTTGTTTTGGATAATTCTGTATTAATTACTGTATTTACATTCTGCTTAATTAACAGTGTTTGGGGAGGAGGAGAATTGTTCCTAATAGCAGTAATTATTGTACAGGATATTGCAAGGTCTAAAGAAGGTGGCAGAAGCTGCTGGGGAAGGGATCAATGCTCCTGATTCTGTTACATGTAAAGATTCAGAGATTCTAACCAGGCTGGGTTTGCCAAATGCCAGAGGATGCCTGGAGCAGGTAATAAGCCAGGCTCAAGAGAAAATGTCCCTTCCTGAGTTCTCTTGTATTGAGAGCCCTTGAGTAATCACTGTTAATCAATACAATACAGTAGGATGCAGTTAGGATTAATTAGCCCAGTGTTGCAAGCTGCCCAGCTCCTCAGTCTGTGTCTCTTTGAGTGTCTCTTCTTCTTGGTTTCTACTTTCCCTCAAAAAAAAAAAAAAAAAAAAAAAAGTTTCCTTCCCAGAGTCCCCAAGACCAGAATCCTCTCTTCTTTTCCTATGCTAAGTCCTTTCCCCGACTCATTTGTAAGGTGGAGAGGGAGAATCAAGAAAGAGCACAAAGTGATGGTGGAAAGGGAAGGAAGAGAAAATCATCCAAAGATGGTGGAAAGAGAGAAGACTGGTGAGAGAATGTGTGAAGGATGGAGGAAATTTTGAATGGCTTTCAAGAGAGAGCTGCAGCGGCGGACAGAACCACCCAGAAGGCATTTGTCTACTCTCCCAACCAGAAGAAATGGGAAAAGGCTCATTCCCTGTCTCTGCAATATAAGGAATATTGTCATGTTTTTGTTTTAATTATAAGATATCTCTGTATTACATACATTTCTATATTTGCAATGACAAAAGCAATCCTCTTGGTCTTTAGGGAATGGGGATAGGTGAGTGCCTGGTGGGGGGTAGTGCTTGGAAGGGGTCCAGAGTGGGCATCAGGAGACCTGCCCATCCTAGCCTAGGATTCTAAAGAATCCAGAGCCTCTGTGCTCCAGATCTCTTTGTCCTTGTTTGTGCCATGATAAATTTGGCCTCCACCTTGTGCATTGATTCTTCCAAGTTGATTTCTGCACCCATATTAGATGCATGGGCTCTGGGACATGCCCCTTGCCTTCATTTCTTCTTCTTCTCTGCCTCTCTTTCTCTGTGTCCAGAATGGGTTTTACCTTTGTGAATTCCTCTCCATTTTGCACGTTATGAGTTTCAGCATTTCTGTTGCCCTAGAAAGTCTTTTTCTCTGATATCTTGCACTGTTTCTCTTTTTACAGGGTCTTACAAATGCCTTTCTTGGATTCTGAGCACAGCCTTTCTGGCCAAACTGCTCCTTGTCTTGGTTGGGAGTTGAAAGTGGCAGAGAGGGGATGCTTCCCCGGAACTCTTACTGTTTCCATTCTTTGCTTTCTCTGGGATTTCCATTATCCAGAATTTTGTTATGTAAAATGCTTCTTCTGAACCTTCTTCTATTTCTCTAATTTCTGGAAAACTCTAGAAAGTCTCCTAGTGTTTTCCTTCCTCCAACTCATCTATTTTTGTTTTACAGTTCTCTTTGTGTCTTAGACTCACACTTCTGATCTAATTTTTCAGATCCTTTGTTTTTTTCACTCTTCATTTTCTGAGGTCACCTTTTTTATTTTAAAATACCTTTTTTGTTCAGCAGAGGGCGCCCTTCCCGACGCTCCCGCAGCCCGGGCAGCTGGGATTTGAAGCTTGCTTCTTAGGACTTAGCCTCCCACCTCCTAGCCATTAGGGACACTAGATCACTTTAACTTGTAAACAATTCCTCGCTCAGTGTGATTGCTCTAAAGCTTCCCACCTCGGCTGAGAACACTCCATCGCCTCCCCGGATCGCTCATCCCTTGGGTGCCCTCCCTGTGTTCCTAACGTTATTTTACTCCTTGGATCCTCTGCTTATTCTTCACCATTGTGTAGGGTACATACTACCAACCCCAATTTACAACCAAGGGAACTGAGGCTTGGACAGGTTCTCTCAAGGTCGTACCGCTTGCAAGGTTAACCAATATCCGGCTAGTTCAGGCTTTCCAGTCCAGTCCAGCAGTTTAGCCTCACTCCCCGCCACTGTAGTTTAAAACAGATCTCCCCCGTTTTGTACGCCGTTCCTTTCTCCTTCGAATTCACAGGCAGGAAGATAGTTTCTAGCTAATAGGGCTAGGAAATTGGGGAGCACAGGGTTAGTGTGTGTGTGTACGTTGGGCTGGGAGGGGTTGTTCCTCAGTCCCAAGAGTTGGGGTGGGCAGGCTGCGCTGACCGACTAGGAGGAAGTCAGGTTCGAGATCAGGGCGAAGGCGCCAAGGCGGGATGTAGCAAAAGGTGGCAAGTGCTCGGGGGACCTCGGTCTGGCGCTAGGGATGCAGACTGGGAAGGAGAGGCTTCTGTCCACCCTCCTGGTAGCACACACTTGACAGGTCAGGGGCAGGGATCCGGGCTAGGGGACGCGGGGATGCAGGGCGCCCCCTTGCGCTCTCCCTTGTGCCTCAGGGCAGGCGGGTGAAGCGCCCGCCGCCGCAGGTCCTCTTCAACCCCCTCCTCCTTTTCTCTCCTCCTTCACTCCCCTCGCTCCCAACTCCTCCCCCACCGCCTCTCCCTCCCTCCTTCTGCTCCCTCGATCTCCTCCTCCCTGCTCTCTCCGGCGCGCCGGGTCTGGAGCTAGTTGGAGCGCGGGGGTTGGTGCCAGAGCCCAGCTCCGCGGAGCCGGGCGGGTCGGCCGCGCATCCAGCGGTTGCTGGAGGAGCCTAAGCGCAGCGGGCGCGGCCCGGGTCCGTACTGCACCGGAGCGCTGAACCGAGGGCCGGGGATTCTGCCTGCGCGGCCGCCCCATTCCCAGACGGGCCGCCAGCCCTCCAGCTCGCCACCACCTCTCGGAGCAGTCAGGAGCAGAGAACCGCCGGGTACCGGCACCTGCGCGTGCAGCCGGGAGGTGAGTCCCTGGAGCCCCGGGAGCTTTCTCCGCACGGGCTGGGGCTGCAAGTTGCAAACTTCAGCAACTCGGGTGGGTAGAGGAGTGGGGGCCGAGGGGCGCTGGCGAGTTGGAGGCAGGTGGGGGAGGGTGCAGCGGAGGACAGGGGGTCCATCGGCTTCCGCGTCGCGGGCTGCTATCTCGGCTTGGGCTTCCTTAGCGATGCTGCGTTCCTGCCACCCGCCCGCTCCGGGTCCCCATTCTATTGGGCCCTCTTCGAGCTGCGATCGGTGCCTCTGGTCTGCAGCCGCGTGTGGGGCCCGGGGCCCGGGGCCCGGGCCTGGAGGAGGGGACCGACAAGTGAAAGGCTGGGAGGGAGCCGGGCCGAGACGGCGAGACTGGCGCGGAGATGGAGGCTCCGAGAAGGCTGGCGAGTAAACGTGGTGGAGGGAGAGTGCGGGCGGCGAGGCGCGTGGGAACGCGTGGCCCGCCCAGGGTGTGAAATCTCCCGCTCCGGGACGTCTCCGTTCTGCCGCCGCAGCAGCGAATGGGGCCCCCACCCGATTCTTCTCAGGCCCCCTTTAGGACGCCCCAGCCTTGACTGGGCCCTGGGGCACCCCAAAGTCGGCCCGCCAGGGCGTAGATGGAGCGGCTCTGGGGGCCCTTCGCTCCCGCCTCGGTGAGTGGAGAGGGGTGCGGCGGCGGGAACCTGGGACGCGAACGGCGATTTCCTGATTTATTTTTCTCATGGTAATTTGTCTTTGTGGTTGGGGCTGCCCATTCACTTTCCGCTCACGTCGTGCCGGAGATCCAGCGCGGAGGGAGGGAGCGGGGGGCGCTCGGGCACAGGGAGGGATGGAGACTGGAGAGGGGATCTGGGACCCGAGCGGGGCGGGCGGGAGCGGAGAGGGAAGTGGTCGTTCGAACCGCGGAGGAAGGAGGCAAGGCTTGAGAGGACCGGCCACAAACTTTAAACAACCAGGAGGACCACCTGAAGCGCCATTCTTCCCACCTTCTTCTCCCCCTACCCGGTCCTTGGGTCATTGCTCTCCGTCGCGCTGGACAGGAGTATGCCCCGAGTTTGGATGGGGCTAGGTGACCGTTGGACTCTGCCCCCACCACTGCGGTCCTCCCAGGCTTTCCGTGGGGAGTGGGGTGAAAGCAGGCGGAGCGCGGAAGGGGCAGCCCACCCGCCCGGTGCCCTCGTTTGCGACAAACCAAATGGGATTGGAGGTTGGAGGCTTGCATATGTCTAGACCCCACCACGACCCACGTACTCCGACCCCCACCCCCACCCTTCCCCTCCAACTCCTAGCTAATCCAGCCTCTTTTCATGTTTCTCAGCCCCACTGCTTCCCACTTGGGCCTCATGCCCCTGCTCATTCTGTCGTGCCGGCTCCGCTGCCCTTTCCGCTGCCCTCTCCACTGCCCTCTCCACTACCCTCCTGGTCCACACTTCCTCACATCTTTTTAGCCTGTCCTCTATCATTCTTCTCCGTTACTGTTCCCGCCTTTCTTCTTGACGCTCAGAAGTGGCCTCTCACCTTTTCTGAACCGGAATAGGTGACCTTGAGGAAGGGGTAGATGGGAACTTTGGCCCAAGAACTGGACCTCGCAACTAGGAAAAAAGAAACAGCATTGAAGAAAGCACCCTACCCCAAATCTGGGTTCCCAGGAGGAGATAGCAGGATAAAATATCAAAGAGAGAGAAGGAACTTGCCACTGGGTCACTCATAGGGCTATGTGAAACAGTGAAAACCCGTCTGGACCTTGGGGGAGGGGAGGGAGACCACTCAAGAGGTGGAACTGCCTTTTCTTTTTGCCAGGTGGGGAAATGGGGAAAGGTGTGTATATGGGGGCTGTGAGTGTGTGAGTGTGTGCATGGGGGGGGGCAGCTCCTTTCCGCATGTCAAGAACTAACACCACCAATTTCAGAAGGAATGACAGATCTTCATCTTTTCTCTCTCTGGGAGTGAATGCTACAGCCTTCCTCCTCCACAAGGGAAAATGGCCACCATTGTCACTGTGGGCCTCAAGCATTTTTAAAGCAGGTTACTGTGTGTAATGAACCATGTTAGGTGGTGGTAGATACAAAGAGGTACAGGGCTGAGCCCCTGCCCATCAAGGCTCCTAACTCACCAGTTTGATTCCATGGTGCTTGTGTGTGTTTGGGGAGGAGAAGGTGGACATGGGCAGTGCAAGGCAGCTAGGCTTGTTGCCAAATGATGACCTTAGGAGGGCTTAGGAGAGGACTGGCTAAAGAAAGCTTCATGACTCAGGTGGGACAGAGCTGAGCTTATTGACTCTGTCCTGAGGGAGAGAGCCAGAACCCACCTCCCACCAACTGTCCCTTACAGGGAAGGTGGGGCAGCAGAAGGGCTGGATGGGGAGGAGTTCACACACCACTAGGGGCAGACTAGAAAGGCAGAGGAGACCAGAGGTCCAGCCTGGCTCTGTGGATTTCCACCTCTCCATGGGGATTGTGGGAACTCCAACAACTTCCCTGTCATACTCAAAGCTGGAAGAGGGCTTGGAGACTGTCCATGTTGAGGGAATCACACACTCAAATCTACAGAGTGCAGGCAGGTAACAATGTGTTGATCAGGCAGTCAGAGCAGCCTGGTGTTCAAAGTCAACTGAGTGTTCAAAGTCAGTCTGGCCAAATGAAATGATCTGAACAAAACCAATTTATAGCCCTTGAGTAGTCCAGCCCCCTGTATGTATAATCAAGAAATTAGGATTCTAATATGTGAGTAATCCACTTTGTACATGTTGTTATGTTTCCTTGTACTTTGGGGATTAATCGGAATATCCCTCATCCTGGTCCTGCCTCTGGCCTGTTGGATCCCCCTGCTGATCATCACCCTCAGGGCCTACCAGGATTCTTCTGAGAGATGATAAGTTCCTGAGATCAGGGAACCATCTTGTCTTGTACAAATTGGAGCACTTCACATCCATTGGGACAGGGTTCTAGATGTAGAGCCAAGACTGGAACTCAGGTTTTCTGTCCACCTTCCCACTAGGAATTCAGTGATACCAACCAATTTTATTCTTCACAGAAAGGAAAAAAATCCAGCAGTGAATTTGTTTCCCCTAAATTATTAAAGCTTTATTCAGGGGTTGGATGAGAAAAGACTGGGAGATCCCATTGGTTGTTCAGGGATCCCAAGAAACATCCAGAAAGCC
>JAJEJO010004857.1:41294-296296 GCA_020662805.1 Glaucomys volans | reverse complement strand
AAAAAAAAAAAAAAAAAAAAAAAAGGGAAGGGAATCTCCAGAAAGGGGGTAGAAGATTGGCAGACACTGATGGAAGCTGAGTGTAATAAGGTCGAATGTTGCTAGATGGAGTTTGTGCATTTGATAAGAAGATGCTATTAGGTCTAATTATGTTTATCATGATGCACCTGTCCTTAGACTTTGTCACCTTCCCATATCCCACAAGGAGAGTCAATGAGACAGCAACCTAGATGACTATGAATTAATCAACCAATTCACTACTTTCATTGAGGATTGGGGTAATAAAGCAGACACAGAAGGCAAAAGGACTGGAACCATGATGAGAAGCACCAGTTCCTTTATTGTATTGTTGCGAAGGACTCGGGACTGTGTTCTGATGCACCAACCCCACCCCTGCCAAGGAAGCCAGATATTCCCCATGATCCTCAAATGTTTGTTTTTTCATTGCCTGGATAGTACAGGTTAGATGAGACCAATGGTGGCAGTAAAATCATGTGTTTTTTATTTATTGAGCACCTACTATGTGCAAGACACTGCGCTAGGAGCTATGGGTATACTAGTAAGCAAGACATGCCTCTGATCTTCCCACATGAGGGTCAATCAGCATGACTAGGAAGGAGGACACACCAACATTGCCTTGACATCTGTGATGGAATTTACTCTGTGTGTGTGTGTGTGTGTGTGTGTGTGTGTGCGCTTTCCCTGTGGATTTGTCTGAGTAATCTGACAGCTAATGTGGGCTTGTCCAAAGCACTTGGGGTCTGTGGGGAGAACTAAGAAAGCTAGGATCCCTGCACCTTACTTGGTCCCCAAGTTCCAAATTCCCTCTCTGTGCTTCAGATTTCACACTGTGAAAGGAATCGTGCCTGCCATCCTCTATTTCAGACAGTCTCCTCCAACTCTGTGAAGTGGAGCTGAACACCTCCCTCATGCCTGTGGTGTAGACAGAGGTAAAGCCAGGCATCTGGATGTCTGGGGATGACAACTGTTGGGAAGTACTGGTTATGTATCCCTGATGGTTTGAACTCCAGTGGGTCCTGAGACCGTTCTTTGCCTTATAAGATCACCTTGATCACTAGCCTGTTTTCGTTTCTCTGTGAAGGAGTGGCATATGTGTTAGATATAGTTACTTGTACTGAGTGAATTTTCTTTGATTTCAGATCTTTGCATTTGAGTTTAGGCATCACTAAGTTGGTCTTAAATTTATGACAGTTCTTAATTAACTTGGTCTTAAAAGTATGACAAGAGGGCAAAGCAGGTGTCTTGACTGATGGAGTGGCATCAAATTGTCTAATCTAAGCCCTTCTTTTGTAGCTTGTATATGCAGTAGCTGGATTTCACTGACATAATGCTCTGTTCTTCAGACCTCCCTCTCTATGGCTTTGCTTTAAGGACATCTGCTTAGCTGTGGAGCTGATTCTCTAATGAGCGATCTGGAAGGGAATCGTGTATGCCATCCTCTATCTCAGACAATCTCCTCCAAGACTCTCCTTCTGAGGAATTCTCCTTCTAACAGGCTTGAAGGCTAGAAAGTGGCAGGAAGAACTTTCCGTTGGAGCAGAGTTCTGAAAGGAAAGGGAGGGGAAGGAGCCAAGTGTTCTGTGGCTCTGCCATGTCCCTTCCCTTCCCTTCTGTTTTAGTATTTAGCTTTCCTGAGCATGAAAGATGCAAACCGAGTCTTGCAAGATACATGTTTTAATCCTAATATGAGTGTGTGTGGGGTTGTGGGGGTACACTAATAAAAAATTATTAGACTTTTTTTAGAATTGAAAAAAAGAGAAGGATGATTTTCTGTCCATTGTGCTGCTGGGCACCTTGGGGAAAGTAGGACAGACCACGGGGCCGAACACTGTGATTGGGAGAGTTTGACCTTTAGCATACTTAGCAACAGTTGGTCCACATCTCCTCCTCCCTCCTAGGACTTAACACAGAGGATAAGGATTTTGGTGGCTTCTCCCTGAGTGCTTGAAAGCCTTGGAGGCGATGCTGCCTGTGCTGAGACCCACCCTGACACAGCCCTCATTCATCTGCCTTTAATAAGGACCTCTTCATCAGACTTGCACATGGAGCTCATTTGAATTTGAAGCCCTGTCAATATTTTCAGAATATCTTTGCATTTGAACAGGAACATCTCTGGCTGGCATCTTCCATGATGGGAAAGGTTGGTTCTTGGAGGATAGCTAGTGACCATCTGTGGAAGGCTTCTCCCCTTGAACATTTCTGCCAAACCATCAGATTCCTTAGCTATAAAAAAGCAGTGATGAACCCCAAGCCCTTTCTGGCCCTTGTGTCACTGATTATGAAAGGAGACTGAAGTTGTCTCTTGATTTTCCAGGAGTGATTCATTTGCTTTTTTTTGATATGGATTATTTGTGGGGAATATTTAGTTTTAAGCCCATTTTTAGCCCCTCTGCCAGTCACTGCATCTTCGCAGAGTGCATCTTCCTTTTAGCCTCAGCTTGAGGCAGATGTCATTTTGGAAGGCAGGTTTGCTGAGTGTTGAGGTATGTATGTGTGTATGAATATGCATGTGTACATAGATGCAATGCACTATGCAATGTGCACTGTGTTTGATCATTGGATTATCTGCACACTGTTCCTCTGCCAGGGCTGACACAAGGCTGCCAGGGAGGCAACTTCGAGGAAATGGCTTGTGAGGTACAATTGAGATCCATTCCTGCTTGTCAGCCCCACTGGTCTACCTGAGCAAAGCTCCCTCCCTGCTGCTCCAGTCATTATCCTGAAGGCCCCCACGATCGCTGCTGTAAGGTGTACAAAAGAGCTGAGTTGGCTCTTAATTATTCAGGGATGGATGGGTCCAGTGTGTTAAGCACCGAACCCAGGCCTCCTTTTTCCCTTCTCTTGGTGCCTTGAGTAATTTTATATCTGAAGTGAGAAGCTGGGAGATCTTATCATTTAATACTGACTTTGTTTCCAATAGCTTGTTCCCTCTGCTTCTCTTCCCACAAGGCGCCTGGGGGAAACTCGGAGCCTTCCAAGCGGCCTCATCTGCCCAAAGCAGATGACTTTTAAGGTCCACACATTGGTCTGTTGGCTGGTGTGTGTTTCTGCCCAAAAGCAGGACAGCAGAGGAAAATAACCACTAGCTCTTATGTATTCGGGGTCAAGTCCCTGTAGATTTCCCAGGATCCTGGTTTTCTTTCCTTCTGCCTTTCTTAGAGCCTGCACTTTCAACTGATGGAGTCAGCTGGTACCCTGTGTCACATCAGGAGTCTGTGAGTACAGAGCAGTGTCCTTGTGGCAAAAGCTCCCCAACAGGCCAGAACTAAGGAGCACTTCTGCTAATGTCCCCAGGGCTTAGGGTAATTTTCCTACATAGAGCAGGTGCCTAAGGCTCCTCCTTCCTTTCAGCATCACTTCACCTTCTAAAGTGAGTCATCCTGTGCTGGGTTCTGTATAGAGAGAAGACTGACTGTGTATCTGGTGAGCAGCCTCTAGTAACCTCTGAATATAGGTAAATGTGGCTTCATCTAGCTCAACACTGAATTCACTGGTTCCCATAAGAATCATCCGTAGATTTTTAAAAAATATACATGATATCCCCATCCTAGACCTTAATTAAGTCAGAATCCTGAGGGTGAAGCCTGGGCATAGTGTTTTTGTGCTTCTGATATTCAGCCCTGGATGAAAGCCACTGGCCTAATCTTTTCCTAGGTTCTATCTAGTTGAAGAAGCTCCATTCATTCCACTATAGCTCCTGACATTCAGATCATAGCTACTGTTTGTGTTCCTGTTCTGAATTTAATGACTCTTAATTACAAACTGATATGGGAGTTTTTAGTACAATTTTTTGGCCATTTTTCTTAAAAAGCATTTATAAAAATAATGCATATCCTCTCAACACTTTAGTATATTTCTTTCTGGATAGGTGTGACTAAACAGGGATCATACTATCTGGGTTATTTTGTCACCAGCCTTTTTCATTTAGAAACATATTGTGATAATTCCCCATGTCTTAAGTGTTTGAAAGTGGACTTTTTAATGGCTGCCTGTATTCCATCACATCGTGTGCCATAATTTATTTAACAGACCCCCTGTGGTTGTACATTTAGATTGCAAGCCATTTTTCACTATTATAAATAATGCTGCAGTGAACATCCTTGTACATAAATCTTTGTGCCTATTGATGATTATTTCCTCAGAAGAGGTTTCTTGAAGTGGAATATTTATGCTTCTTTCTAACATGGACCATTAGGATCATTTTTGACTGACTTTCTATAGAAATAATGCATTTTTTGGATTCAGAGCTGAAAAACAAACTCTTTTCATTGCACTCCTCTGAGACTTTGCCCTGTCTGACTTAGGTCAGGCCTCCTTCCTAGGCTCCCCCACTCTCAGTCCCCACCACGGACCCTCATCAGCTCCACATAATGCTGCCTTGCCCATCTGATGATCTCTCAGTCTGTTCTGCCCCTGACCTCCAGGATCCATGTTTCTTCCTTTCCTTTCCCAGTCCTTTACTCTTCACACCTCCAGCCCTTGACCTGTCAGTACTCAGTGCCTTGAAGCTGTTATTTCCATAATAGCATTGTTTACTGAGTTGTTATTATGTGCTAAACTTTTTATACGCATTATCTCTTTTCATGCTCTGTGCCTTATGTACTCATATTATTTTTGCCTCCACATTCCCCATGAGACAACTGAAACCTTGAGAATTAAAACAGTTTGTTCAAGGTCGCACAGCTAATAAACAGTAGAAATGGAATTTAAACCCAGAACCAGCACATGTAACTACTACATGTACATTTCTCCATCCTCTTGGGCACCTCTTGGCTTGTGGTGTCAACAGGTTGTTCACACATGTTCCATCAGCATCCCATGAACATACGTTGTGCCTCTCTCCAGCAGAAGAGCACTGGTGCTCAAATATGAATGGCAGGAGAGCAGAGATGCTATTCATCAATGTCCCCCTTTCCTTTTTACTCCCTTGATTATGTCCTTGTCCCTTTTTTCCAAGTAGCTCATGCAAGATAGCATTTCTTGCTTGCTCACTGACCAGCTGCCAAGATTCCAGCATACCTTGCAGCTGAGTATATCCAAGTGATGACATATCTCTATTACAGCTTCCCTAGCTAGTCAGAAGAATTTGGATGCTGCTTTCCCAGTATGGATTATGAAGCTGTCAGGGAGGGATGCTGCCATAATGATGGGAGATAGGCAGCCTGACTTCTGTTAGAAGTCAAATACTGCTTAAAGTGCAGGGTTGGATATATTCTTGCATTCTTGCCTCTGTACCATTGTCACTGCTGCGGAGGTCGATAAATGGCAACCCAAACTGTCATTTGGATTTGATTCTGACCATGACCAAGAACTAGGCAGTTATGTGACAGAACACTCAGATGAACGAAAACACATCAGCCTGGCGTTTATAATGACAGAGGAAAGAAATGACATGCCCAGAGATCTTCCTTAGACTGTAGGAAGTCAGACTTGGGGAAGAATGACTGTACGATTTAGGGATTCCTAAAGGGAAGATGGTTTGTGGCAGGTGAGCTTCCAAAAAATTAAGCTTCACATTTTTATACATAACTTGGATGAAACTGGAGTAAGCGAGCTTATCAAATTTGTTGGTGACAAGGCCATGATGGGCAGCTTCTATAAAAGACAGAATAAAGATTCAAAAATGATCTCAACAGACTGGAATGCTGGGTTTAAACTAACAAGATGAAATTTAACAGGGGCAGATGGAAAGTCGCATTTAGATTGCAGAAATTAATTACTCAAGTTCTTGAGGGGGTTGGGGGTGGGGCCGGACCTGATTTGGCTGAAAGCCTGAGAAAAAGATCTGAGGGGTTTAATTGTGCACAGGCTTCACAGGAGCCCGCAAGGTGATGGAGTTGCTCCAAACAACGCCGTCTTAGATGGCACTAAGAGAAATGCAGACCCGGATTGGCTTTTCCCTGGTCATTCTGTACTCATTTCTGGACACAGATTTTAGAAAAGACCCTGACCAACTCAAGTGTGGTCAGTGGAGAGTACCAGCATCCAAACGGGGTTGGAAAATCCAGCCACAGTAGGTCGGGTAAAAAGAGGGCTTCTATTTAGAGAGGGGGGAAATGCTTAGGGTCTTGGTCATAGTGGCTGACTGCAGAAGAAGAAGAACTTCCTGTAGAAGAGGACATAGCTCATCAATCCAGGAGAACCAGAAGATCCTAGACTGGAAAGTACAAGAAGCTGGATTCTTAAGAATAAGCCAGATGAGTTCAAGTGGAGTAAACTAAACATCTATTCTAGCACGGGATGGCCGTCCTCCCACCTGGCTTTTGGGTAGCTCCTGCCCCAGAGAGAGAGATGATCAGTCCAGCAGTGTATCTATGTCTATGTGGCTCCAAGGCTGGAGCCTCACTTCCTTTCAGGTTGCTCAAGAGCAGTGGTTCTCAAAAGTGAGGCCCCTGATTAAAAGTGTCAGCACCACCTAGAACTTGATAGCAATACACACATCCTTGGGCCCCACTCCAGACCTACTGAATCAGCCATGCTACGGTCAGGCCCAGCTCCTTGTGCTTTCAAAGCCCTCCAAGTGGTTCTGCTTCATGCTGAAGTTCAAGACCCTGTTAGGTCACACTAGATGTTGCTGGATGCTTGTGGCACTTATTGAAACTCACACAACTTGCAACCATTTGTTAGGGAAACAGTATAGAACCTTGGAATGAGTGCAGGCTTGGTGATGAGGTGGACTTGGGTTCAAACCTAGTGGGGCTACTTTTTGGCTGCAGATTATAAGTTCCTTTCCTTTTCTGAGCTTCCTTTAAGAGGAGGGGAGATGATATGAGGTAGTCAGCTCCCCATTACCATAACAAATACCTGAGATAATCAGCTTATAAAGAGAAAAGGTTGACTTTGGCTCACAGTTTTGCAGGAGTTAGCCCATGCTTGGTTGGCCTCATTGCTTTGGAACCAGTAGTGAGGCAGTACCTCATGGCAGCAGGGAATGGCAAAAGTGTTCACCTCATGGACAGGATGCAAAAAAGAGAAGAAAAAGAGACCAGGGTCCCATAATCCCCTTTGAGAGCAATGACCTGAAGACCTCCCACCAGACCCCACCTCTTGAAGGGTCCACCACCTCTCAATAGTTCCCTGCTGGGGAATAAACCTTAACACATGGGTCTTTGGGGGACATTTCAGATCCAAACTCTGGCAGTAGCTCATGTAGATGTTCACTGTTAGAATGAGGTCATCCTGGGAAGTGTCTTATTGGCATCACAGTGGCCTATCCTGAAGAATACTAACATCCTAGTGAACTCTCCTGGAACCCCTTAAAGAGAAGCTCTGTATCCCCTCACAGCACACACCAGCATGGGGCTCCCTCATATTCTGGATTTTTTTTGAGATGGAGGTGTTGGGGATTGAAGCTAGGGAATGTTCAGCAAGTACCCTGCCATTCTGCTGTACCACAAACCCTCCAGTTAACTTTTAGATTGCCAGTTCCTGACCCTGTACAGTAGAGCACCAAGGTCATTTTTCTTCTTGTGCTACTGGGACCCCTGTGAGCATGAGCAGTTTTATCCCTCCAGTGGATCTTGCCAAACCTGACCTTCTGTGAGTTTTGACTCCCTGCTCTCAGCACACAATTTAATCTGTTAAATCCATTAATTAAAAGTTTTGGCCAGGCGTGGTGGCCCACACCTGTAATCCCAGCAGCTTGGGAGACTGAGGCAGGAGGATTGCAAGTTTAAAGCCAGCCTTAGCAACTTAGCAAGGCCCTAAGCAACTTAGTGAGACCCTGTCTCAAAAAAAAAAAAAAAAAAAAAAAGAAAGAAAGAGAGAAAAAGAAAAAAAATATATATATAAAGGGCTGGGGTACCAAAAAAAAAAAAAAAAGTTTTGGGACTAAAACATGTCATGGTGACCTCTAAAAAGGAAAGACATTTGGGAAACTGGAGTTGAGCCAGGCAGGAATGTGTGTGGACCCTTCCTGGGGCTGCCTGTTGCCTGAGTCACCTCTATAAATCCCTACTAAGTGGTCAGCAGGTGAAATCTTGAGTACTTCAGAGATAGCTCATCTCCCCACAAAGGTGGCCCATTAGATTTTTGGGCAGCAATGCTTAATACAAAGTTCTTGTGGTCCTTTGAAGTCTGTTTCTCCCTCCCTGGGCTCCGTCTTTTCTCCTTATGGTTCTAGTAAACATAGTCCCTCTTCTGCTCTTCCCACCTCTTTGCAGCTTCTGTTCGTCCTCCTCTGGATCATCTCTTCATCTCTGGGCACAGGACACCGAGATCCTCCTATTTATCTCAAACTGAGGTTGTTAGGACCACATTGGGCCCTGAAGGTGAGGCCTGACTAGCACACCCTTCTTGGTCCAGGTCCCACACCTTCTATTATTAAGTTAGATCCAGTTCTGACCTGGTGGTTGGGGCAGCCGTGGGGCACTGCTGATTTTTGTTGACCCTACCGCCAACCGACACTTCTAGGTCTCTTTAACAAATTCCTACTCGGCCTCATCTTCCCAACTGTGTCCTTGTGCTTGAATACATTTTCTAGGGCTGGCATCACAAAGTGCCACAAACTGGGTGGCCTAAACAACAGAACCATGTTGTCTCGCAGGATTGGAGGCTGGGAGTCTGGGATCAAGGTATTGGCAGGGCTGCTTCCTTCTGAGAAATGTGATGACGTCTCTCCTGTGCCTCTTCGCCAGCATCTGGTGGTTTGCTGGCAGTCTTGGGCATTCCTTGGCTTAAAGAAGCATCAAACTAATTTCTGCCTTTATCATCACATGGTGTTCCCCTGTGTATGTGTCTGCTTCCAAATTTCCCTTTTCATAAGGCCAGCAGTCTTACTGGGTTAGGGGCCCACCTTTCTCTAATATGATTTCATCTAACTGGGTCTGCAACAATATTGTTTCCAAATAAGGCCACAGTCTGAAGTATTGGGAGTTAAAACTTAGTACATGGCAGGGGGGCATAGTTCCTCCTGTAAGTGGTGTAGCTTTTTGGTATCCTATTTAGGACTTTACATTGTTCCTTAATTCATTTTCTCTTATTTAAGTTCAGTCCATCTGTCCAGCAGATTGAGACATTTCAGACCCTTTCAGCTTTTTCACTGCTATGACTAAAAGACCTGACGAGAACAACTTTAGAAGAAGAGTTTATTGGGGGGCTCATGGTTTCAGAGGTTTCAGTCCATACAAGGCCGGCTCTGTTTCTTGGGGCTCAAGGTGGGGCAGGACATCATGGTTGAAGAGTGTGGTGGAGGAAAGCCGCTCACATGATGATCAGGAAGCAGAGAGAGAAGGAGACTCCACTCGCCAGATCTAAAATGTATACCCCAAAGGCATGCCCCAGTGACCTACCTCCTCCAGCCACACCCTACCCACCTTCAGTTACCCTTGGTTAATCCCATCAGGGGGAGGGGGATTAAATCATTGATTGGGTTAAGACTCTTACAACCCAGTCATTTCTCCTCTGAACCTTCTTGCATTGTCTCACACATGAGCTTTTGGAGCTTTTGGAGCTTTTGGTTTGTCTCACATCCAAACCATACCACCCTGCTTTTGGCATCCAATATCTTCACGGGCTTCAAATGCTTCTGGTGTCTCAATCAGAGGAATTGACAAGATGTTGAATGAGGGAGGTGTGGGTAGGAGTCCTGGAGCCCTGAGCATGCCCCTGGACACTTCCTTCCATGGGGCCTTGACTCATTGTTTCCTTGGGGTACTTGTGTGACCAGCTATATATACCACTAATTCTACCACCTTCTAGCTTCCTTCTTCAGCTCATACACAGCAATTTCATGAAGAGCCTGTCAGATGTTTTGTTCAAGATCAGCACTATGGGTGAACCCCATTTCCCTCATCTACCAGCATGATGACCCTGTCAGCGGAGGAGACCAGCTTTGCCTGACAGGACTTTATTATTGAACACATGCTGTCCGCCTGTGATCTCGGGTTCCTGTCCAAGTGCCCACCACACTTCATTTATAGTCTCTGCAGGAATTTTTCTCAGGCAGCACCTCGGGTTTGCCTCTCTGTGGTGTGTGAAAAACACCTGAGACCCCTTTCTGGAGGCGAGGGCAGTGTGGCCTGTCTGAGGCCTCCCAGGCACCCCTCACCTCCGGCCCTGCTTGCCAGGATGCTGTCATGATTCCTATGAGACCCCCACAGCTGTTCGGAGCCTCGTTTGCCTGTTCCTGGTTTCCTGGCATGAGCATCTGGGCCAAGTGGCTTGAATGCATTCAGGGCAGCTGGAGCTTTGGCTGCCCTTCTGCCAAGCCAGTCTCGCTTGGCCTGTGCCCCTCACGTCCCTCACTTTTTCCTTCCTAGGGAGTCACACACCCTGATAGATGAGACCCACACCAAACCAGAGATAGCAGCAGGGCTTGCCAGAGATGCCTCCAGGGGACACCATCTTAGCTTCCCTTCAGCATCCTTTGCAGCTTCCAGCTGCTCTTTCCTCTCGAGTTGCTGCTTCTCCTCTCTGTTGTGGCTCTTGGGCTCTCTGGGGGTCAGACACCTCAGTGAAGGTGAGGTGTGTGCTTCAAGGGTTGGGCTGGAGGTGGGAGGCGTGCTGGTCTGAAGTGCTGAGAAATCTGGCATGACAGCCTGAAATGGTAGGAAAACCCAGGAGCCATTCAGACCTGGGTTTGAATCTCCTTTTGGCCATTTACTCTTAGGATGACTTTGGGCAAATTACTTCTCTCTGAGGCTCAGTTTCCTCATCCATAAAATGGCCACAGAATCTGCTTCAGAAGGGTGTTGTGGGAAATGAATTAAATTTGTTCTTTTTGTGAAACAGGCCACCTGGAAAAAGAGCTGGGGTCTCAGGTCACCAAACTAATCAGCTCTTCTGCAGAGTGGATGAGGAAGTCTGCTTGTGGTGGGGAGAAGGAGTCCTGGTGGAGGAGGCAGGGTCACAGACTGGGCCCGGTCTGAGGGGCTGCAGGCCACAACTGCAGTGAGGCCTTCAAAATGGAGGCGTTAGCCTGAAAGAGTCGGGAGGGAAGACCCCTGGAACCCTGAGCAATTCCAGAGGAATGGAGTGATGTGAGGATTTCCTAGTATACTGAGAGCTTATATTACAGCAGGCCATTTAGAAAGTTGATGTGTTCTAGCTCACAAGAACCCTAAGGGCAGGTATGATTTTATTTTGCCAACTTATAGATGGACCAACTGAGACAAGCCGAGAGATGGAGATGCTGGATCGCTAGTGCTCAAGGCCAGTTTCTCAAGCCGTGCAGGTCAACTACCTCCCGGTTCTCTCCTCCTTTCTTACTGATGTGCTTTTCCATTCCACTTTCTTATCACTCATGTCGCTTGCATCCCCCAGCTCTGTCATGCAGGACCCTGCATTGACATCCTCACACCATTTCCTCCTTGGAGATGGGCTCAAGGCTCTGTCCATCCCCTGGGACCCCTCTCAGAGTCTCGCTCTTGTCTGGGTCAGTTCTCCCCACTCTCTCTATTGTTCTCAGAGGAAAGGTTTAAATTAGACTCCAATGACTGAAGGCTGCTCTGGCTTGGTGGGAGCTTTTTAGAGTTGGAGGAGGAAGAAAGGAGAAGGTCGCCTCTTGGCTCCCACGGCCCCAGACCTCTGAGTACAGGATGACAAGTGGGGAGGTATTCCTCATAGAAAGATGGCTGCCACTCTTAATTAACCCTTGACTTTAATTACATTTCAGAGTCACGTCCTGCTGAGAGAGGGGATTGCTTGGAGATTGTCACACAGAGCTCAATGTCTGGAGCCTTTCCACTTGAGAAACTCTTCTCCTTGAAAGGGCAGACCTAGGGTTGGGGTTGGGTGTGGATGGGGGATATGCCAGTGATGCTCCCCTGCCCTGTCCTGGTCATCTGCTGGGAGACCTCCCTGAGGGTGAAGTAAGCTCTTTGGCAGTTTGGTATCATGGCTGCACCCAGGGCTTTCTTAGAGGAAGATGGAGTGTGGTGGGTGGGCAGGGAGGCACAGAGGAAGAGACCAAAGGAAGCCATAGAAGATGGTGAGTGCCTCCAGCCCCAGGGATTCATTCTGGTGAGAGCTGTATTCCCAGATAACAATTACCAAGTGTGGGCCCTACTGTGAGCCAGCCTTTCATTTAAATCCCCATAATGGGGGTTGGGGTTGTGGCTGAGTGGTAGAGCACTTGCCTAGCATGTGTGAGGCACTGGGTTCAATCCTCAGCACTGCATATAAATAAATGAATAAAATAAAGGTCTATCAACAACTAATAAGAATATTTAAATAAATAAATGAATAAATCCTCATAATGAACTCCAGGTTATATATGCAGAAAAGACCTCAGAGAGTTGAAGAAGTTCCCCTAACACCCCACAACAATATACAGGTGGAGTCAGGATGTGGACCCAGGTCACAGGGACGGAAGCTCCTTCTGCTCCTGACCCTTAGCCTCTCATAGCTGGAGGCCTGCCTGCAAGCTCCCACCCAGGTGGTACCACACAGCAGGGAAGTGCCTTTGGTAAAGGAGGGGAGGTTGGAAACTAGAGTCAGGGAGGCAGTGCTTTTCTGTAGTTCAGAAATGCTATTGCTTCTGGGAGGGTGCGTGTGTGTTTCTTTAGGTCACTCCACGCCTGGAGAAGTGATGGGCAAGTTTTGATGTGAAGCCACCCTAGCCTTCTACCACCATAGGGAGTATTTCCACAGCCAGCAGAGCTGTGCCTCTTCTACCTCTCTCTTTCTGTGTCTCTCTCCTTCCTCTCTCTCTCCTCTGCCTGTCTGTCTGTCTCCCCTCCTGTACTGGTCCCAGGCTGTCTTCCTGTGGCCTCTCTGAGGCAGCAGCCCCGTGCCATCTAAGCCTTCTAGTGACTGCCTTGAGGCTAATCTGTGGCCTTGAGTCACAGACTTGTGTACACATGTGTATGTGCATTGGGGCAGCAGCTTCATTTTACCAAGGGCTGAGGGAGTCAGCTGTCTTATGAAGGCCCCACCTTCCACCTGGCCCTGAATTCAGGATTCCCCATTTCTTGGGCAAAATTCCAGACTCCCATCTCATAACTTTCTGCGTGCACAGGGAATGTGGAGAAGTGAAGGCCCAGGATTAGCCTCAGGTATCCCATTGTCTTCTACACTGATGCTGTACAAACCTGAGCCTGCTCAGGTGTGACGAGGAGGCTGGACCTGGTGACTGAGCCTTGAAATATCCCTGTGTCAGACTTCTAAATCTCCAGGGGACCCTCTCAAGGGATGCCCCTCATCTTGTAAGTGGAAAACAAGGCTCTGGTAGTTAAGCGACTGGCCCCATGTCACTCTCCCTGGTTCTCTCTGTTCCTTTGCTCTGACGATAGGGGTGGGACGGCAGTTTTTTAAGGAAGGGGCTCAGCAGTTACGCCAGAAGAGCTTTCTAAATGACTGACCCCCCCACACCTTGTCTTCTGTGCATTCAAGAATGGTCTTTGGGCCTGTCCACTTGAGAGCAGGCTCCCAGGATGTGTCGTCTGCTCCCATCTGCAAGGGAATCCCCTGGCCTTGGTGACAGAACCTCATGGCTGCCCAGACCAGACACTTGGCCCAGTTCTTCTAATTTTTTTATTTGTTCTTTTAGTTATACATGATAGTAGGGTATATTTTGACATACTATACATGCATGGAGTATAACTTCCCATTTTTGTGGTTGTACATGATGTGGAGTTACACTGGTTGTGTATTCATATATGAACATAGGAAAGTGATGTCTTTCCCACTCCCATCTCCCTACCCTTCCCTTCATCCCACCATTCCCTTCATTTGTCTAATCCAATGAACTCCTATTCTCCTTTTCCTGCTTATTGTGTGTTAGCATCTGCATATTAGAGAGAACATTCAGCCTTTGTTTTTTTTTGGATTGGCTTATTTTACTTAGCATGATAGTCTCCAGTTCCATCCATTTACCAGCAAATGCCGTAATTTCACTCTTCTTTATTCAGTCTAGTTCTTACCAGATATGTTATTTTAGGGGTGTGGGTGGTGGTTGACGGTGGGTTTGGAGAGGCTCCCACCTCAAAGGCACTGACAGCATCTATTCCACTCACTGCAACTCTAGGATACAGGCCCAGTGATCAGGAGACCCCTGCATCTGACACAACCTGACACCCTTCAAGAGGGTGTAAAGGTCAGTGGGCAGGAGACTGGGTGACTTGTGTACAGAGGTGAGCCATTCTTCATTCGCTCAATAAACTGGGTGATTCTATTCTTTGGGCTTATTCTGCCTGGCTCTAGATTCAAAACCTTGCAAAGTAATTAAATTGTTGAGTAGAACTCTTTTCAGTGAGCTGGGGACTCACAGGCCTCAGGGGAGTGCGAGATCACATCCAGTGCAGATCACATCCAGTGCAGAGGAGCCGCCATGTGGAGACCACAGTGATTTGACACTTGTGGCCATGCCAGTTGTGAATTTGGCCTCATGGCCAAGCTAGCAGCCTGGTTGAGTGACAATGGACATTTATGGAAGCTGGGTCCATCCTGGTATAAGGAGGTCACTGCCTGTGGAAGAGACAACCTGTGAGTTTCTAATGTTATTATTTGCCAATGTTATTTACATGTCGAAGCCATATGGGGGAACTAGGTACCTCACCTCAGTCAGGTGTGGAAGTCGAGATGTGAGAAAATGGCTGCATTTCTCTATTGGAATTGGTGCAGCCTCCAATGTCCCACATGCAGGAAAGAGCCAGAGTGGGAAAGAGAGCCCTAAGCGGGTGTTGGAGCTGGAATCAGGGCCAGACCTTGGGGCTCTGAGAGCTCCCAGCCGGCCATGGTGCCCACACAAACCTTCCTGATCTGCCCTGTCCACTTCTCTACCTCTGACTGCCCTAATATCCAGTACATGCTATTTGTTGTTTCATTTGTCAAATATTGTTTTGTGCACCCACGTTTGCCAGGACTCTGCTGGGGAGATGGGGTGAATGAAACACAGCTCTAGCCTCCCGGGACCAACCAGTTCCTGGAGGGGCACGAAGCAGGTTAGTGTTCCCTGCAGTCCACTGAGCTGCTGGCCTTGCCTGCAGTGATAGGGCCCGAGGAGTGAGGCCAGGTTGTTCTCCTGCTCTTTGTAGTCCCCAGTAATTCCCTTCACCTGCCCTGGGCTAAATGATGATGGGGACATGACAGAAGCCATTTTTTAATAAAGTGCTTTAATAACCGTTGAAGAACTTTTACACACTTCTTTATTTCTCCCAGTGAGCTCAGCTTCCCTCACTGAACTCCATGTCCAATGCCATTTTAAAGTTTTACATGTGTTACCTCATTTACTTCTTACAAAAATTACAAATGATTCTGAGTTTGGTGCTGTTATGCCCATTTTAGAGGTGAAGAATTTCTCTGGAAAGAATGAGGCAGCTCTCAATCCTTGTCTTCCTGTTCCACATCCCATGCTGTTCTCCACCGTGCCACACGCCTCTGCTGTCAGGGTATTATGGGGATGGTGGGGTGTCAAACCTTGGGCCTGAGCCTTTACTCCTGAGAGCCCTCCCTGCCTCTCACCCACTCAGAGCACCTCGAGTCCTTGCTCTGTTCCTCCAGGCTCCACCATCAAAGATGATTTGGGGGCTGGGGTTGTGGCTCAGTGGCAGAGCGCTTGCCTAGCATGTGCAAGGCACTGGATTCAGTTCTCAGCAACACATAAATAAAGAAAATAAAGGTCCACGTACAACTAAAAAAGTATAAAAAAGCAATTTAAAAAAAGATGATTCGGTTTGTTCAGGGGAGAGGGGCATTAGCATGTTGTTAGGGCTTGCCAGGTGAATCAGGCACCTCTTTTTTGCCTCTGCCCTCAGTGCCTTGTGCTGCCTCTGCTGCCATTATGTGATGATCTCTTTGCAATGAGCTCCATTTCCCAGGGCAGGGACAGGGTTGGGTTTAGGCAGCCAGGCACAGAGGCCTCAGTAAGCATGTGTTGAGTTATGGTTATGGCTGAAGCCACAAACGTCTCTTTTCTTGTATCTTTCTTTCAGTGCATGGATGGAGCATGGTCCCCCCCAAAAGTCTCCTTGATTTTATAAATCCAGTATAGAGTGAAGAATAGAGGTCTTCACCCCTAAGGATTCCAAGGTCACTTTGAGTCTCAGTAGCTGGACATAGAGCAGGGGACACAGGTGAGGTCCTTTGTGGGGCAGCCATGGAACAGCATCTTCTCTCTCACCTCCTCCCAGCCCTCATACACACACAGGGATAGAAAAGAGAATGGAAACAGAAAATCTTTAAGAACAGGGCTGGGAAGGGCGCTGTGTGGGAGGGTAGAGCGAGTACCTTCTGTACTCTCTGTTTATACCTGAATACCTGATGTGTTTGTAGGGCCCTGGGGGATGCTGAATAATTGGAACCTATAAAATAATATAGACCCTTCCTCAGCTACAGTCCCCAATCCTTCTTCTCATACCCCCCACCCCCATGTTCTTCCTCAGAGGGAAGTGAAGAAATGGAGAAGTAGGAGAGTCGCTAATTCTGCTCCACAGGGAGTGGAGAAGGGAGTGTCAGTGATTCGATAGGGGTTTGGACAAAACCTCCCTTTCATCTCCTCTGAAACGGCTGAAACGCTGAGCCTTGATTTTCTGCCAGCTGCTCTGTTCCTCTGTTCCTTAAGCAACTGCCCTGCCATAGGCCCAGTGGCTCCGCGTCTTATGCAGCCTCATGGAAAACTGGGTGGCATTGATGGAGCAGGCTGCACTGGGAAGCTCAGGTTCCCTCTGTCCTGTAGCCAGAGCCCATCAAAGGCACACCTGCGGCCTCAGGGCAATTTGCTGCCCAGTGGCTATCCTTCAGTGACACCCAGCCCTGGGCAGCTGTGATCCCCCAACTCCTACTGAAAGCCCCTGCTTCCATCCTAGCTCCTGAACCTGGGACCTAGGGGGTATCCTGCCACATCCTGGCACTTGGATGGCCACTCCTCTCCTTCTAGGGCCAGTCAGGCCCAATTTGGCCCCTCTCCAAAAACCTTCACTTGGGCCAGCAGGCTCTGATGAGTGATGCTTTGTCTCTTATCTGCCAGGTCTCACAATGTGTGGTCCCTGCCTGCTGCATTTATGTCATCCCCCAAAGTGGACACTGCTGGCAGTCTCTTCCTAAAGCCTTTGGGCTAGGGGTGTAGTTCAATGGTAGTGTGTACCTAGCATTCAAGAGGACCTGGGTTCCATCCCCAGCACCAAAAAAAAAAAAAAAAAAAAAAAAAAAAAAGAGAGAGAGAGAGAGAAAAGAAAAAAGAAAGAAAGAAAGAAAAGAGAAAGAAAAACACCACCAACCAGTCCTTTCCTGGCTTCCTCCATACCTAGACTTCATGCTCATCACTCCAGCCCCACTTCCATTCCAACCCATCAGCACCAGATCAGCTCTGCAATCCCTCGCCACATCCCTAGCCACACAGGATGCAAGTGGCCCCTCTGTGGACTGCCTTCAAGGCATCTTTTAACAGATACTTACAGTGCATCACAGGTGTGGATGTTCATCTAGTTCTGAAGTCCTGCCCCCTGGAGTTTATTTTCTCAGCAGAGTAGACAGAAAAAAACAGTGAACACCGTAAACTGTACAGTGAACACCTTAATCCTATCAGTGTGTGAGAAGTTAATAAATGTGTGATAGGATGTTGTCTTGTTTTGAATCTTAGCAAACAGATTGACTATGCCCCCAAATAGCAGAAATGAAATTTGAATTCTATGTACCCCTCACTTTGCTTGGACTGTTTTCACTATCAGTCCATCCTGTTCCCTCTATTCTCTCCCCAAATTCTGTTTTTCCCGGTGGGTTTTTGTTTTGGTACCAGGGATTGAATCCACGGGCACTTAACCACTGAGTCACAACCCCAACCCTTTTTAATTCTTTAATTTTGAGACAGGGTCTAGCTAAGTTGCTGAGGCCAGCCTCAAATTTGCAATCCTCCTGCCTTAGCTGCTCGAGCCACTGGGATTACAGGAGTGCACCACTGCCTGTATTTTTAAACAAATCCCAGATATCATGAAATCTTATCTATTGATACTTCAGTGTGCACCTCAACTGGTAAGGATTTATTTATGTTGTATATAAATACTATGTCATGGTCACACCTAAGAAAATAGACAGTAATTCTTCTGGGATTGTTTAATTCTATTGTATGTGACAATCTCGCCTCACTAGGTACTGGAAGACCCTAAGGCTGAAGACCATGGTGTAAGAAAAAGTCTCCAACGCTTGGAAATAAGGCAAAAGAATGGTCGTGTGTCTGACAACATCACACAGGACCACCCAAAACTTATTTGATTCTCTAAAGGAATGCACTTTTGTTTGACTCTCAATTTATTATTGATCAGGAACCATGCCTTATGAAGTTAACAAATGGACAAATAGCTTGAAATGTTCAAAACATACAACAAATTTGGTATTTTTATCTAATAGAGATACAATTGATTTCTCTGCTATAGAAAAGATAATGCCACAAGTTACGGTTTTATCGTCCTAGAGAATTTTAACCAGTTTTGTCTCCACTTAACACACTTATTTCTTTATACTTTTCCTGAATGATGATACAAACAACCCTCTGTTTTTCAAATCCTCTTTTGAATCAGCTCCACCACCCCTCATTCAGGAGTTAAATAAATACATTTCCATAATTCCATTTTGACTGTGGTTGTATATTTTCTGTATGTTCTTAGTCTGGCCAGTGGCCTGGTGTGGACCAGATGTTCGTAGGATTGGACTCATCCTTGATTTGCTGTCTTCAAGGGGAAGAGTCAAGGTTTCACTGGAGGACTGCTTAGCAGATGACTCTGCTCTCCCTGAGTCCCATCCTAGAGAAAGGGGAGGACTGAGGTTCGTGTCTGGCAGACCTAGTCCCAGGGGCTATCCAGAGGGCCCTGGACTTTCTTCTGCTCCTGGCAGCAAGCTCTGTCTCCACCGTAACACTGAGTGGGGAGGAAGGAAAGGGCAAACAAGCCCCATGTGTGTGCGGCGGGGTGGTGGTGTAGGTGCTGGAGGGTATGCCCAGGAGGGCATGCTGGCTTGCCAATGTGCCCCCGTGCTCAGAGGGCAAGGGTGACCTTGTGGGAGTGCTCTTTTATGTCTAAAAATTGCCACCCTCTCATTCCTCGTGCTTCTCTGGGTGGGAAGATCTCTTTTATATCTTACCCTAATTATTCCATTACAGTTGAGGCCAGGGATGCAGACGGAGGGGGTATCTACAGATGCAGCTGGGTGGTGGTGGGAGGGCTTGTTTGTGGTGCAGAGCAGCTGCCCTTTCCATCTCCTGAGAGGAGAGGTTGTTCTGAACTGGGGTGGGGTGGAGGGTGTGTGCTGAGAGCAGAGCTCAGCAGAGATGGGCCGCTGTCCTGGGGCTCCCGGGTCTGGAGGATGCACAGCGGGGAGGACCATGTTTACAGTGATAGCAGTTGTCACCCTGGCCCTCTTGGCTTCCCAAGGATCTGTTCCCCAGGAAGCCAAAGCAACACCGAGTTGGGGGAAGGGCTTGACCCCCCCATGGCTCCACCCCAACCTTCTGAATCTTCCAATTCCCAGTCTCAGCTCTCAGTGTACCCCAAGCCACGCCAAGCCAGCACTTCAGCAAGTTGTTAATAAGAAGGGATTTTCCATTCTATTTAAAGGTTGAATGTGTTCAATATTTTATTTAAATTGGCAAAGAAAAGCTTGAATAACATATTTTCCTGTTTGGAGCTAGGTTGATTTTTAAAAGTTACCTAATCAATGGTGGGGGTCCTCTTCCTGGGGGCCTCTTTGGTCCCTGGAGACTGAGGGTGGCAGGAAAAGGCTGAGGTGGGCTTTCTTCTTCTCTCCTGGACTTTAGGCCACCATCCTAACTTGTCAGTCACTCCCAGCCTCCTCAGTGTCCTCTCCTCTCTCAGTACGTGTGCTACCCACCGGCTATCCCCAGGACACATTTGCCAGTGCCAGACACCAGAGACACCAAGATGGATGAGACCCTTTCCCAACTGGAGACACTCTGAGCCCAGTGGGCAGTGATCCTTCATGAGCAGACAGTGCTTTCTGGCTGATGGAGCACAATCACATTTGTTGTGCAGTTGAGCCTTACAAGAACTGGGGCGATGAGACAAGCGTTGTCCATACTAGAAGAGGTTGCTGAGGCTCAGAGGTTGTGAACATCTCCAAGGTCATATGGGGGCTGCTCAGTGTAGCCAGGACTGGAAGAGCCTTGTGGGTAATGGTCAAGGCTATAACCTCCCACCACACAGGGGCTGGGAACTGCAGGTGATGGGAGTTGGGAGGGGACGTGACGTGTCAATGAAGCTGAGGCCTGGCCACCATGGCTCAAAGGCTGTGCAGTGAGGGGCAAGTTCCTGGCAGGAGTGTTTCAGGGATCAGCATTGCTCTCTTTTGTCTGGAGAAAAGTGAAGAGTGCAAATGACCCTTTAGTCCCTGGAAGTCACATTTTGGTGGCCAAGGAGTCCTATGTCCCTATTCATTCTTTATTCCACCTATCCTTCTGACCCCCAACCTCAGCCAGTTGCAATGAGAGAGTTGGGGCCAAGCATAAAATGGGACAGGAGGGAATAGGGAGTCAACTGCAAAAGGAACATGTGAAGTGGAAATTGGCATGATGGCATTTAATAGGTGACAGTGTCCTTCCTGGCTGTGGAGGGACCATGTCTGTCAAGCTATCACTGCCTAACACTGCCCCCTCCTCCCGCAGATTCCTGGGAACTACAGTGCTGTGGGGGATGGAGTCAGGTAGAGGAAGTGTCTGGGGAGGCAGAGGTTGGGTAGAGGCACAGGGGGGCCTGAATGGCAGATGGGTGATGGATCTTGAGTGGGAGAGGTAGTTGATGGATGGGCTATGTCAGGCACTGTTGCTGGGCAGGTGGGGGTCAGGGGAGATTGTGTTTGTCCCTTGAATGAGTGAGTGCCTAGAGCTTCCAGAGTTTCTTCTGACATTTCATATTGGTCTTGCTGAAGGCAAGAGAGGATGCAAAGGAAATGACCTCTTAAAGTTCCTCGAGGTCCTGGCTCTCCCATTCAGAGAGCTTGTTGTACAGAGAATTCTGGATTCTTAGGGAGGAAATGTGAGCTTCGATCAAGTTGGTCATCTGATTTACTACAGAAACTAATAAAAGAGAGAATACTGTCTTACCCATGAGATTCGGATTTGATAGGTCTAGGTGAGGCTGGGAGTCTGTTCTGAAAGAACAGCAACATAATACAAGTACCTACTATTCGCATGGCACTGGTAATCAGCTGCCCATTCCAGAGATGAGGTGCAATCAATTTCCATCAGAGTGAAGGAGCCCATGGGAGGCCAGCCATGACATACGATTGTACTGGGTGTATCACATTTGCAGTCTGCATGCCAAACCCCAGCTCTCTGGAGAAGCTGGGGTAAGTTGTTCCAAATTTCAAAGTTTTCTGACTAGCTCCAGATTTACCCCTTTAAGTAATACTTCAATATTTTTAGCCACTGTGTTTGTGGTTCTTTGTAAAATGTTTTACATGCGTCCCTATCTTCTTAAGCAGAGTAACACAACAATAAATGTAACCTTTTCTTGATGTCTCAGGGGTGTGTTAGAAACCTTAATTAATGGATCAGGCTGTAATTCAGTGGGGCATATGGGACACTTTGCTTATACAAAATAGCCCCCTGAGGTTCTGGGTTTTGTGCCTGCTTTTTAGTTTTTCCAGTCGTGGTTCTTGCTAACAGATGTCCCTTCTTGCTAGATACAATGTACCTGCCTAAAGCAAGTATGTCTTCACTTTTAATTTTCATTCCTTTTGTAAGCTTAGAAAATGAGTAACTGAAGTTCTTATAACTAAGTGAAGCAAATCTTGTGATTAACTTCCCGTCATCCATGCCATACCAATTTGGAACGCAGTATAATTTTGGATTGACCTCAATCAGCCTAAGGTGATGGGCCTGACGCTTAAGGGTGCCTCTGCTGTTTTTCTTGACAAGGGTTGGGTTATTAATGGACACGTGGCATAATTTTGACCACTGAGATTCAAGGAGAGGTTTTTGACTGATTTGGGGGAAAGTTCTCTCTGGCAACGGAAAGCCACTGGAAGTCACTTTCCAGGTAGGTGGAAACAAGAAAGGCTGTCCTGATTGCTCTTGGCAGCCGAATTATAGCTTCAAGAGCTTTCTTTGGAAAGAGGCCCACTGGTAGTGACAGAATGGCAGAGGGGAGCAATGGAGGGAACCTGAACCATATGAATTGGTTGAACCTCTAAACCCCCTCTTGTGTGAATTATTCTATTTTTTTTTTAATTTAAACTGCTTTGAATAGAAATTGGGTTTTGGTTACGTGTAAACGAAAGTAAACCAATGGGTAAAAGTCAAATGTATGAAATAATGGCAAGTAGGTTCTGGGTGAAGCCTGAAGGCTTTATTTCGTGCATTTGTTACTCAGTTTGGGTTCCTTAGAAGTTTGGTGTTATGTTTTGGTTTTGAAGTGGGGCTTTTTTGTGCATAAGATTTTCCAGGTAGGTAGTGACCGTTCCTCATTCTCCCTCCACTGCGCAGCATTGCTCACAGTGCCTCACACTCTCCAGACATCCAAAAAACAAATCGACTTGCACTTGGCAGTGTGCCTGCATCTGAAGTGCTTTCTCCTTGTTCACAGTGATTCCTGCTTGTTGCTCTTTACTCTTTTCCCATCAGGTTTATTAGGGTGTTAAAACACACCATAAACTATCAATTCTTTTTGGTGGTGCTGGCCATTGAAGTCAGGGGCTCATATATGCTAGATGAGAGCTGTACCACTGAGCCACAGCCCCAGCTCTAATTTTTTTTAAGTAGTGCTTTCCAACTTACAAAGTGCCACCTCATACTTATCTCAGGAGATAAGTATGACTGGGATCATCATTTTACAGATAAGGATACTAAAGGCCATTGGATTTGCATTGCAGTTTAATTTCAGAACTAGTTCTTAACAAATTTAACTTTGCAATGGCATCCCAAGCACTGTCTTTTGGAATAAATAACCCTAATCCTTCTAAAACAAGAGCTCCAATTTTTGCTAAAAGACATAAAGAACTTACAGTGCTGCAGGTCAAGTCTTCAGGAGGCCCCTCCAACTGGGGCTGCCTCTGCTTCCCACAGCCACCCTCCTCCTCTGAAGAATTGCATTTTGCCATCAGGTTTAAGTCCTTCAGGATTCACAGCTTGAGTTTCTCACTTAGCTAATTGTGCTTATTCTTCTTTCCTATTGGCTTATTGTTTTTGCCAATAGGAAGAAAGCAGGAGTTTGCCTCTGTCTGCTGTTGCAAGCTTTGCAGCTAAAAAGGAACTGTGAAACTTGGGTGTTTCTTGCTTCATACATGTTCACAGGATAGTTATTCACACAGAGTTGTTTGTAAGCAGGGCACTGAGTAGGTCTACGTCTCCTGGTTCTATCAGGAATGGGAAGGGCTCCTCTGGAATACAATGCACTAGGTTGAAATTGAGCTCTTTCTGCATTTCCCATGTGTGACACTTATCCATCTGACCCCAGCGCAGGGTTCCAAGAATGATGTTTGGAAGTTGGCTCTTCCCTTGTCCTTTGGGACATTGCTCCAAGGGCTTAAGCCATTTGTGTTTTCCTTGGACTTCTCCATCCCCATGCCCCACTGGGGCCTCTTTAATGATGGCTGGACACGCTGGGATGCACAGCTCATTCAGATTCCTGTGCCTTTGGTTATCCAGCTGATCTCTCCTTTACTTTGAAACATGTATAGAAATTGTGTAGAACACTTATTTTGACATTGGTTTGAAAATGGCACTGTGTGTATATATGTCTCCTGGAGGGCAAAGATTATGTTTTACATTGATTTTGTAGGATGCATAGCATCTAGCATTAACCTTGTGTAGAATTTAGAGTTAGTAGAAGAGTTTGTTAGCCAGGAAATACCTGAGGAATGTCATCACCTCTTCCTCTGAGCTTTGTGGATCATCTGCTCCCTCCCTCTGCCGCTGAGTGCCTTGCTGTCTACTTACCGCGAAGCTGAGTGTGGGCATACGTTGTCAGACCTGGGCTTTTAAGGGGATGAGTGGGTGTGAACTTAGCTTATATCATCTGACTGGTTCTTCAGTACATTCTAAATACATTCTGACTTTTGGGGGAATTTTGGAGGGGAGAGAAGTGGGAAATTAAGGGTTGAGTGGAGAGGGTTGGTGTAGTTGAACAGGAAGAAAGGACTGAAGGCTCCCTGCTGCCTTGAGGGCACATCTGACCTTGGATGGAGGGTTTTCCCCCTGAGGGGCAGTGGGCTTTCCCTGCCCAAGAGGTGACACTCAGCTCTTTGTGAATTATCTGCTGCTGCAAGCCAAGGATAAAAAATGGAGGGAACTTGGGGTGAATAGTTTCTTCTCCAAAACCTATGACTCTGTCTTCTTAGACTTCTCTTTTTCTCTGTGAAATTCCAGTCATTGAAGAGCCTCTGAAGAAAAGCCCACCATCAGAGATCCCGAGCCATGGCCAGTCTCTACCCCCACCATGGGAGAATGTGGAGGTGTGGAAGGCATTTGAGGGCAGTTGAGGGGAGCAAACCCCACATTCAGACCCTCCTGAGATTGCCCTTTCAAGCTCTGGGTGTCCAAGTTTATGGTTTCTTACTCTTTTTTCTTTTTTCCAGCATTGCCCTTCTCCCTCTTCTTCATCCCAGTACTCTGGGCTTTGAGGGGTTCTTGGATACAAAATCTGCCCAGTTCCTTCCAGGCTCACCTCCCACAGCTCAGCCAGCTCCGTTTCTAGCACCATCCTTTACTGAGCAAGGCCAGGCCTCTGGGGTTCAGTGTGGCAGTGTGCCCCTCCATCCTTACTTCCCACCTCAGGCAGTCATTACCAAATACATAGGTGTCTGGAGTTGTTTTTGGTATTTTGAAAGTTGCAGAATCAAAGTGGAGTCACTTTTGTCAAACCCTCCCAATACATAAATAAGCCAGGAGGCTGTGAAGGGGTCTAATGCACATATTCCTGATCACAAAAACTATTCACAAAGACTCTGCCAGAACCACAATCTTGCCCAGAGGCCACCACAACCTCACACAAAGAGTATTCCTACTAGGATGCCTGTCCAATAACTATTCAACCTTGGACTGGTGCCACCCTTCTTATTGATCCTGAACACCCTTGATTTTAATCCTTGTGGCCAAGGATTATTGTTTCAAAATCTCTTATGTAATCCTCATTTTACCTCTGACAATTTCCCCTTGCCTTGGTCTTCCTGTGGCGTGCATATTCCCAGTGCTATGCTGTTCCTGAATAAACTTGATTAATCTTTTGAGAATTTCGGTTATTTTGTTTGGCAGCATCAAGGTGACTGGAGAAACCTACCTGACATCATTAGGCAGCCAGGGCTGCTAACTTTCTGCAGTGCACTGGGAAGGCCATCCCTCAAAAAAGTGTCATTGGCTCCTCTGTTGAGAAACATGAAGTAGCCTAGGAAGAATTGTCACTTTGATCTTCGAGGTGACATGGGGTGGTGGAGTGGTGGTAAGTTCCTGCTCTGCCACATGTTGACCCTGTGACTTTTTAGTTTCCTAGCCTCTGTCTCCTCATCCATAAAATGGGTAATAATAGTGTCCCTACTAGTTCAGATAGGGTCAGATTTATTACATGGAAAGCACTTGTTGGGACAGTTGGAAAGCACTTGTTGGGACAGTGGCTGGCACATGCTTAGCACTGTAGAGCACTTTTTATTATTGTGCCTTGTAAGAGCTGATCCTGCCTGGGCCTCCAGGGCCACCCCTTTGACCTCAGGTTGAGGCTGTTGTCCTGACAACCACTCACCTCATGAACAAGTGGGCCCTGGTCATGTGACTGAGCACCTTAGCCCAGGGCCCTGTACCTAAGTCACCCCGGGAACCTCCCCTTACTTGCCCCTGTTCCTAGTCCACCTCCTGCCTCCTGGCCTTGCTCCCTTCGATCTTTCTAGAGGGTCGGTCCTCTGTTCCTTTCATTAGGCGTCTACTTCTACTGCATTGCCTCTTCTCTCTGTCCTCAGGGTTGTGTGTGTGTTTGCTGTTTTCTTTTCTAGAAACTCATTTAGACTGTGGTTTTAAAATGCAGATTCTTGGGCCTCACCCCAGAGATTCCACTTTATGTGCCCAGGCAGGGGTTGAGAGTCTGCATTTCACCTGATTCTGGGGGTCTTCATATAGCAAGCTTCATCTCTGTGGGACTCTTCCTCCCCAGGAAGGGGAGGTCGTTGCTGCTTTCACCCCCAAGAGGTATGAGGCTCATTGGCACGTTAAAGCAGGCCCCCATCTGCTTCGGGTACGTGTGTCATTATCCTTGGTGGGATTTGAAGATCTACTTGGAATTCCACATTTGAGCTCATGCCTTAATGTAGAAAGGCTCCTTTGAGAAATGCTGGGTGATGGGAGGTGAAGGGAGGTGAAGGTGACATTGCCTTCCTCTGGAATAGTGGTGTAATGGAAGGGGCCTCAGGGCTGGAACTCTGAGGCATGGGTCTCAGTGCTGACTTCATCACCAGCTGCTGTGTGACCTTGGCTGAGTCACTCATCCTATCTGGGCCTCACTTTCCTGGTCTCCAACATGAGGCGTTGGACAGATTTAGTTTCCTTTCTACTCTACAAGTCTGTAAGTCTGTGAGCCTATTTAATTGTGCTGACAGCTTTAGAATGGCTAATTAATGAGAGTTTAGTGGGAACACAATTAAGTGATAATGAAGGCCTCAGAAGTACATCTCTCCGCTTCTTGTAATGAGTTCAGCCTATGAGACTTGAGTGTGTTTTCACTGAATGGAGCCCCTGAGAAGAGGGAACAAAGAGCCACCGGCTCCTACCTGGGAATTGAAGGAGGCCAGGAGTTAGGAACAAAGTCACATACAGAGGAAGCCAGGCAGCAGACTCAAACTCTTCAGCAAAAGAAGTCAACTGGCAGGGAGGGCTGGGAGCCCTGGGGGTGAGTGGAATGTCAGCTGCTCTTCAGACCTGGATAATGGTCACCCTGCTTTACAGCCATTTCCAGAAAGTGTTCAGCTGCATCCTCATGTTCAGTACTCTTACACCTGGTGAAATAGACAAGCCTAGAACTTTCATCTCACCCATTTATGCTTGAGGTGCAGAGCAGGGCCCGCTGCCCAAGGTCAAGGAGCTAATCAGTGGTCCAGATCGAGATTCAGCTGGGCTTCTTGATTCCAAAGCCCACGTCCTTTTCACTCGTCCCACTAGTTTCTCCAGTCTGGCATGCCACCTCTGCTGGCTTTTCTGAGTGGCTGGCCTGGGTGATGTGGCCTCCTTGTACCAAGTGCTCCAAGAAGGATTGCAAAGCCATCCTGGACCATGGCTTTGCAGGATGGTCCCCAGGAGTGGGGATGATGAAGTTGGTGTGTGGGATGGGGGATCTTCAAGAGAGGCTACTGTAAGACTTCTTGGAATCTTTTTGACTGACCATGACCTTGCTGGTGAGGGCTGGTTTGGCCAGCCACCTCAATGAGGCAGCGGTCAGTGTTTGCTGACTGATTTAGATTGCACCAAGAATGGAATATCTTAAAGTGGGGGTATGAGGAAGAGAAAGGGGTGACCCATAGAGTCGGGGGAGCTCTATCCCAGGGAGTCAAACAGTAAGAAGAACCCAAAAAGAAGGAAACCCAATCTGCATGGTATGTGGGAGAGACAGGGTCTCCTGGTTTGGAGGTGGAGGCCAGAAGCCCATGAACTTCTCAAAGACTCTCAAAGGCTGCTGGTAACTTTGGCTGCAAGGACACAGGACCTTGACCTTTCCCTTCTACATGAAATGGGGCATAAGCATTATGCAGAGATGCAGCATCTTTGCTGCAGAGGGAGGGACAGGGAGGGAGGGAGTGAGTTTCTGTCTAGGTCTTGCCCTAGAAATGCTTCAAGTAATAAAATCAGGACAGCTTAAGAAATCCATTACCCCTCTCTGCCTCCCACAGCCACATGGAGGAGATGGGGGAGAGGCCACATAGTGTGGCCTCAGGTGCCTCAGATGTACCAGGAGTACCTCAGGTGTACCAGGAGATAGGGTGAGGGGATTGGGAAGCCCCAGTAGCTCCCATTCAGGTGGGTCTGGAGGAGATCTTCTGGGGGGACACAGGAGGGCATGGGAGAGATGCCAGAAAGATAGAGGAGGAGAGAGGATCAGAGAGAGAGAGAAAGAGAGGAGAGGAAAGAAGATTGAAGGAAGCTGAAGAGAGGTGAGGAGAAGAATAAGAGATCTACAGGGTGTGGTGGTCTAGTCCAGACCTGCCACTCACAAGGCCATGTGGCTTTTGGCTAGTCAGACCTTCTGAGCTTCCATACTGAAGAATGGAGGTGGTAACACCTACCTCACTGTTTTGAAGGGTAAATGAGCAGGTTATCAACCCTAAAGTGCCATGCGAAGCCTTGTGTAGAATTTTCAGGGGAAGTGACAAGAAAGGAGGCTGGCAATGCTGGGCCTGGGCAGAGGGGAGGGGAGAGATTTTCCAGAACTTTCTTTTTCTGGGAATGTAGATAAAGGAGAATGGGTCAAAGTAGGGAATAAATAACCCAAAAGTGTACTAAGGAAGAAATAAAATCCTCCGTTGGTGGCATTTGCAGTCCTTCTGGGAGTTGGAGAACCCAGGGCCTGCCCGCGCCTGGCCGTGTCTCTGGGTGAGGGGCCTCCCTGGGCAAGGATGTTCCACATGGGGCTGGGTGGGCCCCATGCTACTCCAGCTTCCTTCCCAGAGGCCCACAGCAGGAAAAGGGCTTCTCTGTCTTCAAGTTCTCAAGGAACATCACAGTTTATGTAAGACTTAAAACTCATGAAGGGCTGAGGAAGCTGGAGTTGGGGACATGGTAAAAGCCCATAGCAGAATCTGAACCAGAGGATGAGGGGACTAGAAATAAGAAAGAAAAATCTGGATGAAGAATGTTCTTGGAAAGTTCCAAACCAAGAAAGGGACCCTTGGAATATGTAAGCCCAGCTCCATGGTCCTTCCTTCTTCTGCTTGTGCCTGGATCCCCATCTTGGCAGGAGGCAATGCCAAGGGCGGGGGAAGGGGGAGGCACAGGGCCGGGGTCAGGGCAGCCAGCTCCCCTGGCAGGCTAGATTTATGATTTGGCTGAGCTGGGGAGAGAGGAAGCCTGCAGCCATCCAGGGTATGAAAAGCAGCCTAGTGTTTCCTGGAGGAGCCTCAGTGCCAAAGGCAGGGGCATCCATCTGGCCTCACTGTGCAGTACATTTGTCACCCTGGAGCTTGAGTCTGGCTGGCCTCCCTCCTGCCATCTGAAGCCACTGAGGCCAGCACCCACCTCAGTAACCCTGCTATGAGATCTGCCACTCTAGTAGGTCCTCTGAGTTGGGGTAGGGGTGCTTCTTCCCTTGGGACCCTCATAGATTGGGCCTTCCATCTGGTGCACATCAAAGCCAGTATCCATTTAACTTCCCATGGGGATTAAAAATCTGGGGTCAGAGAGGTGAAAGGCCCTCAGAGAGAGCCAGAAGGGTAGTTTCATGCTGTGATCTGAGGAGTTCCTCCAAGATACCTTGAGAGCTACGGAGGGAGGCTGAGTATCCAGGGGCCAGCACCCCCCCACCACACCACCAGTGTAGCTCTGCTTCCTTCTGATTTGGATATATGGATGTTCTAGATAAATGTCCATTTGAAGAATGGGTCTGCTGCTGCTGAAAAAGAAAGAAAAGAAAAGAAAAGAAATTTTGAAGACCACAAATCTTGTCTCATTTCAAAGAAGGTATACAGGATCTTAAAAAGCCGCAATGCCAGCAGCTTAATCAGTTGTTGACAGTACAGTTATGAGAACCCAAACCTCTGGCTCCACCACCATGATCTCCTCATGACATTTGGCTGCCTTTTCTGAGGTGCGGGTCTGAACATTCACGGCCAACCCTCTTCCATATCTGAAATTTGGGATCTGTGCTATCTCAGCTTTACCTCTGTTAGAGGGGGCTTCGGAACATAAATCATGCGTGGCCCAGGCAAGCCTCTTTCAGGTTTTAAGCAAGACCTCTGTGGTCAGCCCATACTACAGCCTCCACCGCCCAGGACCTGGCTGCAGGCCTGCACCCAGGTTCTTGATTGTGGCAGCACTGCCTCATCCAAGAGGACATGGGTGGATATTGAGGGTTTCTTAGCAGAACACAGCCCATTTCTTTTTCTTCCCTTTTGACCTTTGGAGAAAGGCCCTCTCCTATTGAAACTTTATGTTGTCCATTTTGGCTTCTGATGATGGTGCTGACTCAGTTGCCCTCTGCCTGTGGTTCCTGGATTCTGTTCCAGAAAACCCCAGGTGAACATGTCTTCTGGACAGGGAGTCTCTGTCCACCAAATGGTTCCTTCAGTCCTCCCTGTCCTCTTTCCCAGCTGGACTTTCCCTGTTTTATGCTCTGGTTCCTGGGCTGGACTTGCTTTTCCAAAAGGTTGCCCTCATTTTCTCTCTCCTGGATTTACAGCTCCTGGCTTTGTTCTTCCTAAATACTCCTCTTAGCTTCTTGGAACTGGGCCCTTCTCCTTGAAGCAACCCACCTGGAAGCCTCCTTCTCCTGGTAGGATTCACCATATGGGCCTCTCAGAGTTCCACAGAAGAAGAAATAAGGGAGCTAGCATTTCCTGAGGCCTAGACATTGGCTGTTGGATCCCCTTTGATCTTCACAACCATCCTATGAAGTAGATATTAGGATTCCCACTTTTCGTATAGGAAAGCTGAAATGTAGAGATTCAGCCACCTGCTCAAGGTCACACAGTGACAAGTTTGTAACACTGGTTCTGCCTAATGCCTGAGCCTCTGCAGTTTCCCACAGCACGGAGCTCCCCAGTCAAGCCAGTGAGCTTTGCATGGTCAGGCACTGAGCCTTAGGCCAGGGGTGGTACAGCCTGGTGATGACCTGTTTCCAAAGCACCACCACAGCCTGAGTATGGCTGGAAAATATAGGAAAGAGAGGCAGGACTCTTCTAGTTATACAGGCCAAGAAAGACTAAAATCTTTGTCCTCGTTGAGGCAAGCCACAGTTGTTTCCAAAGAAGGAGGGGAATGTTAAAGCCAGAGATGGAATCCTGGCCTTTTTTGTGGTAGCCACTATATGATAGAGAGTAGGTGGTGGTTAGTCTCTTTTAAGTGGGACAGACGAGAGGCTATGGAATGTGCTCCATGTGCCACCACCCCACTCCCAGGCCTGTTTCCCTCAGGATGAGCTCTGCTCACCTGTGTCTTGGTGGGCAGCGTGGGGAATGCTGGATAGAGGAAGCCTGTGGGTGTGTGGAGCCTTCCTGATGGCCTGACTGGCCCCTTTCTCCTTCCCTAAGCCCAGGACCCATAGGAAGAGTGGCAAAGAGACAGGTGGCTATGGGACAGGAGCAAGTGTAGAGATGCTTCTCAACTCTCCATCTTTTGGAGCATGAGCACCAGGACAGGGGGTGGGGAAGGCCCAATGGGAGCAGTAAAGGACCTGGACTGGAGACAGCAGTGACTGTACTGTGATTCTTTCATGAAATGCTGCTGCTTCTGAAGTTGTTCCCCTAGATCATTCAGCAGAGGGAGCTGAGGGCTGGCAGCAGCAGCTGTGCAGGAGGCAGGAGCACAGGGGTGGCATCGTCACCCTGTGGGTGGTGGTGGCAGCAGGGAGTAGGAAGGCATGGTGTCTCCTACCTGTTCTGGAATCTGTGCATCTCACACCACCCATCCCCCCAGCTCCAAGTCCAGGATTAGAGAGGGACTGGCACCCCAGAAAGATACACACACACACACATCCTCTCTCTCTCTCTCTCTCTCTCTCTCTCTCTTTTCTTTCTCTCCCTGATCTCACACTTTCTCCACCAAGGCATGACACCACTGCTCCCAGGTCCAGCCAAAGTTGGAGTGTTTTGGGGATGAGCAAAATCCACTCCCTGAGGATAAATCATCCTAAACCATCTTCAGGCATCTTTGAGGAAACTCAGGAGAGGAAGCCAGCCCTCAGTGGGGTGGCAGGGACTTGGCCAGCCGGGAGGACAGCCTGGGAGCCAGTGATTGGCGTGTCACCGCCTGGGCTGTGAGCTGTTTGCAGCGCTTTTGTCTGGTGTTGGAAGCGAGGCTGGGCAGCGTGAGGGACAATCAGAGCCGTTCAGGGCCGGCTGCGGCACTGTGCCCTGCTTTCCCTGCAGTGGGACCAAGCTGCCTGGAGCAGCCGCGCGGTTCGGAGATGTTTTCTTGCTGACCTCACCTGAGTGCGGTGGCCTGGGTTGATCTCAGGAACCGTTTTCCGCCTGAGAGCAGTGTGGCAGCCCTCCTGGCTCTCTTGAACTGAGACACTCTGGTGGGCGTCGAGCCTGGCCCCAACCCTCCTCTCCTTTCAAGGACTTAGGAGCCCTTGTGCCTGTGGCCCTGGTTTGCTCCCAGGCTTGGGCTGGAGTCCTGAGCTCTGAAGCGTGGGGTGAGCAGTGGGCAGTGGGCAGGCTCGGGTGGACAGCTGGGCGGATGGTGCTGCTTTCCCAGGACCACTTCTCTGGCCACCACCCCACTTTCCTGTGCAGTGTCTGAGCTTCTCCCGGTGAGTACTTGCACAGATGTCCCTGTCTGTGTTGCTGGCTGTGCCCATGGGAGTCACAGTGGACCAGTTCTAAGACTTTATTTTTAGAGAATGGACATAAATTGGCCTCATCATGTGCCAGCTAGATCATTGGAGATCTAGGGAGCCTGGCCAGTGTGGGATGAGGAGTTGGGGTGTCAGGAAACAAGGCTGCAGGAGTAAGAGGTCCCAGAAGTCTAAGAAGTTTTTTCGCTGCTTCCCACTGCTGGTTGGGTAGCACTGTGTCTGAGAGTGCCTGTAGGGATGGCAACCCCAAAGTGCCTACTACTCTCCTGCTTCACATGCTTTGGGGTCAACACACGTGCTCTTGTTGCCAATGCATGTTAGTCAAAGGGCTGGGAGGGCAGAGTGAGATGTGCCCCTTTCTGTCCCTGGCCATGTTTCTTCCCACACTCTTCCACTCTGACATCACTGCCCTGGGGTCATTGAAAAGGGCTCTGTGATCCTTCTGCCTGCTCCCTTGGAGACCCTGACTCAAAGGCTCCTGGGATCCTGGAGTCAAGTTGCTGCTGGCACTGCCAGGAATGGGCATTGTACCACCTCTTGGGGGCCGGGGATTTAGCTCAGTTGGTAGAGTGCTTGCCTTGCAAGCACCAGGCCCTGGGTTCAATACCCATCACCGCACCAAAAAAAAAAAAAAAAGGATGAAAGAAAAAAACCCACCTCTTTTGCAAACAGTGGCAGGTCCACCTCAATATTTACAAAATGAGACAAGATGAGGTTGGGGAGCTGCAGGCCTTGGGACTGTGACCCTCTGTTACAGCCCTGTCCCCTACCTACACATGTAAACGCTTGTCCTGGTGGTTATGGTTATTTTCACATTGGGCTGCCACTAGGCATATGGAGGTCTTCGAGGTCGGCACCTGCTGAGTGAAGTCAGGCTTCCTTTACTCCTGGATGGGCCCTCCACGGTCTCTTTCAATCTCACAGGCACGTCCATCTTTCTAGCTTTCCACATGCCTCTGTGATTGTTTTCTCCCCTTTGTGATTCAACACTCTTTACTTATATCTCTGTAAGTTTCATATAATGAATATATTTGGACAGGAAACCTCTGAGGTTCCACTGGGGGACATGTTCAACTTTTGAGAGGATTGTTGACAGGGGGCAACAATGTACTGCACTCCCGCTTCCACCCTAATACGTTCTCATCCTTCACGGCCCACCTGAAATCCAAGGCAGGGCTGGAGAGCTGATTCGAACTCCTTTGAAAATTCTGGTTCTGCAGTTCGGGAATCGTGGTGTGGAGGGTGCCGCAGTGTGCAGGGCAGGGCTTCTCAGCAGCAGCAGCTCTATAATTTGGGCTGCATAGTCTTAGTGGTGGTAGTGGGGGGACTGTCCTGTGCCTTGTAGGATATTTAGCGGTATCTCTGACCTCTACCTACTAGATGTGTTGCACCCTAATTTTAACAATCAAAAATGCCTCCAGATGTTACAGAGTGACTCCCAGAGGCAGAATTACCCCTGGTTGAGAACTGCTGGTTTAGGTTAACCCTGCTACTGTTTGTGACCGGGGTCTAGCAGGGATAGGTCAAGCACAGCTGTCTGTGGGTTGGGAGTTCAGACTCTAGGGCTCTGTGCTTATGTGATCTCACTCATGATCCCACCCAGTCTAGACCAGAGAGTCACTTATAGTCCTCCTGTCACCCCAGCCTCCAGACTTCCCAGTGGAAATGTGGTGAGGCTCAGGGTGCTGGTTGGAGTCCCCCATCTATGCCGTTTGAAGTCTAAGGAAAGAAAATCCTCACAGCAGGGTACCACCCTTCCATCCTGACATTTTCCCAGAGCCAAAGTGGCCTCAATGCCAGGATGGGTTCAGCATTCAGAGCAGGCAGGAGGGTGCTCTTGCAGGTGCATGTACTATGTGGCACTTTCTTATACAGTTCCGTATCTGGTACTGTATGAATTATGTGGAGGTGGGCCCTGCTGAGTGAGACAGACATCCTGTTATGCACCAATAAAGAAATAATCGAAACAAGAGGATTCTGTGCCTTGCTTCACTTGAGTCTTATTCTTCTGAGAGAGAGTAAGCAAGGGGAGTCTTGTTTATCAGGATCCCTATTTGGCTATGGTGATCTTGCTTGTTATCAGTCCAGGAGGGCTCTGTAGAGGAAACATTCCAAGGCCCATCGTATTCCAGGGAGACCACACTGTACATCCACTGTGAAGCCTTGAGTCCTTTTACCTGATAGTGAGTTTGGGGAACAGGCAGAGAAGATAGCTCAGGAGTTTCCTTTCCTCTCCTGGGTAGGCAGATGGCCCCCTTTTCCCCATGTCTCCCATCTACCTTGCTAAAATTTGTCTTTAGAGCTGGAAGGTGATTTTCCCACCCCCAAGCACAGAGGAGGGACTTATAGGAAGTCCCACATTACAGAAAAATTATGACCAAATTCTGATTTGTGGGATGGAGCCGAGAGGTGCTTCAGGTGCCTCAAACTCACAAATCATCTCCTAATCAGCCTCAGGGCTTGGAAATGCCTTGTGTGATCCATTTGCAGCAGATTTTATCTCCTAATGATGCCTGATTCTGGCAGGTACCTTTACAATCTCTAAACAAACAGCATCTAAAGAGAAGGGACTGGGAGGTGGCAGATGGCGCTGCCTGGCAGCTAGTTGCCCCCCATAAGCCACTACATACTGTTCTTAGGACCCTGGTCGGTATGACCTTTGCATAACCACACGGAATCTTGTTTTCCCCAGCATCTATTTGGGAGACCCTACTCTGCTCCTCTTTCTCCTTGGTGGATATGGAGAGAAATGTCACCAGATGGGCAACTTTGGTGTAATGAATGACTCTGTGATTTGCAGCTTTCGGACCTCTAGGGTAGCAGTACTCTGAGATTTGCAGATTCATGACCCAGGGCAGAGCTGGGTTCTGCCTCCTCTATGTGTTCTGTTTTGGGCTCATATGTGTAACTTCTGGGACTGGCATGAGACCTGCCCAGGGTGGAATAGGGATTGAGAGATCCTCCAGAGGTCCCCATGGACTCCTTCAGAGGGCCCAGCATGTGTCTAAGAGATCAGGTATAGAACTAGGAAGCCCACCCGGGACTCTGGTGGGCCAGTCCAGGGTCAGCTCACAGGGGAAGGTTCCAAGGCAGGACGCTGCTTCTGCAGCCACATCAACATCAACAGTAGACCCCAACTTATAGCCCACTCCGGCCCTGGCAGGGCAGCCTCTGCATGGCTGCTGGGAAACAGTGAGGGCGTGGAGCTTCCCATATGAAACTAGAGGGGACTGAGGGGCAGTGAGGTGGGCCAAAGGAGCCTCTGATAGAGTCAGGGATCCCAAGCCCAGTCCCAGTAGTATGGGTGTGGACTTTCTCACAACATGTGCTATTCAGATGTAAAAGGATATTTGTTTTTCCTTGAGTGGAGCAGGGAGAGAGTTGGGAGAGGGCATTTTGGAGCAGGGGGACTCCTGCCCATTCTGTGCTAGTTACAGGAGCCTGATGGCCTTCCCCAACCAGGGCGAGCTAGGCTGAAAGGTTAGGCAGGGATGACTCCTCTTGAAGGGTACTGACAGCAGAACCCGCTTCCTGGGGAGCAGGAGGGCTGCCTTCGTTCTGCATTCTTTCTTTATCCAACTTGTACGGTGAGCTAACCAGCCCTGTGTGGATAATGCCATCTCCAGCTTTCAGGAGCTCAGTCTCAAGAAGGATGGGGCATGATTGAGACGCCATGGCCTTCCCATGGCCGTGCGTGGGAGCCCAGATCAGGCAGAGATGAATTGGTTTGTGTCTTGTCTCCCAGCAGAGCTTTCCAGGCCCCACCCCAAGGCCTTTGGGAGTTAACAGATGTGGGCTCAGTCACAGCTGGAAGCAGCAGGCTACTCCCAACTGCCAAGTCCTAAAGGGGCTGGTTAATCTCTGCCCCCCAGCAGGCACTGCTGGCAAGAGGCTGCCCAGTGCTCTTGGTTCTCAGCTCTGCGTTAATTGCTTTTCATAATCTGTTTGCTCCCTTCCTCTTCCTGCGGCTGTCTACCTGCCCAGCTTTGGGACTGATTGCTTTCTCTTCATTTTCCTTGGGATCCTCCAGTGAGTCCAGGTGGCCAGTGCTTCTGTGGGGCCTGCTGTGATGCAAGGGACAAGAGGGTGCTTGACTTTAACTGTCTGGGGTTTGTTCTCTCCTCCCAGCCTCACCCCAACATCAGGGCTTCATACTAGAATTGAGCAGCACAGCTTCCCCTCTTCCAGGGAAGGTGGCTGCTGGGACCTAGCTATACCATTAAAGCCATTGCCTCAGTTTCCTCATATAGAAAATGAGAAGTTTTCTAGAACAGTCTTTCTCACAGTGAGGTCCATGGACAAGCAGTATCAATATCGTTGGGAACTTGTTAGAAATGTAGTTTCTTAAGCCTCACCCCAAATCACAGAATCAGTAAGTCTGGGGGTGGGGCCCAGCCACCAGGGGTACTACTTGTCCTCTGGGTAAAGTGGAAGCAGCTTGGTTTTGAGGATCATCACTCTAGAATAACTGTGGGGCTCCTTCCAGTTGCACTTCTATGGCCCATCTCGTCATTTTCCAGCTTGCAGGAACTGGTGACTTGCAAAAATCAAGTAGTAATATTCTGAAGTGTTGCCAGTTATCTTGAGGGTGTCATTCAGTGCTGAAAATCACACATGCATACACACACACACACACATACACCCCAAAACAAACCCAACATTTATCCCCTGGCTTTTCCCAGAAAGGAGTCAAGCCTGTTACTTCCCTCCTAATTTCAGTGGCTCTCTACTTCCAACTCCTTTCCGGAGGAGGCTGCAGAGGTGGCATGCCATCCAGGGCATTCGGTGCACACCAGGACCGATGGACAGCCTGAGAATTGCTGCCGACTCTCGGCATGCCGCAGCCCTCCCAGCAGCGTAAACACTCCTGCCCTTTCAGAGCCTCTGGTGAGAGTGGGCCCAGTGATTTTTCATGCCACCTCTGTCCCCAGAGGAGCAGAATGCCCTAACATCTCTCTCCCGCTGCTGGCACTTAGCCCATCGCTGAGTTAATTCAAGCAATACTAATAACTGGTTTACAGGGAGAAGACCTCTTGCAGACCCCTAAATCCTACTCACCGGGGTGCTGATAACAGGCTAAGAATCCTGTCTGGCCACCTGCAGCCATTCACACAGCACATAAAACCAGCACTGGCTGGGTTCTGTGAAGACACCAAAAGAAACAGAACCTTTGTCCCTGCCCTCTGTGAACCCACATCCGGGAGGAGGGACAGGGCTGCGGTATTCCATGTTTGATAGGGCTTCCTCTCTACTCCTGCTTGTCTCCTTCCAGACTTTTCCCCCTCTCCCAACACCCTCCCCACACCTTCTGTGTAGATGGCTGGCATCTGTTTCCTGGAGGTCCTCAAACCCCAGTCCATCAGGCTCTGTGGGGTCGGGCTCCGCATCTCTCATCTCGTTTTTCCTCTGGTTCTGTGAGGGCCTGGCCCCAACTGAGACCTCTCCCGGCCTTTCTCCCGTCTCCAAGGAGCCTGCAAGAAATGCAGCCTGAGAAAAAACGGCCTCCCTGCCCTTCCCCCACTTCACTCTTCTCCTTGCCCATGTCCCCCACCCACCCAGCTCCCCAGGCCTGGCCTGCTAGCTCACTGCCCTCCCAAACTCATGTTTTATGCAGGAACAACCCCATTCTCACGGAGAGTGCAGCAAAGTTTGGGAAAGAATTCCAAACCTCTTTTGAAGAGGGTGGAGTGAATGCAGGGTTATAGGGTGAACCTCAGCAGAGTTTTCCCTGGTTGAGTAGATGCCCCTCTAATGTGTGTGTGTATGTGTGTGTGTGTGTGTGTGTGTGTGTGTTCCTTCTACCCGCCATTTGCCATGCAGGATAGTAGGGGCGGCCAACACACAACACACACCTACACCCCCACACTACCACACACGCCTCATTTCCCCGTGCCCCATCCTGTCTTTTCTGCTCTATGCGGAATGCCAGAAGGATCTTATCTTGGGTTAAAACATTTTCTGAAGTTTGAGAAGCACAGGGAAAAGAAAGCATTTTTTTTTTTCAAATATTAGGAGGCAAATGAAAGACTGGTTTGGGGGATTTTCATAAGCTCTCTTGTCCCTGTGTTTTGCAACACCCAAATGGTGGTATGTAATTGATTCGAAAAGTTATAAAATTTTTTAAAAATTTAAATTATTCTTAGGTACGTCAAATTGCATGATACAGTTAATTCTGCTAATAATTCCAAGTTTCCCATTATAAAAGCACCTGGAACCCCCTCTCTTCTGTCTTTAAGAAGTAGGCAAAACCTTGAAGAGAAGAATCCATCTACAATACACTTAGAGTAAGACAAAAGACAGTATTATGTTTTCTGGACTCGGTGTTGGCGAGAACAGAAAAGCACTTATTGTCAGAAAGGGAATCGTGGAAAGAAAGGAAAGGGAAACCTTTAAATCTCATTGAACACAATTTGCTCCCTAGAACTTTATCTAATCAGGCTCATTCTCTCAGCCCTCACCTTAAGTCATTTTTGATTCTTCTAACACTTCATTTTTATCATCTTCCTAGTTCTGGAAGCTGAAAAATTGCCTAAATTGAGGCAAGTTCCTCTCTCTTTTCACATGTTAATTTATCCCTTGATTTGTATCATGTTTTTCCAAATATGGCTCCATGTCTTTCACACGAGTGGGAGACGGAGGGGGCAGAGTGGAACCATACAATGGTGTGGACTCCACGTTGGGAGGGGTTTGCTTGGGAGACCCCTAGCTTTCTTTAGGCTAGAACAGCTGTCTGCAGCATTGAGCAGTCAGAGGTTTGGGGGAGATCTATCAAGTACTGGGGCCCTTCCACTCTTACCTCTCCACAGATCATCCTCCAATTCCAGATCCAGTGCTCTCACATCAACTTCAATTGCTGAGGACAAAAAATTTCCCATTTTTCATTAAAGTAATCCATTTACTTTCCTCTGTACTTATAAGTGGAAATGTACTTGGATTCCCAGGAACAATTGATTTTTCTGTAGGTCATTTAGAAAGGAATGTCAAACAAGGTGCATCCTTAAATGCAGACAAAAAGATTGATGTAGCTTGTCTAACTTAAAATCTTGAGCATAATTTTTAGAAGTGGTTTGGGAGCACAAAAACACCCTATCCTAAACAGTTTATTCATTCTAAAAAGTTTTAGAATCTAGAAATTTATTTTAAATTATGTGTTTTAAAGATATCTTTGGGACCAAACAGGGGGAAATTATTTTTTTTCCTTTATGTGTTCTCCCTGGACCTTCACATTTTCAGTCCTGTCCCTGGGGAATCCTGTGTCAGACAAATTTAGAATAAATCTACTTTCTCTTCTCCTCCTCTATAGCTTTCTTTGTCATTATTCTTAAAGAAAAACATTTGTGATGTGCCCAGAATTCCACCGTGGGTTTCTGTTGGAGCAGAGGAGCCCAAAAGTGTCAGAGGGGAGAGTACAAAGACACAAAATATGGGCCCAAATCGAAGACCATAGATAGATGCCAAGGGACATGGATGGGATGCAGCCCAAGACTGACAAGTGACAATCAGGAAGGTGCTTAGCAGCAAGCCTGGACTCTCTTCTAACAATGAGCCCTCTCCTCCTGGCCTCCAAGCACTCTGATAGGCTTCTTCTTCAGCCGCGGGGCGGGAGAGGTTGGACAGACAGGGGAGGGTCCACTCTGGGTCTTTGGACCATGTCTACAGCTCCTACCCCTACGAGATGGCCCCATATAAAGGAGCCTATAAGGCCACCTGCAGGAGAGAGTGAAGGAGGAGAAGGAAGGTTGGCTGAAGAATTATAGACAAGTCCTCCATAGGAGCTGTAGGAGGGTGAAGGAGGTCTCTTTCAGCCTTGCTTTCTGCTTTTTCAGTGCTCTGCACACAGAACCTATTAGAGGCTAATGAATTAATTTTCAGCCAAAGCCAAACTGGAGGTAACCTGCCCTCTCACCTCTCTCTCCTTCCTCTTTCCCTGCCACTTTCCCCTCCACCTTCACAGCAGTAGTATTGGAGAGCATCATAACAGGTAGCATTTATTGAGCAGTTACTAGGTGCCACGCTGAGCTGGCCTTGGCCAACAGGGCCTGCCTGACTCCAAGGTTCTCTTTGGTAAACATCTGTAGACTCCAGTCTTTAGGTCGAGGCCTTACAACCTGTTCTGGAAGCTCACACAAGTCCTAGCTCTCCATCCTTTCACATGCCACAGCAGTGCCCAGGCTGAAAGTTTCCCTTGACACAAGGGTCACCAGGTTTACTAACCAGTGCAGGAGTTCTGAGCTAAAGGAGTTGCGGTCGTTCACTCCAAAGAAGTGCTCTACAGGGAGCAGGGACTGGATGATGACATACCTACCTGGTTAGTAATGCTCTGATTTATGTTTTCTTTTAATTTTTAAATTTTGAATTATTGCAAAACAAATATAGAAAGCCCCCCAACGTAGATAGATGTTTTAGTGATGGGTTAATAAGGTTAGGCTCATTTCACCTGCTCCCATATCAAGAAAGAGAACTCTGAGCTGGGTGTGGTGGTGCAAGCCTGTAATCCCAGTGGCTTGGGAGACAGAAGCAGGAGGATCACAAGTTCAAAGCCAACCTCAGCAAAAGTGAGATGCTAAGCAACTCAGTGAGACCCTGTCTCTAAATAAAATACAAAATAGGGCTGGGGATGTGGCAGTGGCCGAGTGCCCCTGAGTTCAATCCCTGGAACCAAAAAGAAAAAATAAGAACGAGAACTCTGGCATCCATTTCAAGAAGCTTCTCTGTGTTCTTTTTTTTTGGAACCAGGAATTAAACTCAGGGGTGCTTGGCCACTGAGCCACATCCCCAGCCCTATTTTGTGTTTATTTAGAGGCAGGGTCTCACTGAGTTGCTTAGGGCCTCGCTAAGTTGCTGAGGCTGGCTTTGAACTCATGATCCTCCTGCCTCAGCCTCTCAAGTGCTGGGATTATAGGAATGCACCACCGCGCCCGACTTGTGTTCTTTTCTGAACCCCCTCAAAGCTAGCTTGATTTCCTCGTGTGCCTTTATAGTCCATTGCTGTTTCTTCCTGATGAATTATTATTATATGGAGGAGATTGGCTTCAGTTTCCTGAACTCAGAACAACAGTGCATTGAACCTGCAGCAGAAAAGATTTAAGTTAGACTGTAAAAAGACTTTCTAGGATTTTAGAATACTAGAAATCAGTGACATGGAGACATAAAGAAAAAAACAAAAGGAAATAACCACATCCTTGAGATGACTTAGATGTGGTTCTGTTTGGAGGCAGGGAGATAAAGGGGTCCCCTTAAAGATCACTTCAGGGACTGCCCTCAAGGAATGATCCTGGCTGTGCGGCTGAGGGGTCTGTGATCGGGGCAGGGGGAATGGAGACCAGTGGTCACTTCATCCTGCAGCAGCCCTGACTGGCCAGCCAGGTCTGCCTGGTGCCTGCAACCCCTCCTTCTGCGACCAGAGGCACACTCTTGCTCCCGAACCCTTTAATCCTGCCTGGTCAGAGAGAATGATTCTCGAAAGAGAGAATGACCGGCTGGTGGACAGGCCTGGGATCTGAGCCCACCCCATTCCCGGGTGACCAGGGCAGCCGAACAAACACACTCTGGCCTGGGGCCGAGGGACACCAGGCAAGGTGCCTGGAGGAAATGGGGCAGTGGAATAAGAGGAGAGTGAATGGTCTCCTTGCTTTCTCCCCATTCAGTGTGTGGTTTCCATGGGGCTTCAAGTGTGTTTACAGGCAGCAGACCTGGGGGTGGGGGGCTCTGGGGACCTGGGCTGCAAGGCTGCAGGGACAAGAAAGGGAAGGCTGGGCGGGGGAGGGGGAGGGCTGGGGCACTTGAAAAAACCAAATAAAAAGTTGGCTGTTGAATGCTTTTTGCCAACCATAGTCAATTCTTAATTACCCCCGTAATGGGAGGGAGCAGCGGCAGGGGCGATTCAAAGCAGCAAATAATCCCAAACCATTTAAACGACATGATTTTTAAAAGAGAGAGAAGGAGATTTCCCTTCCTAATGATGTCTGGCTCAGGCTGATGTTAAATGAGGGAAGTATTAACAGTGAGCTCCCCAGGGATCAAGGCTTATTTAACATGTTTATAAATTATTTAGGGTTCACATTTCTTGATTTAGTGAACGGTGCTGGGAGGGGGCTGTTAGTTCTCCCAGGAGCCAGAGGAAACCCTTTTCCAGGGATTCTGCCCTTCCTGGAGGAATTCCCCCGAGGGGGCAGTGTAGAAGAGATGGGAGATGCCAGGTCAACCAGCTGCTGATCATGGGAGGGGCAAGGAGTCAAGGGATACAGGCCCCCACCCCTGTGGCTAAAAGAAAGAGTGCAGGTCTTTGCTTTAAAGCATCAGGTGGCTCCCAGCTTCTCCCTGAATGAAGCACACACAAGGCCCTTACAGTAGGGCCCCAGCCACCATTCCATCACTCCAGCTGTGCTCCTGATGTGAGGAGCAGCCTGAAGGGACTGGGGACCTGCTGCGCTCACGTGGCTGATGCGAAGCACTTGGAATCGTACCCAGGCTTCTGACTTGGAGTCTCTCCATCTGTCCCTGTCACACTGGATCCTGGCGGACTCCCAGACTCACATATTGCTTTCTTGCCTCTGTTTCTGGATTGTAATCCCTACTGCTTCTCCCGTCTGTGGTCAGCAGTCTCTAGTGCTGCATCCTCCAAGGAGCCTTCTTGCTTGCTCCTGAAGTATTCCCTCTTTGCTCAGAACACCAGTAGCCTGTGTGCACCCTGGTGGCACATGTCAAGCTCCACCTGTGTGACAGGCTTGGTGTTCTTCTCTTGTTTTTCCCAGAACCCTCCAGGAACTTCTTGCAGAGCCCCGAATATACCACCTGTCTGTGGCATATGCTGTCCAGGGGTTAGTTGAGTAGAGAAGAATGGGAACTTCCTCTGAAAAAGGTGTGGGAAGCTAGATCTGACTCTCAGAATCAGCTGTGCCTTCAGGGATGTGATGACTTTATCTCCTCCTATCACCTGCTGGTTTTCCCAGGAAGTTGTCGGATTCAGTCTGGTTGTGCATGAGGCACGACTGTGTTGCACATAAGCAGCCCCTGGGAGTGCATGCTTTCCAAAGGGTGACGCAGTCCTCTGCCTCGACATACCTGTGGCACCCTGCCTGACTACATCCTGAGGGGCCTGGGACTTGTGTTGGAATCAGTTCTTCGGGTGTCTCTTATGCACAGGGACATCTTTAGGCTGCCCCTTTAAAGGCAAGGCAGGCAGCCACCTGGGCCACATGGAGGTATATGGAGGGATGTGCAAGTACATGTGGACCTACACATGCCAGCCTGCAAGACCCAAGTGTATGAGTGGCAGGTCCACATTTTGGGGTGGCACTCCAGTAACTGCACCCATTCCATCTTCACCATGTCCCCCAAAGTGCTACCTGGTGATAACATGCCTTAAAAAAAAAATAAATTGGTAACACATGCTAAAACAGAAATGAATCTTGAAAACATTATGCTAAGTGATAAGGCAGTTACAAAAGGACAAATGCTGTCTGATTCCATTTATATGAGTGCCTAGAGAAGTCAAATTCATAGAGTCAGAAACGGAACGCTCCTGGTTCCCAGGAGCTGGGGGGTGGGGTTGGGAGTTACTGTTCAGTGGGTGCAGCTGGGGAAAATGAAAATGCTCTAGAGATGGATGGGGTGATGGTAGCACAAGGATGTGAATGTATTTAATGCCACTGAACTCTGTACTTGAAGGTCACGAAAATGGTCGATTTTGTGTTACAAACACTGCACCCCAGTAAAAACAGTAACAATAATCAGGGCCATTGCTTTACCTCTGGAAGAGCATTGCTGGCCAGAATGACGAGCCTTGACCCTGGTCTTGAAGTTCTTCAGGGAGAGAGGGTATCAGTCACCTCTGCCCTGTCCAGAGTTCCAGACACCCAGGAACAGGGAGAGCTTCCTTGGGCCTTTAGATCCACACCACAATAAATCATCCTGGAACGGGGATGTGGTTTGTGTCATGAGTCAGAGACTGGCTTAAGAAGGTAATGAAAGGAAAATGAGCCTTTTTGGATGGTGGAATGTCAATAGCAGAGTCTAGTAGAAAACGAGGATGACCTCAAAAACTTCCAGTGATGAAATGTCAGGTCATCTGAAGTGTGTAGCCCCAAAAAGTGTTAGCTTCATATTACTCTGAACATGGAAGGCCACACATTTAGGAAAAATAAGTATAGTCAGTCACACTTGGAAGTGAGGAATACTGATATAACCCAGCAAGCTTAAGGAGCTGTTGGAAATATTCCCCTGAAGACTTTGGCTTCATGTGCTGGCTTGACCAAAAAGACCAGCTGGGTGGTCAGGCATTATGAGGGTCTTCGAAAAACATGGCATCTAGTCTGGCATCTGAGAACCAGATGTGCAGCCTTTTCTTCCTTCTTAAGGGATGGTCTTTCTGGGGTGAGAGGAGAAATCTACCAGGATTCTAGGACAGCAAGGAAACCTGAGGGGGACATCCTACTTGTGAATCCCACTGTCCCTGTTGAGACTGGGCTGGGTGACATGTAAATTTGATCCCCAAGTCCCTGAAATCAAAACAAGAGAGACATGCAGGCCTGGAAGCAGGCAAGAGGCAGTTTTAGCACAAATGAAAGGCAGTGCAATCACACAGCAGGTAGTGAACTTATGTGGAACTTGTAACCCCCAGAGGCAGCATAAGCTCAATATAGAAATAGACGCAGGGCGGGCATGGAAACGTTCATGGATGGCAGGCATGGTGGGTGGTCAGGGATGCTGGCTGCATGGCTGCCTCTGCGCCCCACATCAGATGGAGTCTCAGTGTTGCTTCCTGGAGCGTCTGTCTTTCCTGTTCACCTTGTTCTTCTTTGTCGTTAGAGCAATAGATGTCTCCCTTCATCCCATCTATGGATGGCCCCGTGAGACCTGAGAATTGGGTTTTCACCCCCGACTCCCCACCCATTTTGTCTCATTGTTTATTTTCTGAACCGTTGAGCCCTAGTCCTTCCTCTGTTCTTTTAAGGTGTTTTTCATAATCTCATGTCCCCCCTCTCTGGAGCCCCTTCCCAGCTGCTGTGTGATTTGGCTTAGGGCAGCTGAAGGCCAGACAGAACCTGGACAGGAGGATGGGGGTGAAGGGAGCAAGGTGGTGTTTGAGGTCACACAGGAGGGTCAGAAAGGCACAAGGTAAGAGTAACGATGTCCAAGGGGCTTGGGAGAAGGACCAGCCACCAGCCTCCTCTCTTTACTTTGCCCACCCGCTTTGCCCATCTGAGCATCTACCGAGCACCTGCACACTCCGCATCAGGCAGGGTACTGAGGATAATGTCCTCTGACACAGAACTCTCCATCCTGGCCTCTCTCCTCTTGAAGGTCTGGCAGGGCTCTCACCTGGGCTGCCTGTCTGAGGCCCTGACCCTGACCTCAGAACCTCAGAACCCCTGTTCAGAAATCTGGTGCTGGGAGATAGGCCTGACCAGCGCCTTGGTGCTCTTCTGCCTGGCCCCCTCTGCTCTCAGTAGCTGTTAGGTGTTCGGGGCCATAACTTTGACCCACAGTCTATGGAAGTCCATTAAAAAACAAGCTTTGTCATAATGGGCTTCTACTGTCCAGGATCGATTTTCTCCCTTTCTGCAGGTATTTGGGATGCAGTGCTGGTCCCTGCAGCCCCACACCCGCCTCCCCTGCCCGCCCACCCGCCTGAGTGCATTCAGCTGCTCACTTCCCCAGCTGAGTGAGCGGTTCTTTTCAGGGGCAACCGACTGCACATGGATTCCTGAGCCATGATCTCATCAGCGCGTGAGAGGCCAAGCACGTCCACCCCAGCAGCTCACATGGGATAGACAGGGATGCCATGGGGTGGGGGTGTGTGGCTGGCTCAGGGGGCTGCCTTTGGGTTCATGCCAAGGCTGGTATAGGCGCAAGTCTTGCCTTTCACCTGCAGCTCTATTTCCTGTGTCTGCAGATTCAGCTGTGGATCCCAAGCTGGCTGGGGCCAGGCCGCAGGCTGGTTCCCATCTGCCATCACTCCACCTGCACCAAAACCCCAGGACACAGTCTTACAGGAGTGGCCTGACCCTGGCCAGGATGGCTTCCTGCTCAAACTCTTACCTCTAGCATTTCTTTGGTCAGCAAATATTTACTGAGCGCCAACTGCAGAGCTTCCCAAAGTGGGTCCATGGAACCCTTGAATTAGAAACATCTGGAGTGGTGACAAGACCACTGGCTCCTGGGCACTATGCCAGACCTCATGCATTTGAACCTCTGGAGAGCCTAGAGCTCTACATTTTAATTGGTTCTCCCAAGTGACAACTTTTGGGCCTTAAATATTTGAGACTTGCTGACTGTAATGGTTAATTTTTTGTGTCAACTTGGCAGGACTGCAGTGCCTAGATGTTTAATCAAACATTATTTTGGATGTTTCCATGAGGGTGTTTTTGGATGAGATTAACATGTAAATCTGAGGAGCATGCAAGGTTGGCTGGGCAGAACAGTGGTCTCTTACCCAGCCCTGTCTCTTCCCTGGATGGAGGATCCCAACTCTGCCACCTCCACAGGACAAGGCTTAGTTCTAGGATTGCCAGACTTGGCAAATAAAAATATAGGATGACCAGTTAAATTTGAATTTCATATAAGCAATGAATAATATTTCAGGGCAAGTATGTCTCATGAATATTTGGGATATACTCATGCTAAAAAATTGTCATCTGTCTGTGATTCAGATTTTATTCAGCAACCCTATGATAGCTCTGGACATTTGCCTCTCCAGCCTGGAGTCAGGGATTGCTTCCTGTGCATCCTCTAGTTCTTTACGAAGGGCTCTGTCAAGTGTGATCTCATTCGCTCCTTGGAACGATGGGGTGGGGAGGCAGAGTAGGCATCATCACCATCATCATCCCACTGCACAGCGGGAGCTGAGGCTTGGAGGCTGTCAGTTTCCCAGCTGGGATCTGAGCAGCCCTGGCTGCACAGTGTAACCACCTGGAGGGCTTTCAAATCATTCACGTTTGTGTGATGTGTATGATGTCTGCAACCTACTTTGAAATGCATCAAAAAATAAAATGGATGAATGCATGGGTAGAGGGATGATAGATAGATATGTGATAAAGGAAATAGAGCAAAATGTTGATGACAGAATCCAGGTGGTTGGTATACAAGTGTTCACTGCAATCTTTTAACGGCCTGGTATGTTTGAAAATATTCCTAATAAAATGTTGGGAAAGAAAACAAACCTTGGATGCACAGGTTCCTTCCCAGATCAATTAAATCAGAACCTCTGCACATCAGCCTGGGACAGCTGTATTTTTTGAAGCTACCCAGGGGATTTGATCAAGCTCATCACTTCTCTGTACCCAGCACCACCAGTAGTGTACAGGTATCCTTCCTTCATCAGTGGTCCCCCAAATGACAGTGTGGTAATGTCTAGACCTGATGGTCAAAACAGATTCCTGGGCCCCACTCCCAGACTTCCTGATCCAGGAGGTCTGGGGGCTGGGCTGAAAATTTGCATTTTAAGCAGTTCTCATGGGGGTGCAGATGCTGCTGGTCTTAAGACCACACTTTAGACACCTTCCCACACAGGACTTGTGAAATGATGAGCCACAGGTTGCATCTGTCAGCTAAGGAAGCTGTGTGAGGGTCAGAATAGGCTTCGGAGAGAAGCTGGAATTTGTCTGAGCCTAGAAGAATTGGGGATTTTCACTGAGGAGAGGTGCTCCCCATAGAGGGCGTAATAGGAGCAGAGGCTTGCAGGTGGGCAAGGCAGGTGGGTAGCTAGATTTGGGATGAGATAAGGAGGCGGGAACAGAGGGGAGATGACCAGAGAAGATGCAGGGGCGGTCATTTGTGCTGGATAGGTGGAAAGGGCTTTAGTATGCAGGGCATTTGGATTTGATCTGTAGGAAGTGAGGAGCTGGTAGGCATTTTTTAGCAGCAGAATAATGTGACCAATAGTCGCTGTAGATTGTTGTTCTGGCAGCTCTGTGTAGGATGGAGTGGAAAGGAGAGATGAAAGATAGGAAGTGTACTTAGGAGTCTACTGTGAGCAGCTGGAGTGAGAGACGGAAGGTCCACATAATCACAACACTAATAATGATGATAAAATAATGGCCGACATTTATTGAGGGCTTTCTGGGTGCCAGACAGTGCTACATGCCTCTGCAAACCTTACCTTCACATAATCTTCACAACTGCCCTTCCTGGTCTTATAGATGAAGAAACTGACTCAGAGGCTAAGGAATGCCAGGGCTAGGGTTTCGACCCAGAGCGACACCACTGGGTGGGTGTGGCTCAGGCTGAGCTGGGCAGGGAGGGGGTGGGGAGAAGAAGGAGGCCACAGGTCTCTGGCTGGCCACCTCCTCCGGCAGGCTTGGTGTCCCCTGGCCCAAGGTCTATGGTCTTTCCTTCCCCTACTGAGGAAGAGGCTTGAGCCAGGAGAGGCCTAGCTAGACAAGAGTATGTCCCTCCCACCCGCCTGCAATGGCAGCACTTTCCCGAAGGGAGGGTCTCAAGCCCTAGCTCATGAGCACAGCTCCAGCCTCCCTGTTCTCTAGTCTCTCCAGACCACATCTGCAGGCACTTGACTGAAGCTTCTAAGAGGAGGATGCCATAGCTTTCCTCTCCCTTCCTGTCCCTCCTGTCCTTGGGGCTGAGCAGAAGACATGCACAGACACCTTCCCCAGGGCTCTGGCATTGCAATTCTCCTCCCGCAGGCCTCTCTTCAGGCCACTTTGTACCCAGGCAGTTCTGTAAGGGAAAAGGAGAGCTGGGGGCCAGAGCTGGGGCTACAGGGCAAGTCATAGATACAGCCTGCAAATAGTAAGCCTGTTAGCCATTATTATAACTGGGATCCATGAATGTGGCATTACAGGGCTTTGGCACCAATGGCCAGAGAGACATTCATCAAGCACTGGAAGGGCTTTGTCAGCTCTTGACCATCTCTCTGTCTCTAAGAAGGGCTGCTTTTACACCCGATCAAAAAGAGTCCTCTGTGCTTCTCTAAAAGTCCCCTCTCCTCGACTCCCAACCCTGGCCCAGGGCTGGAGCTCTTTGTTCTATCCCACCAAGCCCCATGGCCTGCCCATCTCCTATACACTGGCCACCTGAGAGCCCCACCCTCCCCACACACCCAAACCCAGAAGGACCAGTCTCCTGCCTTGCAGGGCTTGAGGGCTGGGCAGCAGTGAGGCTATGTCCTTGCACCTAGTGGAGAAGTTTCTGAGGAGTGACGCTGGGTCTCAGGCACAGGTGGGTGAGCACCATATGCACATTTGTATTTTAGGAGTGTGTCTGGGGCAATGGTGGGGTTCTGTCCCAACCTGACCTTCACACAAACCTGCCTCCCACTGGTCTGTGCAGGAAAGAAGGGACTTCCTGGCAAGGGGAATGATCCCTTTCTCTCCTGCACAGATAGGTGGATGGATGGAAGGAGAATAGGTGCTGGGTCCAGGGTGGGGTGAGGCATAGGGAAGCACCACAGAGCCCCTGCCAGTCCAGAAGGCAGCCTCCACCACTGCCGCCATATTGCACCCCTGTATACTTCTTTTCTCTTTTCCTCTCTAAAAGAGGATGGGGCAGGCTCCAGCACCTTCCATAGCCTGCCAGGCTCTACCCTATGCACACCTGCAGCCCGGGGGCTTGGGGTTCTGCTCTTGGCAGATCTCATGGCAGAGAGGCTGCTCGCTGGGACTAGACAATGGGGCTGTGTTGTGCTCTGTTCTTTTTCTCTCCCGGCCACCTGCAGCCTTCTCCCTCCCTGGCTGCAGCGTGTGTCATGTGTCAGGAGCAGATGGGGGCGGGTGCTGGGCTCCCCCTCCCAGCTCCCCACAGCCAACCGATTGCTCTCCAGATGGATCTGGGCACAATGGGGTATGGCAGCCCACTCCCAGCCAGCCAAGGCCTTGCCCTGACAAGTTGGGACAATTATGTTCTGGAAGTTCAGAAGTCTGAGCTGGCAGGACCCAGAGGAAGCAGGCTGTGAGGAAAATTCAGCCCTGCAGGAGGAAATCCTGCTGGGATTTAAGGAATCCCCTGCCAACCTCCTTCTCCACCCCACACCTCCACCTCTGCATCCTGGGCTCCATACCATCCCCCAACACCCAGGAACCTGTCCCCCACCAAGTGTGCAGCATGGCACAACTCCAGCACAGGCCTGGTGCTTACCTCTTCACTGTTTTATTTATCGCCCAAACACCATCATAACAGCAATAACATAAACAACAAGGGAAAAAACCCTCCATTTTATGACCTTAACAGATGAACTGTCTTGTTTGCTCGTTCCCTTCTAGTCCCTGTCCATATTACACCCATCCTTATTCTTTTTTGTCTCTTTTGCTCTCTAAAAGAGAAGGGGGTGGGTTGCGGGAGAGTCCAGCACCTTCCACAGCCTGCCAGTCTTTCCTATCAGTAGCACAAGGGGTGGGAATCTGCTCTTGTCTGTTCACATCACAGAAGTTGTGCAGAATCAGCAGGTCATTGACTGGCTCCCCTCAGAGCACTGGGGTCTTGGCACCCCAAGACCAGGAAGCTGTTCTGAGAAGCTGGGAGAGAAGGACATGAAACTAACCTGGACATGAGCTGAAGTGGGAGCTAGGACTCAGACGCACTGTGCGCTTATCGTTTCTCTTTCCTGCCCCGGTGTCCATACTGCTCACTCCCCAAAGAAGGCATCAAGAGTGACTTTCTGGGGACCATGGGATCCCATCATTTCTAGCATTAAGATTTCTAAAACCAGCTGTAGAAATACCCTGAATTCCCTGTCATTAATCAGTAGGGGCTCTCCCACAGTGTCCAAGCCCCTAGTGCCAAGTTGCTCAGATCTGTATCCAGGCTTGACTTGGGGAAGAGAGGGGTGTTCCAGAGCCTGGAGAAGGTGCCAGCAAGAGGGTATATCTGGGCCAACTGCCCACTCTGACCATTTGGATTTATGATTGCTCTCAAGGCCTCCAACTTCTCATCTGTTAAATAGGAGCAATGGCAACCTGCCTGCAGATATCACAGATCTGATGCCATCATGAGCTTGTGAAGAGCAGCAACCCATCCAAGTGAAGGGGACATGCATGATTCCTGACCCTGCCTTTCTGCTGGGTCACCCATGCTGCACCCAGCCCAATACCCCAACCACTCTGACCAACTCAGATGGGAGTCTCCCTCTCCAGTGCAGGACCAGTAGTATCTGTGAGGCTATCTGGAGCTAGAGGATTGAGTAAAGAGCTGGATAAGGTCAAACCAGAGCACAGATCATGAAAAACAGGGTGTGATGCAAGAACAATTTTTATTTGACTTTAACTCTGGTGGTGACTGGCCCCAGCTGAGTTTTATGCACAATAACTGCATGAGGGTGAGATCCAGAGTATGCCAGAGGCCAGGGAAAAGGCTGGCATGCCCCACACAGGGGCAGCAGAGCCATTTCGATAACCATTGGCTTGGAGTTGTGTCGATTTGTACATATCATAAGATAAGTCAGCACACACTCTTCATAACATCAGTGCATGATTCCAACAAGCCCATTCCTACCAGATTCCTGGAAGGACAGAAAGAATCAGTGGTGCTAAGAGGTCCCACCAACTATTTCGCATCACCTTGGATGAGAAGGCTTTAATTGCAGAGCACAGTGGTGCACACCTGTAATCCCAGTGACTCAGGAGCCTGAGGCAGGAGGATCACAAGTTTGAGCCAACTTCAGCAATTTAGCAAGACCCTGTCTCAAGATAAAAATAGAAGGGACTGGGGATGCAGCTCGGTGGTGGATCAACCCTGGTTCAATCCCCATTAACTCCAAAAAAAAAAAAAAAAAAGGCTAAGTTGCAACAGGCAAAAGCAAGTCAGACAGTGGAAGAACTTCCTGCTGGAGAGGTCAGGGACTCCTTTCAAACCTATCAAGCTTGGCAGATCTGTCATTGGATTCAGTTTGTCAAGAAGCATTTGTTGAGTGCTTATTCTATTTACAGTGCTGCTACATTCACAAGCATTTCATCTTCAGCACAAGACAGTGAAATGGTCTTTATTATTGCAACTGTTGTTACTATCATTATTAACCTTCTTTTATTTTATTTTATTTGTTTATTTATTTTTTGGTACCAGGGATTGAACTCAGGGGCGCTCGGCCACTGAGCCACATACCCAGCCTTTGTTTATATTTTGTTTTGAAACAGGTTCTCACTGAGTTGCTTAGGGCCTCGCTAAGTTGCTGAGGCTGGCTTTGAACTCGCTATCCTCCTGCCTCAGCCTCCCAAGTGCTGGGATTACAGGCATACGCCACCACGCCCGGCTATTAACCCTCTTTTAAAGAGAAGGGAGGCAGTGGGTCCAGTAATAAAGAGCACCATTGCTGGGATTGTCTGTTGACTTGTTCCAGATGGCTGGCATCAGGACTGGCACCAGGACTTCTTGTCAAAGTCCATGCCTGCTCCCCTTACCCTACCTGGCTTCCTGAAAGCCTTGTGGAGGATGTTGTACCCAGGGGCATGCAGCTACCACCCACTTAGCAGAGTGTGAACACCTTCCCCATGGGGCATTCAGGGTGGGAGACTCAAATTCATTGATTCAGCAGACACGAGAGCTGCTGAATGCAGAGGTGAATAAGAAATGATTCTTGCCAGCTCTCAGCAGACCTATTCAAATCTCCATTTCTCCACCCATGATGGATTTGGAAAATGTTTTTGATCAATTACCTTGAACTGAATTACCACCCTCCTCCTTCTTCTTTATGAGTGTCTACACTTTTAGCCATAAGTGGACACATTATCCAAAATCCCTTCGGCCAAGAGCAAAGATTTCCTACCCTTTGTTCCAGCATTCTGTCATTCTCTTATTCAACAAATACTTCTGCATGTCAGGCATTGGGTTAGCAGCTAGGGATATGGCACTGCGCCAACAGGCATGGCCCCTGTCCTTAAGAGTTTACAGACATTAGCGAGTTCTCCCCTCCTGCTCCCATGTGTTCCCAAAGACTAAGTGCCATGTTCAGGAGTGGCTTCCCCAGGCATGGAATGTCTAGGGCACTGTGCTGCCCCATGACCAGCCCATCCGGTCTTCTGGGAATTATAAACCACAGGGGAGCGACCAAAGACCATGTTTTGGCTGACCCTTTCCTGTGGAAGGAGGGAAAGGACTGCCCCCTCCCCAAACCTCCCGGCTCTTGACCCAACTTTTCCTGTGAGAATTGTTCCTGGTGGACAAAACTCAAAGGGCCCCGAAAGAGAGGGCCATTCTGCTCAACCGGGGGCAAGAGGCATATTTTGTAAGTGGGCCCTGCTTGTCTGTGAAATTTGGTGGCTGAGAGAAGCAAGGACACTGGAATTTGTCTTATGGGGACTTCAGTCTCAGAACTGTCACTTCCTAGCTGGGTGATCATGGTCAGGTCATGAATATCTCCATGCTATGATCCTCAGCAGTCAAGTGGGGGCCATCACCCCTGCCTTGTGGTAATGCTGTGATGATGGATTGAGACGTCCGTGAACTCTTCCAACACTTACTTAACAATAAGTGTGTGCTCACCCTTACTTCAGAGGATGCCTGACTTTCAGCTTCTTAAGGACACAGTTACCTCTTGAGTTGACACAGTGAAAAAATAGGCTAGAGAATACGAGAAGGTAAGGAAGACATGAAGTTCCCGCATTCTAACCTGATTGACTGTAACAGTGGTTCCCCAAGCGTAGCCCTTGGCTGTCCATGTCAGCATCACCTGAGAACTTGATGGAAATGCAAATTTGTGGGTTCCATCCTAGACCTGCTGAATCAGAAACTGGAGGAAAGTTCCAGCAGCCTGTGGTAACAAACCCTCCAAGCAATTCTGATGCACAGAGTGTGAGGACCCCCAGGCTGGAGCTCACGACTCTTGTCACTGGACCTAATTCTTCCAGAGCTGTGTTCTCTTTGGCCTCTGTCATCAGCTGTGGCTGAGGCACAGCCAATCCAGGGAGCTGCAGCAGCCTCCTAAAGAGGATCCAGTCTCATTTTCCCATTCCCATTTGTGTCTCACTGCCTGGCCTCACTTATTAGCTGCTTGCTCTTTATTTTTTTGATACTGGGGAATGAACCCAGTGGTGCTTCACCACTGAGCTACATCTCCAGTCCTTTTAGTTTTGAGACAGGGTTTTGCTAAGTAACCCAGGCCGACCTAGAATTTGCAATCCTCCTACCTCAGCCTCCTGAGTTGCTGGGATTACAGGCATGTGCGACCCCCCTCAGCTGCCTGGTCATTGTGGGTATCTGCATTTGCACAGTCGGAACTCTGGGTCAGGGGCAAGTGTGGGTCTGACTCCCAGACAGAGAGCTGCTCTGCCTTGCGTGGTGCTGGACATCAGTCTGAGACACATAGCCACCCAGCATAGCAGGAAATAGGAACAGGGTGGCCAGTTTTCTAATTCCTAAAGCCAGCAGTCAGGTCCTGCTGGTTTAGCTTCAGAATTTGGTTTGAAGTGTTGTGAAATCCCAACACATCACACACACCCACATTCAACTGTAAGTCCAAAAATACTCTCCACAGCCACATAGAGATTTTTACATTCCCCACTACCTTGGATTATCTGCCTCGCTGCTCTCTGCCACCCCCGCCGCTGGCACAGCTAATGAGCAGTGACTTTCTCCATGCTGGCGAGAGCGAAGGAGCAGAAGGGGCTGGTGACCCCCGTGGCCCCAGCAGTGAGAAGCTCAGTGGGGCAGGGAAATATCAAGGCAGGTGGGCACCAGGATGGACCCAGGGACTATATGTCTGGGGGGTGGAGCAGAAGGGGAGTGGAGCCCTCAGCTGTCCTTGGAAGCTGGAATAGAGAATCATGATCAAAGGCCCTGACAGCAGCAGGCATTCTGACCATGAGAGATGAAGAAAATGGACCCAGAACCCAGCATGGACTAGGACACAGGGAGGAAGCTCTGTTCAGAAGGAGAGGAACTGAGCTGGGCTCAGGGAGTGAGGAGGAGGCCCCAGAAGCTTCCCTTCTCTATAGAGAGAGCACCAAGGGTCCCCTTCCTTCCGGAGGGATCTATCTCTTCAGCAGCCCTGATGGAGGTGGGAAGCAAGCGGGCTAAGAGCATGGGCCTTGGCAACCACTTTACCTGAGGGCAGATCCTGGCCCTGCCACTTCCCATGTGACCCTGGACAAGCCACCCAACTCTCTGAGCCTCAGTTTTCTCACCTTCAAAAAGGCAGAAAAGCTTATTTATTTTATTGGCATATGGCGAGGATAAAATGAGATCACGTTTATAAAACAATTAGCATACTGTCTGTCCTAGAATAATGAATGCAACAAAGCTTAGATACAATCATAATTATTAGAGTGCACACACTGTGTATTTTCATCAGAAGGGCTGGTTTCTGGAATTTGGCAAATGAGGGGGTCATTGGTGAGGACAAATGGAATCAGAAGTAAGCATTAGTTAATGACCAGAAGACCAGGGAAGCCTGAAAAGAGGGGTTCCTCAAAGAGACACTGACCTCCCACAAGACTTGAGACCCAGAGCATTCATTGGGGCCCTTGATAAACATTGGCTCATGCAACAAAGAAGATGCAAGAACATCCTGGCAGAGGTGGGTATCAGACACTGCTGAGGTCACCAAGAGGTATGGCTGCAATAAAGTGACCCCTGCCAATCCAGCTACCTTGGACAGAGAGGACTGTCCTGCTTGGAGCCTGGAGGAGGGACAGGGCTACCTCAGATTATGCCCACGTAAGGCCTTATTAAGAGCAGGAAGATCCAAATTGAACTGATTTCCCCCTGCCCATTCGTACCAAAGAATGTATTCCCAGCTGTGCTGGGAGGGTTATGGGGGAACACATTAGAGGGCAAACAGCTGCCTTTCCTGGGGCCTGGACCCTCGCACCATCTCTCCCTGACTCAGGTTCATTGCCTCTGGGGAAACCAATCCTGAAAAAAGGGCCTGGGGTGGGGGATTAGCATTCATGCTTTTCTAACTCCGTCTAGCTGTATAAATGGTTTAGAGAAGAATAAAGCAGACCAAAATGATCATAATTATGAGAGGGGAGAGGCATAGTCACAGAAGTATAATCCACATTAAACTGTAAAGGGGAGTTCCATTGCCTCCCAAGGTCCTTTCTACACTAATACTTTGTGAGTCTATGAACCTTAACGTTCCTGGGGGCCCATCCGGATAATCTGGTGACATGGAGACCAATTGATTTTTGGATTTACAGCTTTCCAGAAAAAACATTTCTGGGCCTTGGAGGGATCTGCACATTTCCTTGGAGAGACCAGGAACAGGGAGGTCAGGAGTGCAGGGAGGATGCAGATACAGGCCAGCTGGGATCAAAGCCACAGCCTTGTGGGTTTGAGGGTTGAGTCCTGGTGCCTGGTCTGTCTTGCACACAGGGTGAGCTGGCAGCAAAGTGAGCCAAGTGAGAAGTGTGCAGTTTTGTCCTGTCAGCAGCCTGCTTCTTCCCCTACCTCCTCTGCAAAGGTCCCCAAAGACGGGTCTTAGGTCAGTTTCCTCAGAGTCAGGACCTGTGCCAGGATTCTTGTGCAGATGACTGGCTGGGGAGTGGCCCCATGAAGAAGCAGGTGCAGCAGAGGGAGAAATCAGGTTGCCTGATTCTATGTGGAGCCCTGAGCACGACCTGAGCCACAAGACTTGTGAAGACCTGCATATGTGGGGGCGTAGAGTACGGGTCTTTTCTATTCTTCTATCAGTGTTTCCCATTGGCCTTGGAGTGGGGGTGATGGTTGTCTCCTGGGTGTGTCTGGGGAGAAAACCACCTTGGGTTTCAGGCAGGCCTCTGGGGAAGGTTGCACAGACATTAACAACCGACTCCAGCAATAGCTGCGGATGGGTTCCCTGGCCCAGAATTGGGGTGCCAGGTGAGGTACCAACAGTACCTGCTACACCTGCTACCTCTGTCTCTTCTACAAAACACCATTCAAGACATTTCTTTCATACTTCTGAAAATAGAATAGATGCCATTGGTGAGGTGGTTGGGAAAGGGAAATCTGAGCTTCTTGACTGCCCTACAGTCTACATGATCATATTCAAAAGTAATTTCTGAGATAATTCTTCCAAGACTAATCACATTTAAAGACTTATTATAATAAACATTCTTATGCTGAACTTTATCTTATAATTTTAATTTTTATTTGTTCTAATTAGTTACACATGACAGCAGAATGCATTTCAATTCATTGTACACCAGTGGAGCACAACTATTCATTTCTCTGGTTGTACATGAGGTAGAGTCACACTGTTCGTGTTACACTGAACTTTCATGCTGACTTGATTCCACGATGGCGTTGTGAAGCAGGTCTTAATTATTACGATTTCCCCTTTCAAAGCTTGCTCAGAGTGGCCAAGTGTTTACGTGAGGTGACTCACCTAGTCAATGTAGTCTTTGCCTAATAGTAAAAATTCAGACAGTACCATAGACAACTAGGAACTACTGTTTTTTGGGGTGCTCTCCTCTGAGCTGCTCATTAAGTCATCAACCTCTCAGCACCCCTCCCAAGCATGTCCCTCAGTGGAAACATTACTTAAGTGCCTTCAGTGTTCAAGACACTGGTGGATTCTGGGGCTTAAAAAGGATGGTGATGTCTGCTTCAAGGGGTCTTAGAATCAAACCAGGGAGCCAGCTTTGAGGAGATTGGGAGGTTTGATTAAATGCCAATTAAGAGGATTGGTGGGCATCCTAGGAACTGGGGAGGTGGGAGGGAACTTCTGCAGGAGAGACCATTCCAGGCTGGCCCTCTAAGAAGGTTGGGTCTTGAATCAGTTGGATTCAAGGTAGCATCTGGAATTCCTTCTTGCCAGCTGGCAATCCCTGGACACCTGTACCAGGAAGTGACATGTCCCTCCATTCATGAATTTATTCATACAAACCTGTGTTGACTAAAGTCTGACTGCAGAGCAAGTTGTGTGTTTGGTGCTGGAGAAGCAGAACTGAGAGGCCCCCCTCAGAACTCTACTGCCCACACTGAGGTGCACTTTCCAGGTCCTGTATCCCAGGGTCTGGGCATCCCAGCGCTCCAGTCTTTGCTCACTGGATAAACAGCATGAGGATATTCTGTGACTCTCTTGACTTGTCTCCTGCCTTGTCTCATGGTTAAATCCTGGCTGCTGTAGCTCAAGACATCACACTCACATGCAAGGCAGAAGGTAGAGGGACGGAAGGGGTTGATACCCACTAAGCCTATTCTTTCCTAAGGCTGGTGATCACCTTCACTGAATCTGCAGCAGGCCTGTGCTTATTCCTCACTGATCAGAACATGCACATGGGCACCCATGACTACAGGAGAGACTAGGGAGGCAAGAGTCCCACCAGGCATAGGAATATGGCCCCTCTGTGCAACCAGGGGTTTGCTATTGAGGACCATAAGGAGTAAATATCAGAGAGGTAACCAACAGTATTAGCCACAGGAGAGCCGTGGGATTCCTTGTATAATCCTAGGCACCACACTTCTGGCCCCAGCCCCTGCCCAAGAACCTTCTGGGCTAATTATAATCCCTCTTGCTGAAAGATAAACTTGCTTCTTCCTAGCCTGTCCTCAGAGAACTACCCTACTGTCCTCTTATCCTTCAGCACTGAGGGACCAAGCCCAGGCCCCTCTCCATCCCTCCCCTGACTCAACCAGGAATCAGTTCTTCTGCTTTTTGCTCAGCTTACCTACCCTGGAGACCCCTGGGAAAGTTAATGGGAGGGAGAATGAAAGCAGAGGAAGGGTGTTAATTAAACACCAGATGTTTAGCTCTGTTAATTAATGGCTCTGTCACCCTGACTGGCATGAGCCTTCTCTTCTCTATCTCCCTCACCTCATCATTCTCTCCAATGCAGTCGGGCCTTGAGTTGAAAGCTGAAGAGCCTGAGACCAGTGGAGGGTGGAGGGAGAAAGACTCTCCAGAGCAGCTCCATGGCACAGGCAGGAGGTGTGGACATACTAGCCTATTGGAGTGGGAATGGAGAGAAGGACCACTGGGAGAGAGAAGTCCAGTGGTCCAGACAGACATGTTTTCTTTGGCACATGTAGGGATTTCAAAAAATGCAAATGGTTGCCAGTATTTAAACATGAGGGAATCTGATGCAAATCCAGATGTGTAGATTTTCTTTAAGAATGGACAGGCTTGGGCCCATGTCCTCCCAACAGTCAGCCACATGGCCCCCACCCCATCCACTTGACTCCTGTGTTACCTGCCAGTCCTGAGGACATCAGGGTTTGGGAAACGCTATTGAGGGTGGAGTTACAGGACTTGATAGTGGACGGATGTGGGAGATGCATGTGAGGGGAATCTAGGAATGCTGAGATGTGAATCTGGATACCAGGGAGGACTGTGGGACCACCTGCACAAGGGGGAGACATGGGAGGAGCAGGTGACGGGAGAGAGATGGCAAATTCACTTGGGGCAGGCTGTACCAGTGAGGCCTGCATGCACAGTACTGAGATGGAGATGGCCATGTGGTCTAGAGTCCAGAGAGAGGGCTGGGATCTGGGTAGCTGATGGAGCAGAGGAAGTGAGAGCCCTGGGGTGGACGGGGGAGGAAACCCCCAGAAGGACCCAGGGTGAGGGAAGAGGGAACTGAGAACAGAACCCTGGAGAACCACATGTTTGGGAGGAAAAATCAGAAAGGAAAATTAGGGCCAGCAGGGTGGTTGGAAGGAGCCTGGACACGTGATGGCGAGAAGCAGGGGACACGTGATGGCAGGCAGGGGGTCCATTACCTCATGCACGTTCCTCTGCGTCACCTGTGTTGAAGCTCGAGCGGTGTTTCCAGAAGGCCACATGACCAAGGAGTCCAACATGGCCAGCCCTTGTTCTGTTGCCCTGGGATTCTTCCTCCTCACCCACACAGCTGGCTCCCCAACAAGACATGAAGTCACTCACTGCCATCGTGGTGTGTTTACCTCTCCCAGGAGCCTTCTCCCCAGCCTTGCCTCTGATTGGAAGTTTCAGTGTCATCCCAGAAATGGCCTCTGAGAAACAACCACCCTGAATGTTCTCTGCTCACCCTCCATGAGCGTGTAGAGGGACTGCAGCTTCCGTTACTGACACAAACACGCAACTTCTTGTAGCCCTGAAAATCTCTCCCATCTACAGAGAGGCCAAAGAACTGGGCTTTGGAGCCAGAGTCCTGGGCCAGCTCCAGACTTGGTTCCCTGAGAGGACCTGTCCCTGGCCCCTGTGGCCTTGTTTGTTCTCATGTGAAATGAGTGTAGGAACACCCAGAGGATTAAGTAGGATGGTTTCCACTGGTGCGGGTGTGTGCTCACGTTCACGTTGGTGTTGGAGTCTGTCTCCCAGTTGGTGGTTCCTTCCGTCTCCCTGTGACACCAGCAGCACAGAAGGCAATCGGCAGATGTTACTGGTCTCACTTCATTTCCATAGATTTACAAGCATCCCTTTATGTGTTACTGAAAAATCGGGTGTAAATCCTATTTTAAGAACACAGTGCAACTTGTTACTTGAAGAATGCTTCGGAAAAGCCTTCGGGGAGTGAATAATGATCATCGTTTCATACGACTCTGGTGCGAGTGCTCATGAATTTTCTGTGGCAGTGCGGTTCACCTGTGAGGTCTCTCCTAAACCTCCCCTCTGTGGCAGTCCCTCTTCCGCAGGACACCCTGTCACACTGTCCTGTGCCTGTCATTCTCATCTCTGGTCCTTCCCCCCCCCTCAGGCTGCACATCCATGCTCCCTGATTGTTCCCTCCAGTGGCCTTTTCCTCTCCCTGACACAGAGTGACCTGACTTGCGGGGGACAGTTACCAACCACTGTTCCTCTTTCTCAGAAATTCAGGCACAGATGACTCTCTGGATGCTAGAAAGGTGTCTACCCTGGGGTGGGGGACCTGAGGTGGGTGTGGCAGGGAGAATAATGGCCCCCAAAGAGCCCCCAGCCTTATCCCTGGAATCTGTGACTATGTCACCGTACATGGCAAAAGGGACTTCTGTGGATGTGACTCCATTAAGGACTGGGAGGTGGAGGGATTTTTTTGGATTAACCAGGTGGACCCAGTGTAATCCCATGGGTCCTTACTAGTGGCAGCCTTCCTCAGTTGTGGTCCCTGGAGCCAGAGCTGTAGCTGTGGGAGAAGGTGAGAGGGATTCGATGCTGCTGACTTTGATGGTGGAGCGTGGGTGGCCTCTAGAAGCTGGAAAAGGGAAGGAGATTGATCCTCCCCTAGAGCCTCCAGAGAGGAGAACTGGCTGCCAGCACCTCGGCTTCAACCCTGTGAGGCCGAGGATAGACGCCTAACCCATAGAACTATAGGATGATAGATGTGTGGTGTCTTAAGCGACTAGCTCTGTGGTCATCGGTGACAGCAGCAACAGGAAAGAGTCCAGTGGGCAGCCTCACGGTCCATCAGGCCGGCTGCCCCACACCAAGCGTGTCTCTTGGGCCTGCTTCGTCATGCAGTCATGGACTCTTGAGAGTCTCCCCTTCGTGGGTGGTTTCTCTGGTCCCTGGGCCTTGTCTTGGATGCCCATAGCTTCACTCCACCTCCTGAGGCCCCAGCAAGACGGTCAAGGTGTGGATGGACAGTAAAGAGCTGGCTTCACTCACTGGTCAGGGGTCAGTGTGCCCTGGGGGAGGGGGAGGGGTGGCAGTGGGCAAAGGACTGAGGGAGAGCAGAACAAAGACCCCTTCATCTGGGGGTCATTCGCATACCTTTAGGGATCTCAGTCCAGTGTATTTTAGGAGCCCTTCTTTTTTTTAAAAAAATGTTGTTTTATAGTATATAAAGTATATAGTGTGTGTATATATATATAGTATATGTATACTATAGTAGTTTCATATATATATATAATAAAATTGTCATCTTAGCTATTTTAAAATTCAGTAGTTTTGGGAACACCCATTATTGTGTAACCATCACCACCATCCATCTCTAGAACTCTGTTTATTCTGCAAAATGGAAACTTTACACCCTTTAAACAATGACTTCCCCTTCCCTCAGCCCCTGCAGTCACCATTCTGCTTTCTCTCTTTATGGATCTGACTATTCTGGGTACCTCATATAAGTGGAATCACACAGTAGTTATCTTTCTATGACTGATTTCTTTTACTTTATATAATGTCCTCAAGTTTCATCCAGGTTGTAGCATGTGTCTGAATCTCCTCCCTTTTTTTGGTACCAGGGATTGAACTCAGGGACAATTTACCACTGAGCCACATGCCCAGCCCTTTTTATTTTGTTTTATTTTGAGATGGGGTTTCACCAAGTTGCATAGGGCCTTGCTAAATTGCTGAGACTGGCTTTGAACTCACGATCTTCCTGCTTCGACCTCCCAAATCACTTGGATTACCTGCATGCACCACCTAGCCTGGCTGATTTCCTCCTTTTTAAAGGCTGAATAATATTCCACCGTGCATTTATACCACATTTGCATATCCATGCATTTGTCCATCTCTTGAGGGATGCTCGAGATGCCTGCAATGCAACCATCATGAATAATGCTGCAATGGACGTGGCTATCTCTTCAATATTCTACTTTCAAATCTTTTGGGTAAATATCCAAAAGTGGAACTGCTGAATTATATGTAATTCTACATTTAATTCTTTGAGTAACCATCTATCTCTACCATTTTACACTGTGATCTACCCATTTTAGCTGCTAAGGGTCCACATCAGTGGCATTAAGTACATTCCATCATTGTGCCACCACCCAGCTCTTCTGGAGCTCTTGGAACGCTGGGACTAGCTCTCTGGATGTTACTCAGAAATGGCCCCTCGGCAGAGGTTCGCGTTGAGTGAGCGAATTTGCTGGAAAACCCAAGAAGAGGCAGGCCTTTCTCTGGATTTGCATCTGCTTTTGAGCTGTAGGCACGTTTTCAAAGGCAGTTTCCATTTTACACAGCCTCGGAATATCTGATAGCAAAATTTTTTCGTGGAGAGCGCCTGGCCTGCCCATGGGGAGGAGGCAGGAGGCTGCTCTAATGAATAGATAAGCGGGATCTGTGTTTGGCAACAGCCTCGGCATTTAATTCCAGTAATTAAAGTAGGCAAGTCTCCTTTGTTTTCTTTTCTTGCAGAAACAATAAAATATTACAGAATATTTGGGAAACAGGAAATAAAGCCCGACTCGTAGTCACATCACCTGGTTGGCACCTCCACCACTCCCATCTGTGGTGCCGATCTGGGCAAGGCGGGCACCACCCTGCTCTTCACCCAGTTCAAGCCACACTACAGCCCCACGGCCTGGCCTGGCCGTGACCCGGGCCCTCTCCCTTCCTCAGGTGTCTCCCGTGCCTTCGGTGTGCCTTCCTCCACCTGCCCGTCTTCTCCCACAAAGCTGTCCTCAGGATGTTTACACTGCTCTCTTTTTCCAAGTGAGGGGAACCTCCCCTGTACATTCTGGATTTCAGTTCTGACCTTTAGTTCACATATTCTGCTCAGAGAAGCAAGTCCGTGGTCACAAATGCAGAGTGATGGTAGAGAGCACTCAGGAGAGTTCACCTCCAGCAAGGATCCCTGGAGTGGCCTGGTCTCCACTCTCAAGGCTGAGTCTGTGTGCTGTGCTGAGACCAATTCTGGGTTTGGATCTAGCTTCTACCAGTTTGACCTTTTTTAATGGTACTGGGGATTGAACCCAGGGGCCATTAACCACTGAGCCACATACCCAGCCTTTGTTTATATTTTATTTTGAAACAGGGTCTCACTGAGTTGCTTAGAGCTTCAATAAATTGCTGAGGCTGGCTTTGAACTCATGGTCCTCCTGCCTCAGCCTCCCCAGGTGCTGGGATTACAGGCGAGCACCACCACACCTGGCCATTTTGACCTTTTGCAAGTTACTTAGTTGGATTGTGCCTCAGTTTCCCCAACCATGAAATGAGGATGACAATAATACCTGCCTAGTCCAGGGATTATTGTGTGGATTAAAATGACATACTATAGATAACGCAGAGCACCACTTGGTACATAATAGCATGGTTGGTATTAGTCTCGGTTCTGCCACTAGTTTCCTATCCAGTCTTAAACCAGATGTTCTCTCCAAAGCCTCAGTTTCTTCAGTTGCACATGGTCTGTAAGAGCCCTTCTTGTTAAATTTTCTCTGATCACATTTTTCTTTTATCTCCCACCTCCCCACCCCAAGCCTTTGGGTTTAATTGCACTTGGAAAGGTGTAGGTGGGACTGCAGGAAGGACTTCCAAAAGCTGAGGGGACAAATGCATGACATGGAAGTTTCTTTAGGAATGTATGGAAGAGAGGAGAGCCAACCTCCACCCCCAGTAGAGCCCAGAATGCAGAGGCAGGAATGAAGTTCCCCCTGGGAAAGGGCATGGGAGAGGCATCCCCACACCCTCACCCTCCTGGCTCCGGAGCTTTCTGAGCCTCTACCCCTCCCCCATCTGGTTCCAACCTTCCCTCTGGGCCCTAGTCTCTAACTAGGAAGAAAAGAGGAAAATCCGTATCCAATCTGCTCTATTCAGAGCAAAGGGAAGGAATCTGCATCTCAATTTTATCTTTGTGCAGAGTTTGGTTAAACTTGGCCCCCCAAGTGGTGAGGGATGGGTGGGTGGGAAGATGCCTCCCTGTCTGCCTTGGAAGAAGCCCTCATCTGGACTTCAGTGGCCCAGGCCTGCGTGGGGGAGAGAGGGCGCCCCCCAACGCCTTCCCCTGCTGCCAAACTGCAGCAAGATACATTCTTCCCTGCTCTCGGTTTCCCCTCTATTTCCTCTTTTCTTTTCCTTCTCTTTTTCTTCCCCTTTCCCAGGCAGTCAGCCAAATGGAGACTTTGAGTGGAGGCAAGGAGGGAGGAGTCCAGGAGAGGAGGATTGGCCTGAGCCTCTTCCCCAAAGATCTTCCTGGGTGGGCAGCGCTTGGGGTGGGGAGCAGAGGAAGCACGTCCTTTACTCCCACCCACCCTGGGCCCTGGCTCTTGGGCCTCGGTGGGGCGGGGGTGGCTGCCAGGTGGCTCTCTCCCACTCTGGCTCCTACTCTGGACTCTGGACTCTGCCCCGCCTGTCCATTGGAAACTTCTGGAATTTGTTTCTCCAGAGCCTCTCAGGACTTGAAAAAAGTCGCTCCCACAATCTTAACTCACAGAAGGCTGATTTGCAACAGGAAGTCAGTTTAGAATAATTTAAAGCCAAAAAGCTCCCGGCTAGGAAAACCCACTCGGGAAACCAAATTAAACTCCGAAGGCGCTCGTAGAGTATGTGGAGCCAGGGCTGTGGAATGTGTCCACAGGACTGCGGCCAGTGTGTCCTTGGAGTGGAGTGGCCCACAGTATGGGCTTCACATCCCGGCTCCATTGTTAACTGGTGCAGGGACCTTTGGCCAGTGCCCCAGTCTCCATCACCTCTCTTTCCTCCCTGTCAACTGAGAATGATTATCAGCTTTCTTTTTCCCCGTATTATTGGTGTATTACAGTTGTGCATAATGGCGGGATCTGTTGTTACACAGCCATACATGCAATAAGAGAACAATGTAATTTGGCCAATGTCATTCCCTGTATTTCCCCTTTCCCTCCCCTTCTCCCCGCGCCCATCCCTTTCCTCTACCCTACTGATCTCTCTTTGATTTTCATGAGACTGCTTCCCTGATACCTTTCTCTTCCTTTTTCTCCTCTACCTTCTGCATATGATAGAAAACATACGACCCTTGACCTTCTAGTTTGGCTTATTTCACTTAACATAATAATGTTCTCCAGTTCCATCCATTTTCCTGCAGATGACATAATGCCATTCTTCTTTATGACTGAATAAAACTCCGTTGTGACCAGCTTTCTTATGGAGTTGCCATGATATCTTGCAGGTCAAAAGCTTAATACAGTGACAGGTGTGTGCTCAGTCGGCTTCAGTCATTTTCACCCAAGCCCTCATCTTTAGGATTATAAGTTGCCTTTTCCCTCCTGGTAACACTATTTTTTTCCCTCTAAAAAGAGAACAGGGGCTGGGGTTGTGGCTCGGTGGTAGAGCACTTGCCTAGCATGCGTGAGGCACTGGGTTCGATCCCCAGCGCCACATAAAAAAACTAAATAAGCAAAATAAAGGTGTTGCATCGATCTACAACTAAGAATATTAACAAAATAAAAAGAGAGAGAAGAGGTCCCTGCCTGCTCTGGAAGGAGGCCTTCTCGGCAGTGACAGTTTGAGGGGTTTTCCTGCTCCTGCCTGGGTCCAGTTTCATGGCCAGCATGGCCTCTGACCTGGGCCTCCATTTCCCTTCTCCTGCCTCTATGGGGCCCAGCCCTGCAGCAGAGCCTGTGCGTCCTCCACAATGAGTACAAGAGATCTCGCCTTGCTTTGAGTGTGACACGGGGCTCTCTTGAATGAGAAGGTGCCCAGTTCGGGTTCTAAGTGCCTTAGGACACTAACCCTCCCTCCCACTGCCCGTGCCACCTGACTTTCTAAAGCTCAGGCTTGACTGCATCCTCCCACTGTCCCAGACTATCCCTGGGTCCTCCTGCACTGCAAGAAACGAATAAATGGAGCTTAGATTTGTTCTCGAGTCTCACCATGAACCGGCCCCAGTTTCCAGACTCATCTCCGTCTACCCACATCTCCAGCCTCCAAGGATTATCTCAGCACGTCCAGGGCCAAGTCTTTGCCCATGTTGTCCCCTCAGTCTGGAGTGCCCTTGACCCTGCTGGATGGGGAAGCAAGGCCCTGTTTGAGGTCTTAGGCCTCCTCCCCACAGGCCACCCTCTCACTTCCATTTCCACACAGCATTTTATGCTTCATAGGACCCCTCATCAGCTTCTCCTGCTGATCCACCTACACATTGGTCTCATTGTGGGCTGTGAACTTCTGGGGAGCTGGGACACCCCCTCTAATTCCTCCTCATAATGGAATGATAAGTGAATAGATGGTCCCCAGTGGGCCCTCCGCCAGGCAGGGGAGGACATGGTTGTGCAGAGAGCCTGTTGGGGGCCAGTTGGGGCCGTGTGGGGAATACAGTGCTAACACACACACTCTGAGTCCCTGTCTCCCTCGTCCTTTGCCCCAGCATGAAGAGCAGAGTTCCCTCAAACTGGGCCTCCCAATTGCCCTGGCTGTCTGCCCTTCCCTCTCTCTCCCTCACTATCCCTCTGAGACTCCCTCCTTCCCTCTGTTCCAGCTAATCCTCCTCTTACTATCTGTGCTGGGAAAACAGGCCCCAGAACAGGCCGGCAGCCTCACGGGTGCCTGTGTGAACGCGCCTTCTCTCTCACACACCAGCACGCGCCTCACGTGCCTCCAGGCTCCGTCAGAGTGACCCCCAGCAAGGACCCACAGGAATTGGGGCAGCAGCGTCAGCGAAGGCAAGAGAAGCTCTGGCCTAAGATTTGGGAAAATGCTTTCCTTGTGGCTCAGGGTTTCCCAAAATAGCTGGAGTCAGCTGGTGCCACACCTACCCTTCCCTCACTCCCAGAGTACCCCGCCACCGCGTCAGTGACAAGCAGCCAGAGACAGTGTAGACATGTGTCCCCTGTGACCCCAGGTCCTGGGTCTCTACCTCTGTCCTCATGGACACATCATTAAACTGTAAGCTCCTTGGAGGCAGAGAGCATGATTTTGTCATGTGAGCCTCTTCCACCTCTGCTTCCCACTGTACGGGGCCTGGCACATAGTAGGTGTTCAGTAAGTACTCAGTGAAGTATCATATAAATGAATAGTAACTGGCTGAATGTTTTGTGTATACAAGTCAACTTACAGAATGAGTTTTATAAAAGGCCTACTTTGCTTCAAAGCATTCTCTCTAAGGCAAGGAATTATTAGCCTTAGTTATAGGTGATGACCTGAGATTTTTGCACCCAGATTTTGCATTCTCCCAAGCTCAGGGCTTTCTGTTGTACTGTACAACCATCAGGAAAATCAGATGGCCTCTTGCTATGCTCTGCTGGTGGAGAAATTGAGATTGTTTTAACATCAGATTAGGCACACCTATTAGAAATAGAAATTCTTATTGTCTTAGGAATGTTTGTATATTCTTATATTTACAATGTACAAGAAACCAAGCTATATTGGGACAGAAAAGGTGCTTGTCTAATGATAATTGAGACCTGAAAAAATAGAGTTTAAACAAATTAGGAGCATATTCATCTCTAATAATAATAATGATAGCATTTACTTCGTGGAAGTGCTAAGCCATTTGACAAAATAACTTACTTACTTTTTGCGACAACTCTAAGAGATGGGTGTTATTTTCCCCATTTTACAGACAAAGATATGAGAGGCACAGAGCTGTAGGGCTCAAGGTAGAGCATGGGCTTAGCCCGCTAAAGGACCTGGGCTCAAAGTCCAGTATCAGAGAAAAAAAAGGTGTTATGGTTTGGATGTGAGGTGTCCCCCAAGTCATTTGTGAGACAATGCAGGAAGGTCAGAAGAGAAATGAGGGGTTCTAAGAGTCTTAACCCAATCAGTGAAGTTTTCCCTGATGGGATTAATTGAAGTGGTAGGGTGTGGCTGGAGGAGGTGGGAATTGGGGCGGGGTGTGGCTTTGGGGTATATATTTTGTATCTGGAGAGTGGAGTCTCTGCTTCCTGATCGCAATTCGAGCTGCTTCCCTCTGCCACACTCTTCCACCATGATGTTCAGCCTCAGCTCAAACCCTGAGGAATGGAGCCAGCCTTCTATGGACTAAGACCTCTGAAACCGTGAGCCCGCAAATAAACTCTTCCTCCTCTATAAATGTACTAGTCAGATCATTTATCCACAGCAGCAAAAAAGCTGACTAAAACAAAAGGAAAGAAAGAAAAAAAGAAAAGAGTCAAGTCTGGGAAAGAAGTCTGGAGGTAGGCAGAGAAGAACTGATTCCGTGCCGTCGGCCGGGCTTCTGCCTGCCTTCCTGCACCGCCATCCTTAGCTCGAGGTTGAGGAGCCCTTAGCAGCTCACAAGGCTAATGGAACTCCGCGCCACCTGATCTGTGGAGCAGGTGGGAAGAAGGAAGCCCCCTCAGAGCCCCCTCACGGCTTCCTCAGGCACCTCTCCCCTTCCTCACTGGCCACCTCTGTCTGGAGGGCTAGGAGCGGTAGGTCTTCACAGCCATGCCGGCCCTGCCCCTCAGTGGTGCAGAGTGCTCCAGAAAGGAGGGAGAAGAACACCCAGGAGGCAGTGCCACACGACCCACAGCTGCCAGCCCTGGCTCACTGCGCTTTAGCTATCAGCACCCACACTGCGGCCCCTTCCCAGCTTTCTGCTCCTCTGACCCTGCTTCACACCCTCTAAGGGCCCACTGCCTCCCTTGACATGGGGGAAGGAGGTCCTTGAAGTGATGGCCCTATGGTACTCCCAGAGCTGGCTCCTGATGACTGGGACACTGACCTGACTGCAGGCTTTGCCTGTGGCCTGCCTGATGTGCCTGCAGTGTCCAGGTACCTCTGGGGTGTGCTGTGTGCATGTCCAGGTGCCTCTCTCTCTCTTTCTCCTCCTTCACCCAGAGGGAAGGTAACTGAGTAGAGGAGATCCCAGATCCAGGCCCTGACCTTCCCCGGCCCTTCCCCATCATGAGCCCCGCGTCCCTCCTCTTCTGAAACAGCAGACAGATAAGCTGTGCTGAGGCCCAAGTGGATGGACACAGTGAAATTAATTTAGCAATTATTGATTCAGGAAGGACTTGAGGACATATTTACATCAACACCATAATGAGAATGGAACTTCTACTGCAGAACTTAAGAGACTTAGGGCCTGGGGACTCAAGGAGGAGAAGGGGACAAAGGTATTCTTTTAATTCTGGATCTGATCATGGAGTGCCAGGCCTGGGTCTCTAAAGCTATGTGGAGGTCAGACCTGGGTGGGAAGAAGGGAAGCTGGGCCAGGAGTGTGGGGCAGGGGAGGGTTGAGGAAGACGAGGGCGGACAAGCGCCTTGCCACCTTAGATGCCCTTGAAAGCTAATGGGAGAAAAGCCCAAGTCAAGGTCACTGATGATGTGTTGTATCAGAAGCCCCCACCCTGGGACACAGAGGGTGAGCTCACACGGGCAAGTTGAACAAAGGAACTGTTCACAGAGGTGTGGAAGAGGACCGGGAACCACATCAGATACTCACTGTGCAGTGTCCTGGGGCTGGTAACCCCCGGGGGTGGTACCACTGCTGGTTCTGAAGGGAGGAGAGAGGGAGAGTTTGGGAAACCTGGAAGCAGAGGAGCAGGACTGTGTGGGATGCCGCCAACTCCCACTGCTTTCTCCTCCTCCCTCTCCCTCCATTGGTCAAACCCAGACAGAGGAAAGGCAGGCCTGGATGCAGGCCACGCAGACCGCAGACCCGCCTGGCAGGGATAGAGCAGGGAGAAGAAGAGAGGAGATTTGGAGGCACCAATGGAAGTATCCAGCACAATGTCAAAGGGCCCAAGGGAACCCTCCAAGGCCCCCTCTGCCCACAGCAGGATGGCTCACACTAGTTGGTTGCTCGCTGTCGGGCAGTGTTCTAGGCAGTAACTCCTGTAATCCTCATAACTGCTGATGAAGTGGATATCGTTAGTATCATTCCCAATGTGGGGAAACTAAGGCAGGGAGAGGTGAAGTATTTTTCTGAGTCACATAGTAAGGAGAAGAGCCAGGATTTGACCTCAGGCTGTTTAGTTACTCTTGCCTTTTGGTACGCTGTTCCCCACTTCCATGGCTGTGTTTGAGAGGTCCCCCCTGGGGACCAGTGTCAGGAAGGGATATTGTGGGCACCAAGGATGAGACAGAAGAGCCAAGCCCCACATTGCAAGAAGGCCCAGCCTATCACCAAGACAAACTGTGTGAGTGACAGTGTGAGAAAATTTGGACTCAACTTCTCTCCCAGAGCATGTCTGCTGAGAGGAGTGGCCAGGCCCTTCTGGGGAGTGCAGAGAACATGTGTGTTTTTGCCTGAGAATGAGGGGATCCAAGAGGGGTCGTGGGAACTGATTCCTTGCAGGGTGTTGGACAGGGCAGGGTAGACCAGCTACGTCTGTCATTATTTCCTTGAAGGCTTGCAGCAGTTCAGATGATGAATATCAACCCATTTCACATCCATGGGAAGCCTTAGGCAGGAGGAAAATGAGCTTACTGTCTTTCCCGGACCTGGAGTGAGGTAGAGGCAATGGGAAGGAAAGAGAGAGCAAGTTCCTGTAGTGGAAGGAACCCCAGAGGCTTTTGGTCCTCTGGCTCTCATCTTTGGAACCCCTCACCTGCCAACCCAGAGCTTCTCCCCCTGGGGAAGTGATTCTGATTCACTTTATCCCTGACCAGAAGCCCTTGATCTAGTTCAAACTTTCTTTTCATAGAAGAGAAAATCATTCTTCTCTCCAGCTGCATAGTACTCCATTACAAAAACACACCATAGCTTAATTAAGCAGTCTATTTTTAGATATTTGGTTGTTTTTTGTCTTTCTGTCATTTCAAAGAATGTCACAGTGAATAATCTCATACATAAGTCACTTTGCACATGTGCAGGTGCCTCTGTAGTCTATTTTTGCTCCTTAACTATCTGTGGTGACAGAGCAGGTTTGATTTTTCAATTTGCAATCTGTTACAGATGGATACTTATGTAAAATTCAATAAAAGTAAATTACTAGAGAAGAGAATTGAAAAACAACATGCAAAAATACAAGCCCAAATATTTTGTTCTCTCTCTCTCTCTCTCTCTCTCTCTCTCTCTCTCTCTCTCTCATGGCTGTGCTGGGGATCAAGCCAGGGCTTCATATAAACTAGGCAAGCACTTTACCACTGAGTTCAACCCGAGCTCCAAATATTTTAATACACATAAAATTAATTACTATAAAGGTTTTAAACTCTGACTCTCAGATTTCTGCATCTGTCTCACTGAAAAGCTATTACAGTGTGAATCTTGTCTACACATCCCTGACTTTGAGGAGTACAAGCCTAGTCCCCCAGAATAGGTTATGGGGTCAGATGGTAAATGCATGGGCAGTTTTGCCAGACACTCCCAGGTCACCCTCCACAGGAGTATGTCATTTTGCACATACTAGTCCCTTTCCCCATATACTCCCCCAAAAATGTGTCGTCTAACTTGGATTTTTGTTACCTTAATAGTTGAGAAGTGGTATTTCAGTCTAAGTGTTAATTGGCACTGCACTTCTTATGAGTGAGAATATATGTCATTTGTATTTTAAACCCTGTTTGTTTTTATATTTTTTACCCACATTCCTACTGAATTGTTGGTCTTTTTCTTTTTGGTTCCCAGGAGTTCTTTATATATTAAGAATATTAATCCCTGGTTTGTGATAGGACTTGAAATTTTTTTTTTTCAGTTTGTCATTTGCCTTTTGATTCTGCTTAATGTTATTATTTTGGGAGAAGGGGACATGCACAAGTTTGTGCTTTTTTTCCCATTGTTTTAAATTGGTGCATTATAATTATACACAATAGTAGGGTTTGTTGTTACATATTCATACATAAGTCTGTGCTTTTAATATAGTCAAAGTTGCTAATCTTTTCTTTGATGGCTTCTGGATCTTGAGTCATGGTTTTTCACTATAAGTTATAAAGGATTCTGCATGAATTTTCTTCTAGTATTTTTATTGTTTTATCCTTACAAAATCTTTTATCCAATTGTAATTTTTCCTCATATATGATGTGAGGTCCAAGTTGGACTTGGGTTCAAGTTTTTTTCTTTGTTTTGTTTTGTTTTTACAAATGGCCACATATTACCCCAGATCCATTTATTAAAATCCGTTAGATACCACCTTTATCTTTAAAACTAATTTTAAGCCATTTGGAATTGTAATAGAAAAAGCTCTATAATTTGTCAATTTTGTCCAGAATACCATTACAAGGAAAATTAGCTTTCAAGATATGATCTATAACTTTCCATTACTAGAGCAGAGTAAGTGCCGAGTAACATAAATACAATACCAATTTATCTTTAAAAACCCTGTGGGGTCTCTGACTACCACAAGGAAATTGAGAGAAGTGGGCAATGACGGAGGGAGCACTTGGTGAGACTGAATTTTGCATTGCAGGTCTTCTCCTCAGCCTGCCTCCAGGAGCTAGAACTGCAGAGGGGGCCACCATGGTGGTACCCAGACCCCTGGCCATCTTTCTGTTGTTGCCCAGCCTCACCCTGCTGGTATCCCAGCTCTCCAGCTCCCAGGATGTCTCCAGTGAGCCCAGCAGTGAGCAGCAGATATGCAGTCGGAGGGAGCACCCTATCGTGGCCTTTGAAGGTGAGAGCATCCCACATGATTGTCCTGAAGGACTTAAGTCAGACCTCAGCAGGGTCTTCCCAGCTGCTGGAAGACCTTACGATGTCCATTTCCTATAGGGTACTGAGACTCATCCTCTGATAGATATTTTAAGAACAGGTAACATTGGGCTGGAGTGGTCTAATTTTTGTCTCCAATTTATTCAGGCCCTTCATTCACCTCTTGGGACCAGTGTAGTCTTTTGCTGGGATTCTGTTGTTAGAGAATGAAGTCATATGTGCCCCAGGTGAGAGTGGCCAAGATTTGGTGGTGGCCTCAGCGCTAGCTGTTCTGGAAGTGTAGGCTCCATTCCTTGACTTCTCCGGGGCAGGATGAAGATGACCCACTCATCAGGAAGTGCGTGGAGATATCTGGAATGCTTCCTTCTTGTTCTGAGTCAGCTGCAGGGATGCCTGGCTCTGGAGTCCTGGGAACCCTCATGGAAAGGGGGCCCTGATGACTAATAATTCCTTTGTGTGTCAAGGGAGAGCATGGGAGTGTCCTATTAAAGTGTTTCCCAAACTGGGATTTGTGAATCACTGGACATATTCCAAAGGGTCCAAAAGTTCTCCATGATTTCTAAAATTAGTACATACATTTGATGATAATCCAAAAAAAAAAAAAAAACCAAAACACATACCAGAGAGGCCTGGATGTGCTCCCATTAACCAGTTTCAGGATCTCTAACTTCAGGATCCACAGCCTTGTGGCTGTGGCCCATACTGGGATCTGCAGGTGTAATCTTAGGGGTCCCTGGCTTCTTGAGTCAGATCAACTGGCCTACTCCTTCCTCACATTAACTCTGTTGGGGAGGGCCTGCAAGGCAAGAAGATTGTCACCTCCCTTTATAAACAGGAAGATTGAGGTATAGCGGCTGGAAAGACTATCAGAGCAGAACCTCAAGGTAGGTCTGTCTCCTAACTCCACTGCCTGTGATAGAGCAATGAGGTGCTCTCCCCTCCCATGCCCTGGACAGGAAGACATGTGACCCTGTCCTGTGGGATTCCACATGGTCCGTGGGACCCAGTGAGGTGGAAACCAGAGCAGAGAAAGCAATCAGTGACTCTAAGGCTAGAGTGGGATTTGAGGGACAGATGAGGCCACAAGGATGAGAGTTGGGGGCTTCCTGGGTGGGGAGGCGGGGGCACTTTGCAAGTGTGGTTTCCACTTCCTTTCTCTGAGAGGGAAAACTTCCAGCTGTCTTTGCTCACGTCTTGTTTGAGCTGGAATCCCAGCTTTGAAGGCTTAAGTGGATTATAGTCAATTAGCAATGTCCTCGCCTGCAGACCGCACACACCCTCAGATATCTGATGGCCCCTGGAGTGCTGGTGGTTGTCACTGAAGGGAAGAGCCAAGTGAGGGGACCGAAGGTACAGCATTCCTAGGGTGGTTAGGGGCCCCTGTGACAGCTCCTAATGGAGCATTTCTTCTTAAGGACTTTGCAGAGGGCACTGTGTTCTGGACTGATTCAGGGGAATCCTTGTCCCCTTCCCCTCCTGTCAGGCTGGTCTGTGTCTGGGCAAATTGTGTGTTGGGGGGGAGAGCCTGAGTGCCTGGGTTCCCCGAGACTATTTTGATCCTGAGCTGTGAATTAAACGAATCTGACTTCCCACTCCATCTTCTTACCAAATGAAAGCATTCGCCACCCACTTCCCCATTCTGACAGCTTTGGGTTTTTCTATCCATTCACCAAATTATCATTTGTGTGTATATGGCAGGAGTGGGTCAGGGTGCTGGGGATCAAACATTGGGCCTTGCACATGCACCAAATTTTTGTGGGCCTGCATGGTGCCAGGCACAGAGCCTGGCGATGGGGCCTAGAAAGTAAACGATATTTCCTTTGGGCACTCAGTTACCTCATGTCGTTCCTTAAGGGTGGCTAACTTTGGTTCCCCAGTGCAGCTGGACTGAAATCAGGACTGTTTCAGGGTCTCCTTGCATCCCTAGCACTGCCAATCACACAGTAGAGACTCAGTCCACACTGGGTGAGGGACAAGGCCCTGCTGGTTCCAGAGAAGTTGCACTAACCCAGCCCAGCACTGACCCCCGCCTTCCAAGATGTTACCCTTCATTCCCGACTGATCTGCAGACCTCCCACCTTGCAGCTGTGAGTTTCCCTGTCCCCTGACACCTGACAGATCTGTGAATAACCCCTAAGTACCCCAGAGGAGCTGCCAGTTCCAGAATCTGACTGGTGGGTTTTCTGTTTTGTAAGGTTTAATATTCTCCCCTGGGTTCTTTTTAGGGGGCCCACCTGGGTTTCTCTTGGCCTGCGTGTTGCTCCGTTTGCCACAGCATGTCCTTTCTAGGCGGCAGGGAGAAGCGAAGCCAGGCTGGAGTTAACACTGGCAGTGGTTAATCCACAAAGTGGGTAATTGAATTGACTATAATTAAAATCACAGGCGCGTCATGGAGAATGTCATTTTTCTCTTAAAGTTGCCATCCAAAGCCTTTGCTGCACACGGAGCTCAGGACGTGCTTGGTGTTTCAAAGACAGCCTTCCCTCTGGTCCCCTCTGCCTGTTTAATAAGAGGAGGCTGGCTCCCTTCCCAAGGCTCCCCCAGGACCGCGGCGCTGCGCCCGGCCTCCTCTCTTTCCTGCCTCACCCCTTCCCATTTGCCATGTGTGTTCCTGAGGGGCTTGAGGGGAGGGACAGACACTAGAAGAGGCCCCCAACCCCACTGTCCCCATTGTCTACTGCTCTAGCTATTTCCTCTCCTTCCCTCCTTTCTGAAAAATAACCTGAATGAAGACTGAGCTAAGCCCCAGATGAAGTATTTGCTGTGGACTGGCCATGCCACCTCCTCCCCCACCCAGCTGCCCACATCTGGAATGCTCCTGTCAGCAGGGAGAATTAAAGTGTAACCTATTTGCCACTTTAGGGAGCACCTGGTCTGATGGGGACAGACAAACCTCCTTCCAACACACACACACACACACACACACACACACACGGCGTGAGCACATTCAGAGTGACAGTAGCAGCACACAGTGTGAGCAGAACATAAAAGGTAGAGAGAATGTGGAAGAACAAAATAAGATCAGAGTGAAGAAGTTTATAACCCAGGTGGTCTTCCTGGAGGGGACTCTTGATTTAGTCTCTAAGGTGATACAGCATCCTACCAGGATTTCAAGAGTGGCCCTGAGGTCAGCTAAAGTCCCAAATCACTAGACTTAGGATCTACTACTTAGACCTATTGCCCAAATGCCACTGAGGCTGTATGATGGTTCTGTCAACCCACACTCACCTGCTGGGAGCAAGGGCAGACCCGAGGAGTTTGCTTCTTTTTGTTGCAGAATTTCTTCTTTTTTAAATCGTGCCCATCACAGTTTTCTGAAAAACATCCAACTCGCAAAACCTCCAGTTCTCCAGGGAGCGATTAAGTGTTTGCCTGTCGTGCAGAAATGAAGGGCTGCTTTTACTCTGTAGTGGAGGGATAATGAGCAATGATTTATTTCCCTTGGATTACTTACACACGTGCGCACACACACGCCCTCCTCTGGGCCTTAAGAGAGCCAGTAGCTAGCGCGCTGTTGAAAGTGCAGTACCTCCCACTCCCCTTCCTCTCCACCCCATGGCACCACTGCTCTCCCCTCACTGGGGCCAGTTCCCTCCCAGCTGTGAGGCATGGACTGAGCAAGGGCACTAAGCTGTTGTGGGCCGAGATGGGAGATGTGGGTCTCCTGAAGGAGGGAAAGAGGGAAAGTCAGCTGGCAGAGCCTAGGCATGCCCTCGTAGAGACCACTCTGCCCATTCAATCCATTTGAAAGGCTAAGGATTTGGCTTTGGCTTTGGCTAGGAAGAACCTTCTTTTAAGACAGAGGTGGACACTGACCACCCACCTTTTGTCCCTCCCATCTCTGCAGACTCTTGTCTGAAACCCTGATTCTCCCTGTACAAGAAGTTGAGGGGTATTCATACATTCATTCAAACACCTTTAGGTTCAGGGCTGAGCCTGGAGATTCAAGAAGTAAGATCTTTCCTGGCTCCCAGGAGAAACCCCCAGGCTAGATGCAGGGTGATGGGGGTGGGATGGCAGTGAAGCAGAAGACTACAGGGGGGAGTGGTGGCAGTCAGGAAGGGCTTCTTGGAGAAGGGGTGGGGTGATGGGAACAATTCCATCAAGGGAAAAGAGAGGTGCAAAGGGTTGCAGATTCTTAAGGGATGGACTTGGGTGTGAAGCGTTTCGTGTGGCCAGGGTGAAGAGTTTGAGTGAAAGATGAAATATCATTTTTTTCAATTGATCCCTAAATAATGAATCAGTAAGCATTTAATTTGGGAGTACAGTGGACTCCCAGAGGAGTCAAGACTCTCCTACAGAGCTGGGGAGGGATCTAGGCTTGAGAGTGACACAGCATACTCCCTTAGCAAGATTGTTCTGGTTGCCTTGAGAAATGGACTAGAGGGGGCAGGAGTGGAAGCCAGGCTGGTCAGGAGGTTGTTGGCACCAGTCCAGGCAAGAGATGATGACGGCTTGTGCATGGGGATTGGGTCCAAGAGACAGAAGAAGTAAATGGATTGAGGGAACAATGTGGAGATAAAACAGACAGGGCAAGCCAGTGGGTACTGACGTGGCTGCCAAGGATTTGGGGGAGTCAAGGGCAATTACAGGTGTCCCTTTGTGCATTTATGGGGAAGGTCGAGACTTCCTCTGAGCCAGGGGTCCCATGGCTGCCTGCTCTCCCAGGTGGGCAAGTGGAACCCAGGTCTTCTGGGGGCCTCTACCACACTTCGCCCTGACTTTCACCTCTGCTAATCTCTGATCTGATGCTGGTGCGGCTGGGAGCCCCTGGTCCAATAGTAACGGAAGGGTTGCCTCTCCCTCCACCAGATCTGAAGCCGTGGGTCTCTAACTTCACCTTCCCTGGAGCCCGAGATTTCTCCCAGCTCGCTCTGGATCCCTCCAGGAACCAGCTCATCGTGGGAGCCAGGTAATGAGGTGCAGGAGAGTTGGGACCAGGTGTGGGATGCTTAGAATCGGATATAGGGAAGATCATTATGACCCACATTCTGGGTTCTAGTCCTCTCTGCTAGGCTCTTTCTGTGTGTGAATGTCTGTCCCCCTATGAAGGAAGCAGGTGGGGGGTGGTGGAGAGTGGGGGGGCCGGTGTCAGGGTGTGACCCTATCTGGTGTCCCAATCTCAGCCAGCCACATTCTTCAGTGTTTGGCAGAAGTGAGAGCAAGAATGCCCGCTGGCCACTTCTTGCCCTTGTCCCTGTGGCAATGCCAGGACCTGCCTTGTTAGCCAACTCCCTGGGAGCTCTGCACAGAGAAGGTTCCCAGGAGCCCCCTGCTGGCCATCTGGCCACCTGCACCTGGGGTGCCGGTCAGCAGCCTTGTGCTGCTGTTACCAAAGGCCTCACTGCCATGTCTCCTGTCCTCCTTAACCTCATTATCCAGATGAAACTCCATGAGATCTTCTGGGGTGGAGTGGGAAAGGTAATTCCTTAGGATCCTAGATCATGATCCTGTTAGGGAGGGAGTTTAGAGGTGGCCTATCCCCAGTGAGTCTCAAAGTGTCCCTGGGCCAGAAGCTCCTGCAGCTCCTGGAATCAGAAATGGGGCAGGACCCCCAACTTGTGTTTTAACAAGCCTTCCAGGTGACTGGTGCAGGCTCAAGTTTAAGATTGACTGGTCTGATCCAATTGCTTTCATTCTGAACATGAAGAAGCAGAGACCCTGAGAGGGAAAAGGGTCCTTCCCCATGTGGCATAGCATAATGACACTGGATACAGAGACTAGAACCCAGGTGTCCTGACCCCAGGGCTAGTTTTTATCTGTGGTGAGTGTGTGTTACGCCCCCGAGCGTGCCGGACATTAGTTTTCCCTCTCCACCCCAGAGGTTCTGATTCAACGGGTCTGGGGTGGGGAGGTGTCGCCACTGGGTCAGGCTTTGTCAGACTGCTCTGTGAAGCGGCCTTCTTCCGTGCCTCTTCTTCCCATTTGCTGTATGAAAAGGAGATAAGTCTCAAACAGAGCTGCACTGGGTACAGATGAGCTGGAGTCTTGTTCTAGGTGAACTTGACCTTTAAGCCTCAGTTTTCTCATCTGTAAAGCCTGGATTTAGTCTCTATGCAGCCAGCTTTATAGGGCTGCCATGAAGCTGGGGCTGAAAACATTTTATTTTCATTTTTAAAAAATCTGAATTAACTATTTTGCACCAGCATTATGTGATACAACATAATATTCAGAAGTTACAAAAGAGTGCCCAGTTACAAAAGCAGGGCCCTGCCCTCACACAAGGCCCTTCCTGGGCTCCTGCATCCTCCCAAGGATGATCTGCACACATGCAGGTATAAAGGAGACCAGACTTTATCTTCTGGTGAAAAAAGTAATTGTTTCGCTTTTTACTTTGAGATGATTTTAGATTCACACTCTGTTGTAAGAAATAATGGAGAGATCCTGTGTACCTTCACCCAGTTCTCGCAAGTGGTCACATCTTTCTTAACTGTAGGGCAACTTCATAATCTGAAAACCAGCATTTATGCCATCCTTCCACCCAGCTCTGATTCTATCAGTTTGTATATATGCACTTTCTAAAATCCAAAGGGTAGCATCTGAGGACTCTCTGAACCTTGCATTTTGGGAAAACAATGAATGTTTTAAAGCATTTTGGAAGGTACCATTGCCAGGCAGTATTTTATGTACCCTCTATGTAATAAATCAGCTAATACATGTAGTAAATCACACATGCAGTAAATTATTTATTCTACACTGCAACCCCAGGAGGTGAGTTCTATATTTACTTCTATTTTATGGACCAAGAAACTGAAGTGCTCCTCCTGATCCACTCTGGGGCCTCCCCATATAAATGGTGGTTATGTTTTCTGGGTCCAGAGGCTTCTCTTGCACTGCTGAAGGCACCCCTTGGATCTTTGAGCCTAGCTCTGCCCTCAGATGGACAGGGAAAGTCCACCCTGGGCTGCCCCCTATGCCCCTAGAGCTGAGGCTGTGGGTGCTTGTCTGCTTTTTCTCCTCCTTTTTCTAGGGCACTTTCCTTCTTCCTTCCCTGCCAGACATGTTTTCTCTGTCTTCCTGACCCCCTTGGACCTCTGGAATTCAGGCTAGGAATATTTTTTCTCCATTTATAACTCCGCCTTGTTCCCTGCGGGACTAAGGGGGGTCTGGCTGCAGAGATTTCTCTGTTCTCATCCTCCTGCTCCCAGAAGAGCCCTCGGAGATGTTGTGATGAATGATTTTTGATGGGATAAAAATGAATCAAGTGCTGTACTGTTTCCCCTAATTTGTTAAAGCCGTGAGCAGCTGCCTGCATCACCTGAGCACACAGCTGGGCCAGAGCCTAAGCTGGAGCCCATCTGTCCCCAGGCCAGGAGCATGGGGCTGGGAAGCGCTGCCAAGACCCTGTGTGGGGCCTTGGGAGGGACAGCACAGGCTTGGAGCCAAGGTCATGGGTGAGCCCCACCCAGCCCCAGGACAGTGGAGGAGCTGAGTGGGGCCTGGGCCTGCAGCCAGAGCCAGGAGAGGAGTCTATGGCCTGAGGTGTCCCCTTCTATCCCTGGCTTCCTCCGGAGGGCCCCTCCTTCCCTTTCTGGCCTACTCCACAACTTTTCCCTCATTTCTCTTCTCAGCTTAGCCAGAACCTTCTGAAGTAATTATTCCTAGAAAGTTCAAGAACCCAAAGATAATGGCCAAAAGAAGATAGAAGGAAATAAAGATCCTTTGGGAAAACCAAGATTTTACATCTGCTTGTCATTAATAAAGCCTTTAATGTGTCTCCATGGACCTGTGAAATAAATAATACAGGCATTAACTAGCTGTCCATGGTACAGATGAAGGCACTGAGTCATGCAGAAGGTCCCCCAGCAAGCAATTCACCTGGAATTCTGTCTCTGCCCCAGGGTCTATCCCATGAACTTGAAATCTCTTTCCTGTGGCACTCTGATCTGAGGGTCTGTCACCCTCATGACTCAGGAGTGCTGAGTCCCTGTGTGGTAGTCTTCTGACTCCAGGGTCCATCAAAGCAGTTTCAGTAACATCAATACTTGGGAGTACATGAGTGTCTGATATTATTATTATTATTATTAGCAGCAGCAACATTATTATTTTTAACGATTTCAAGTAGCTGGTCACTGCATGAAAACAGTGTTTGGGGAAGATTAGTGTAACCCAGATGCAGTGACACAAGCGTGTAATCCCACTGTAATCCCAGCTACTCTGGAGGCTGAGGTAGGAGGATCACAAGTTCAAGGCCAGCCTCAGCAACTTAGACTCTCCCTCAGCATAAGAAATAAAAAGAGCTGGGAATGTAGCTCAATCCACAGGGGGAAAAAATATGGCCACACCATGCCCACCAGAATGGAGCTGGAGACAAGGATTTCCAGGGAGGTGACCATGGAAAGGAAAGGTCAGATCAGGGGAGAAAGCAGGTCCAGTCACTGACTACAGCAAACGGGGAAGCAAACAGGACTCCAGGGGGCTGTGGGGAGGACAAGTGTTCTGGGTGGTGGGAAGGGAAGATAAAGCTGGCCTGCCTGAGTCCTGCAAGAGCTCTGAGAGATTTAAGTTGAACAGAAACGGGCTCCATGGTTGGGATAGGCAGGGGTCAGGGGACAAGTTATGACAACTTAGTTGGCAGACCTTAACTGGCTTTATTTTTGATTCTAGAATGGAGCAGCACTTCATTCCATAAAATAGAATAAAGGTTCCAATGGACTGAACCAAAGAGGTTGGTTTTACATGGAGAGAAGGGCTGAACAAAGCCGAAACAAGGAACAAAAAGCACTTTGGTTATTTCGAAGTTACTCTCCTCATGAGGTGGGACAGGGAGATGAGCAATAGAAAAATAACTGCTTGTTAATATCAGGTTACTTCAAGTTACCGTGTGTGTGTGTGTGTGTGTGTGTGTGTGTGTGTGTGTGTGAAGGTAGAGGCAGTCCACTATCCTGCCAAGTTGAAGCTGGCCTTTTGGGAAAGCGTGCCCTTTCTCTCTCTCCTGATTCCTCTGAAGGTCAGCTTCAGTTTGGGGATGGGGAACATTAGCATGAGTGACTCAATTTTGATTTTTAGTTTGGCCTGTTGGGACCGAGTGTGAGGTTTAAGTCTTTATTTATTGGCATCAAGAGTTTCCTTTCTGGGTCAACCAACAGCAGATACAACATGGCACATGGAGGTGGACAAGACTGAGTTTTAACCTCAACTCCTTGATAGACCATCTCAGTGACTTGGGCCATTGACGCAATCTGTTTCCTGCCTGGCAAAAATTGAGTTTCCTGTATCTATTGCCAGGATTGTGTGAAAGTAAAATGAGCTAATGGAGGTAAAGCCCTGCCTGTGAGTGGGCCCACCCTAGGCTTTCTGTAGCCAGTCCCCAGTCCTGGCATCCCATGAGGTCTGGGTCAGGAGGCTTCTTCCTAGGGTCCCTGCCTGCAGAACCAGCTTGGCTTATGATTTCTGTTTCTATTTTCACAGGAACTACCTCTTCAGACTCAGCCTTGCCAATGTCTCCCTTCTTCAGGTACATTTGCTTTTCTTCCCTTCCCTTCCTGTCATTTCCTGTTCCTGGAAGCTGGGGGAGGGGCAAAGCAAGTGGTGAGGCTCAGAATTCTGCCCCTAGGATTGGTGACAGGAGCCACTTGCTCTTTTCCCTGGCTGCAGGCTAGACCCTGTTACCACAGTAACTGCCAGGAGGACAGCTGGAAGCAGGGTGCAGCCCACATCCACATGGAGGCACATACAGGGCTCTTGCATTGTGCAGAGAGGCTGCTGATGAGGAAGGGGAGGAAAAGAGCACTGGTTGGGGTGGCCAGCTGTCCTTGTTTTCCTGGGACTGAGGGCTCGTTCAAGATGCAGAATTTACAGTGTTAAAACTGGAACTGTACCAGGCAAACAGACCGTGGCTCATGTTAAGTCCAGAGTCTATATCCACAGAAAAGACTCGGAGTTTTGGCCTCAAGGGAAAGGGTGCTCCTGTTTCCTTTCTGAGCTTGGCCTGAGCAATCCCGTCCTAACTCAGCATTTTCATTGAGCTGTGATTGATTTATTATCTGCTGCCAAGAAAGACTCCCCAAGCATAATTCCCTAAGTGCTCTGAGAGGCTTTTTAATGGGACTCCTTGATCCAGAACATTTATCCCAGATTGAGAAACAGATGCTAGACCATCCCTGCAGAGGCTGAGCATTCCAGAGAAAGAATGGCCATCTCTTCTTCAATGAGGGAAGCACCTCGCTTTTCATGTCTAGGAGACTTCTTCATCTCCCAGGATTCATGCATACTTTGAGTACTTACTGTATACCAGAACTGATCTAGGGGCTTGTTATGGTTTGGAGATGAGATGTCTGCCAAAAGCTCCTGGTTAATGCAGGAAAGTTAGGAGGTGGGTAATTAGATTATCTGATCGGTCCATCCTCGTTTGAATGGACTGACTGGGTAGTAACTGCAGGCAAGAGGGGCATGGCTGAAGGAGGTAGGTCACTGGGGGCATGCTCTGCAAGAGTGCATCTTCCCTGTGGCCCCTTTCCCCTTCTCTCTCGGCTCCCTTGCTGCTATGGGGGGGGTCAGTTTCCTTCTCACCATGCCCTTCCCCCATAATGGGCCATCTCACCTCAGGCCTAGAGCAATGGAGTGGTTCATCTATGGACTGATACCTCTGAAATCATGAGCCCCAAATAAGCTTTCCCTCCTCTAAGTTGTTCTTGTGAGTATTTCAGTCACAATCACACAAAAACTGATTAAAGCAGGGCTGAAAGCATATATAAGAAAAGCAGAGCCCTTGACCTCCAGGGAAAGACAATGAGTGATGTCTGCAACCAAACTGGAACTTAGGACTTAATCAAGTGCTGAACAACTTGCTATAGACTTCCACGGAAGCAGATGGCTAGGGAAGAGAGACCTCCTTGTTGAGCTGGTATGACAGTCTAGTCTTCTTTTGAACTTGGGCCCACACTCCAAGGGCCATTTTAGCTTTTGGCTGGTCACCAGAGGGGAGATATAAGAGAGCAGAAAAGGCATGCCCATTTGAAGGGAGGTGTCAGGATGAAATAGGGCAAGTTGAAAGAAAATAGCGTTCTTCCACTTCTCCATCCACCTGTCCTTCTATCCATATCTTTACCAGCCAACTTGCTCATCCAACCATCCAACTGCCCACCCATGATAGTAAGTGAATACCTACCAAAGGCCAAGTCTAGTCCTACACATTGTATTAGGCATTTAAGTTCCAAAGGTGAAGCCCATGGAACATACATGTAAGAGATCACATACTGTTGTTCCCTTTCCCTGAGGGGGACCATGCAGCATGTTCCTGGGGCCCAGACTGGAGCAGGCAGGGAAAGCCCAGCAGCAGCGTTCTGTGGCCCACCAGTGTGGCCACAAGCTACTAATCCAAGTCTAGTTTCCAAGTGGAATCCACAAAAAACAAAACCAAGATGCCAAATCCAGCAGGTCAGGCCGAAGGAATCCCGTATAGAGGAGATTCAAAGTGGGTGGGAGGAAGTGGATCCAGTGGTAACTGCCCTGAGCTCCAGGCAGTTGCTTTTTATTTGGTTCATGGTCTGCAAATGAAGGTCTTCTGGCAGTGCTGAGTGGCTAAAGGGAAGAAGAGAGAGATGTACAAAAATAATAGCAGTGCTGTGGGAAGCGTGCATAGGAGGGGTGGCCTCTAGGTATGAGGAACCCTCTGGGCCCAGCAGGGTCTGCAAAGACTTCCCACAGGAGCTGCCTTTGAGTTGGAACTCAAAGGATGTTTTTGCCAGGCAGCTAAGGGAAGAACAGGGGTGTGTAACAGCATGTAGCACTGAGGGACAGGATCAGAGGGTGTAGGTGGGGTAAGGGTAGGAAATGAGGCCCTGGAAGAGAGAGAGGTCACATTGCAGGGTGTCTTCATTGCTGAGCTGAGGGGATCCATATTTTATTTTGAAGGCAATGAGGCTCCATTAATGAGTTTTAAGCAGAGAAATGGCATGAACAGACTTGATGTTTAGATCACCAGACCCAATGTGGAGACGGGATTGGGGATGAGTCAGTCAGGAGACAATGGAAATGTCCAGTGAGTGATGAGGACATTTACAGGAAAGCAGCAGCAGCTGGGATGGGGAGCAGACAGGAAGGATCCTAATGTGTCAGGGTCACACAGGGCCACAGCATCACACAACTTCAGGATCATCAGGCATGCTGACTTCTGTGTGAAGGTGACCCCTGGCATGGGCCATTTGTAGCCCTGGAGGAACTAGTGATGCTTGGACCCCAAGGTGACTTCTAGGTTTCTGGCTTGCACAACTGGGTACCATGAATTAATATGGAAATGGGGCTGCCTGAGTCTAGCCACTGGTTATCCCTTGCTCTGGGTGTACAACTCAGGCACTGGGATTTTTAAAACTCTCGATTCCAATATGCAGCTAAATTTAGGAGCCACTGCTATAGGCTGTTAAGAAGGTCTTGTCTGTAGATGCTGCCCAGTTGGTTTGGTCTTCCCAAGTCTCCTTGACAGCTGGTCTGCGGGTCATAGGTCATGTCTCTTATCAGATGTTAGAACTCTTTGCCCAATGACTGAGGCCTGGGATTGGCTCATCCAGCCTAGTGTTGATCTGGTCTCAGCCATGGGCAGGTATCTTTGGCAGCCCCATAGTGCCTACTTGGGGCAGGGATTCAGCTTCAGAGGATTCCCTGAAAGCCCTACAAACCAGTCCCCAAAGTACCAGGATCTGGTTTTGCACCTTCCCCAGGGTGGTTCTCGGGAGTCTAACCTCAGAAGTTCAGACTGGATTCTCCTGACAAGAGCAAGGAAATAAATACATTTTATATTCTTTTATATCCACATTCCCACTGCAGGAGGTACTATCTTGCCAAAACAGGGAGAGAACAAATCAGAGGTTGTGGCAGACCATCCTCTTCTCTTCTCTTCTCTTAGGCTGGTGACAGACCTTGGCCTTTGGTCCTTAGTGTGGCTCCTCAGATCTGCTGTCTGGCCTGGGCAGAGAGCCCTGGCATTTGACTCTAAATGCCACACTCCAGCAAGTACCCCAACATTGCACTCTCTGGGTGCTTCATTGTCCTCAGTGTCTATCACAAATGGCTCGCCAGCAACCAAGGGCTATAAATGAGCCCCACCATATTGCTGACCGTGGAAGACACAGACATAGGTTATAAGGCTTCATTACAGAGCCAAGTGAGTCTCCCACTTGGCCCCAGGGTATGATTTAAGCAAACTTAAAACTCAATGTTTTATTGATGGTTTAAATAATTAACACTTCTTAAAGAAAAATCTAAAGGCAAACAACTTATGCAAACTAGTATCCATTAAAGGGACTTCTAAGTACCTAACTCCCATTAAACAATTAATGTAAACTACTATTCCTTAAGGAAAATCGAACTACCCAGCTCCTTCCCAACTCTCAAGCACAAAAGGGAGGGGAGGTGTGGAGGGGAGGTGCAGCTAGGAACAGATGGAGCCACCTGTGTCTAGGGCAGTGGAGGAGCAGTGAGGGGTGAGCAGGGAAGGTCAAATCAACTCGGCTGTGATGGTTTTGATCAGTGTAACTTGATAAAACAATCTTGGAAAATTTCAAAGAGGAGGTGAGTACTTCTCAGTGTCAGGAGGCCGCTGAAAGGACAGCTTTCTGGGATTGGCAATTAGGATCTCAAGAGCGATCTTTGCCAGAACAGTTCCAGGGGATGATGTGACTGGAGGCCTCATTACAAATCATTCATAATCTTGGGGTGCCAGATGTCCTGAAGGTGCAGACATGAGGACGTCCTGCACATGCACATCAGGACACAACACACATGGGGCTTTGTTTGGGACTGGGTGGGCATTGGGATGATTCCTGAGCTCCCTTCCAGCTATTTCTACATCCCTCAAACTCAGATCTGGCAGCCTGGAGTTAAAGTTCAAACTCTGCCAAGTGGGGAACTTTAGGGTCAGAAGATGTGTTAATGCTCAGCCATCATTTGTGGCTCCCGTGTATCCAGGATGGTCCAAGGAGACCACTGCCTGCCTCCCACAGCAGGAAGACCACCCAGCACTCTGACTAGAATCACCACCCTGGAATTTCTGGGAACAGTCCTAGTTTAAAGCACTCCACACGGCTGATTGAAAGTATGTGTCTCTCCACTCCCTCACAGAAGGCCACTAAAGGCACAGCGAGAAGTTTTAATAGGTACAGGTCCATGATGACAGAGAATGACAGAGGAGATGTCAGTGAAGAAGAGATTAAATGCATTCTGTGAGTTGGAAGGTGGATAGAGGGATCATCCTGACTTAGCAAAGCAGTCCCCAGAAAGGCTCAGAAATTGGGGTGCTTGGTATTGTGGAATAAAAGGACAGATGAGCCACAATTTTAAAAGGTGGGGATTGATTGAAATTCTCTATAGGGAAGTTGGAACCCAGGTCTCCCACCCACCCTCTTTGCCTAGCAAAGGAGACTGAACTCTTTCTCCAGAGACCATACTGGAGAGCCTTCATATAGGGACGGCAGGAAAGGTGAAGGGCACTGATGGGGAGTGGGGCTAGAACAAAGAGCTCAAGTGGAGGTCTGCTTACCCCCCACCCCCACCCCACGCCCAGACCAGAGATAGGAGGAGTCTTTTTGGGAAACTTAACAGGGTCCGAGACCAGACTTCTAGAGTGTGACAGAGAGGACCTTCTAGTGAGAGCCTAAGAGCACCCCTCTGGCAACCTAAGAGAACCCACCACTCTATATAGCCCTACCCAGGGAGTTTGCAATGTGCTATTTAGAATTTTCCTCTTAAATCAAGCAAATAAATCAACAGTTTTATGTCGTTTCTCTCTCTCTCTCTCTCTCTCTCACACACACACACACACACACACACACACACTAGTACAAAAAACCCAGTGCCCTCAATAGCAGTTTAAAAGCTTGGACAAGCCAGGTGTGGATAAAGAACATCTGTAATCCCAGTTGCTCAGGAGGCTGAGGTGGGAGGATCCCAAATTCCAAGCCATCCTAGGCAATTTAGCAAGACCCTGTCTCAAAATAAAACAAAGAAGGGCTGAGGATGTAGCTCAGTGGTAGAACACTTGCCTCGCATATTCTAGGCTCTGGTGTGATCCCTAGTACTATGAAAATAAATAAAAGCTTGAATAGTGATCAGCTCATGGTTACTCATGTGTCATTGGTAGCCCCTCCTTCTCCGTACTGAATCATTTTGAAGCAGATCTCAGACATGATTTCAATATGCAGATCTGGTGATAGAGCACTTGCCTAGCCTGCAAGACTCTGGGCTGGATTCCCAGAACATGGGGAAAAGAAAATTCAAAGAAAAAGATTTCAGTATGCATTTCTAAAAGATAAGGATTCTTTGTTTGAGGTGAAATTAATAATTCCATATCACTAAATGTCCATTTAATATTTAAACTTCCCTAATTGTCTTACAAAATTTCAAAACAGGCTTGGGTGTACAGCTCAGTAGTAGGGCTCTTGCTTAGCACACCTGATGCCCTGGGTTCAATCTCCAACCCCAGCACTGCAAAAAAAATTCTCTTCTCAAAATAGTTTGATTTTTTGAATCAGGATCAAAATGTATTGTAATTAGTTAATATGTATCTTAAGTCTCTTTTAAACAACACTTCCTCTCTTTCTTTCTTTGTATAATTTATTTATTGAAGAAGCCTGGTCATTTGTCCTGTAGGGTTTCCCGATCTTGCTGATTACAATCCAGGTAGCATAACTCAACATATTCCTCTAGCCCCTGTATCACTTGAGAATTGATAGATCTGCAGACCCCATTTGATTTGGATTCTGACAAGATTACCTCATAGGGGTTATTATGTGTTTCCCTTAGAAGGTACATAGAGTCTGATTTTCTCTCTTTTTTGACATTAGCAACCACTGATGATCATTTCCTAGATCCATTCATTCTGTAGTCACTACAATCTATTAACTGGACTGCTTCTACAAGGACAAACTTCACATCTACTCTTTGGTTACCCAATGATACAGTCATGCAGGAAAGGCAGGGAAATGTTTGCTTTATAGGAGACAGAGCCCCTCTACCCTCCCTTAGTTCTTACATGACTCTTTGGCTGATCTAGGAACCAAAGTAATACAATGCTGATTAACAAGAGAAAAGCATAAAAAAACTTTAATAATTTTACTTGTACACAGGGATCTCTTCATGACAGCAAATTCCAAAGAAATTACCAAAGCCGATGCTTTTATACTTTTAAATAAAGAACAATAAATTTGTGAAAGAATGATAGAACAAATTGATCTTCGAACTAGGGATGTCACTAAGAGATATATGGGGTTGGTGTAAAAGCTAGTGGGAAATAAGGATTACCCCCAATGAATTAATTTGTTCACATTCATTACAGCCCCAGTCAGCAGTCTCAGATGATTAAGCCTATTTTTCTGCCTTGGTAAAGAAAGGACACCTTTACCAAAGGAGCCTTGGCTTGGTGCATGTAGGAAGGCCAAATGACTTTCTGAAGTTCCATTTCCTCAAGTGATTTTGGCTTAAAATAATCAAAATACTAATTTGGCATAATTTCAAGATAGTATATCTTTAACTCCTTTAGTATCTATTTTCATTTACTAGTTTTCAAATGATGTGTTGATTTGCTAGTATCTTTGAGGTGGCCAATTAGTTATATTCTATTATTATTATTATTATTACTATAAACTCACGGATTTACACACAGTTGTATTTCAAACCATTGCAGTTATCTTTTGTGACGATCTCATTTTTCTCCAGGGGTGGGTGGCCTCTTTGAGGTGGCTCCTGGGTGCTATCAACCCAGCCTGGTCATCTTTGATTGTGTCCTTGCTATCTGGTGTGACAAGCCATTCCAAGCTCCTCTTGTGCTTTTGCTGCCCCACACCTGAAATCAGCTATCTCTTCAGGAAGCCCTGGTTCTTTTCAGTGGAAAATGGCTAGTGACCTATTTTTAAATACACCTAAATAGCCAAAAATCACCAGATCTTTGAAGAAGACTTTCGAAGGGAAAGAGAAGGCCAAAGCAAACAAGCAAACAAAATGAAGAAAACTGTAAGAAACAGACAATATGAGAAAATGCTTTTAATTATAAAAAACTAATATTTTCTGAGGTATGAAAATATTTTGTTTAGAAAGTAATAAATGAAATATGAAAATGAAAAGTGCAACTGGGAAAATAAAAATTGAAGGAGTGGAAGATAAAGTAGAAGAAAAGTCTACCGGAAATTAGACAATGAAACCAAGACATGACAAATAGAGAAATAATCAAAAACTTAGAGGATCAATGCATAAGGGCCAACAGTAGATTGGATGAATAAAAGAAGAGAAAGGGGAAAAGGTAAGGGAAAAATTAAGAATAAACCTACATAAGAAAATGTGCTAAAACTGAGAGTGAATCTTCAAATTGAAAAATTGGGGCTGGAGTTGTGGCTCAGTGGTAGAGCACTTGCCTAGCATGTGTGAGGCACTGGGTTCAATCCTCAGCACCATATATAAATAAATGAATAAAATAAAGGTCTATCAACATCTAAAAAATTATTTTTAAAAAAAGAAAGAAAAATTGACTGAGTTCCCATGAGAGACCTACACACATCAGTGTGAGATTCAGGTTTGTTATTAAAATGAAGATCCAGAAAGCTTCCAGAGCCTAAAGAAAAAAAGAAAAAGTTCAGTACAGAGGATGGGGAGTAAGAATTGCTTCAGACTCCTCAATAGCTATTCGAGAATCTAGAAGACAATGGGGAAAGAAAGGCCTTTAAATTGTGACTGAAAATCATTTTCAATAATTCAAAAAACCAAAAACCATCAGTCAAGTACGGAGAATAAATCAGACACACAATAAGTTTAAAAACAGATCCACCATGTTCTTTTCCTTGGGAAGATACTAGAGATGCATTCCACCAAAATAAACAAAGGAAATCAAGAGAAGCGGAAACATGGGATTCAGAAAGCAGAAGAAGAGAGAGAGGCGACCCCAGGTCAGCAGCCAACCGGGGACAACCTGCCCCCTGGGGCAGGAGGACAGAGGTAGGGGATGAGGAAGAGGTTGGAAACAAATAGATTATCTGAATAATTTGTTCATGCAGGTAGAAAATGACACTGAGGGATTTGTAAGACGTTTAGGCAATTGGGGGGAAAAATAAACGAAGAAAATCATGACATGATTTCATCCCAGTGAAACAAAAAGTCCTTCAAGAAAGGAAACCCCATCCCATGATGAGTATTGGATTGATTCTTAGACGCACATTTTTCATTCTCATCAGTCTGAAGTCGGGTGTATCTCGCAGTCAAAAACATCCTAGAGTCACTACTAGCCAGACATTGGTCCTGCCACCGTTGCCATTGCCGTGCAGGTGGGGGCTGGTCATCATCCTGGTGCTCTGACTGGACAGCAGCAACCCCTTGACATTTTAGTCATTTTCAGATCATAGGAGGAAGGAATATGAATCTTGGTCTGTCAGAAAACCTCCTGTAGGCACCTTCTGGAAAGATCAGGAAGTGCCCCCTGGGTTTAATCTCCAGCACTACAAAAGAAACAAAAAAGAGGAGGAGAAACAAAGAAAAGTGCCAGCATCCAGACTTGCAGAATGGGGTCAGTGGCTTGGAAAAAAGTCCTGGAGACCAGAGTGGCCCACACTTTCAGAATACTGTACCACTGACACCGGGGTAGTTAAAAAAATGATCATCTCAGCAAACAAAAAAGTGAACATTGACAGAAGAGATTCAGAAGAGATGAACACTGAATTTAAAAGTTAAGGATACATAATTTTGCTTCGTTTCTTTTTTTTTAATGTACAAGATCAATATGTGATAAAAATATGTCTAAATAAGAGAACTTTCAATGAGTTTACATTAAAAATGTAGATGATCAGAGAGTTTGACTTGCAGCATATTCTTTCTTAGCAGCTTACATTCACTGAAATCTGGGATGCTGGTAGCAGTGACCAATTTATTTACAATAATGTGAATGTGGGTGTTGATTTTAATTAAAATATGAAATAATTATAATGGGAGGATGGGAAGAGGGAAGATGTATGTGTGTTTTGAGGCGGGATGAACAAAGATAGGTAAGTGAGAAAAATCTTTTTTTCTTCTTTTTTTCTGGTACCAAAGATTGAACCCAGAAGCACTTAACCACTGAGCCACATCCCTAGCCCTTTTTATTTTTTGTTTTGAGACAGCGTCTCCCTAAATTGCTGAGGCTGGCTTTGAAATTTTGATCCTCCTGCCTCAGCTGGGGGTAAAAAACCTTTCAAACAGGGGGTCAAAAGATGAAGTCTGAGATTGATACATTCTTTTGGGAAATTGGTTTAAAATAAAATAGAGAACCAATTAAAGTAGGTGAAAGTGGTTGTCCTAGGGTAAGGGGGTTGGGGAATTGGAGGAGTGTATTTCTAGGATTTCTATTGGTACATTGTTTTCAAGTTTTCTTTTAAACCCTGAACATCATTACTTAGGTAAAATTTATTTTTTCAAATAAAATGAGTCCAAAAGCTGACTCTGTGCTGTTATAAGTACACGTATTCTCTTATGCCACGCCCATGGACCTCTGCACTCTTAGGGCCCAATGGGCTAACTTCTGGTAAAGGAAATCTACTGACTAGGAGAGGCTGCTGGATGTAGTGGAAAGAGCTCCTTCAGCACTGGAGTCCATTGTCTGGCTTTGTGTTTTGGGTTTGTGGCTCACTAGCTGCTGACCTTGGGCAAACTGTGCAATCTGTGGGCTTTGGTTTCCTCACCTTTATGTTGAGCAAAAGGCTAATGCATTTCACTGTCTGATTTCAGGCTCAAAGAGAGTGGAAAAAAAAAAACAACAAAAAAAACCCAGCACAGTGTTGTCCCATTGTTGAGCTCAGAGGGACTTCAACTTCTTTTATTGTACACACCTGCCCCTAACCCACCAAATGGGATTCTTGCCTCCCCCCAGGAACCCCGCTGACTTCTTCAATGTGCCCCTATGCTCAGGGACCCCAGGGCCCCAGCAAGGCTCGTTGGCCCACACAGTCCTCCTGCAGCCACCTGTGCCTGTGGCTTTCCCTGGACATCTACAGTGGCTCTGAGACGTTGCTCTTCTCTACCCTAGAGACTCCCGGGATCCTCTTTTTACTCATCAGGCTTAGCCTGGGAGCTCAGGGGTCCTGAGTCTGACCGTATTCAATTGTTTCTGTCCAGATGACCCCTGTGGCTCTGTGGCCAGATGCCAGGGACCATTTGCCTTTCTCTAAGGTTTAGAAGAAGCAGGGGCCTGAGATCCAGGACTGGCACGGTGAGGCAAGCCCTCCCAGTGTGCACACAGGTCTGAGGGGGCCTCACCAAATTCACCGCCAGCTCCTGAATCCAGGGTCTGCAGGAGTCAGTCTCCTTCTATTGTAACAGCCATCTCAGGTGTGGGTGGCCTGGAAAAGAGAGAGCAGCCCTGTGGCTCCCTCTCCAGTCCCCTGTCTCCCCTCCCAGCACCCAGCCCCTGCATCTCTGCAGGTGGGGACTGGAAGCAGCTTTGTTAGCAATTAAAAGCAGGTGGGAGCTGGGCCCAGTCACGCACGCACGCCTGTAATCCAAGCGACTTGGGAGGCTGAGTCAGGAGGATTGCGAGTTCGAAGCCAGCCTCAGCAACTTAGCGAGGCCCTAAGCAGCTCAGTGAGACCCTGTCTCTAAATAAAATACAAAATAGGGCTGGAGATGTGGCTCAGTGGCCGAGTGTCTCTGAGTTCAATCCCTGGTTCAAAAAAAAGCAGGTGTCTTTCCCCCTGCATTTGGATGGGATTGCTGCTTGCTCAGGGCTCCCTTCCCCAGGACAGGTTGGCAGTTCATGTTCATACATGGGACCCAGAAATATATAATGGGCCCCACCAGGGCTATGGGCATTTCCTGGATGAGAAGGGGATCACTTCTTGGAGGGAGTGGAGACAATGGATGAAGAGGGGATCCTGACTGGGGAATGGCCCTTTCCTAATGCCATGAGCACATTGAAGTTGCATCCCCAAACACCTTGCTCCAGGACCGCATGAGTGATGCCCCAGGGAACCAAGAAGAGAAGTGCAGACAGTGCAGGCAGAGAGGCGCAATTTAGGAAAGGGGAGTCCTGGAGACAGAGGGATAAAGAGTGAAAACATAGAAGCCTCTGGTATCAGAGGAGGGCGGGGTTCATTTCAGTTCTACTTTGCACTAGCTGTGTGACCCTGAATAGTCACTTAGACCTCGATTTCCTCCATGGTTAGCAGGGGAAAATACACACTTTGAAGGGTTATAGCAGGAAAATTAAATCTCCCATTTTTAAGGTTTGCAAAATCTAGCCTTTCAAGAGAGCCCCCTGCCCTACATTCCACTCATTTGGGGGACATCTGGCTCATAATGGAGGCACACTTCCCACCTCTCACTCAGGGCCTAGGGTAGTTCTGAAGGTCCTTTTGGTCACTTATAGCTCCCTACTGACCTGGGAAGATTCTAGGACAGATGGTGGGATGATAAAGCACCCAGAGGTGCCACACACCACTCCTCCCTCAAGCAGGCAGGAAGGTGTTGGGCTCAGGGGACACCACTTGGCAAAGGCCTCTGGGTAGGGGAAACTGGCAGCCCTCCCAGGCCCCTCTGGGATAAGAGGAGTCCTTACCCTGCAGGCTGCCCCAAGCCTTTCCCTGTTCACTCCAGACACTGACTTCTTCCTGCCTTTTTGGGGAGTGGCAGGGAGTGAGCCATGTGACACCTGTGTTCCTCCAACAGGCCACAGAGTGGGCCTCCAATGAGGACACACGCCGCTCCTGCCAAAGCAAGGGGAAGACTGAGGTATGTGGCCATGGTGGTCCCGGGGGTCCTGTTTGGTGTTGGCAGGAGACTTGTGGTTCTGTGGATCAAGTGGCCCAATGTGGGCATGTGGTCACCTGCTCCAGAGGCCTAGGTGAGCTGGAGTCTCCACACACAGGGGAGAGCACAGCAGGCACAAGCTGGATGTCACAGCAGCCCAGATCTTGGGAAGGGCTGTTGGAGAATGTTGGTTGGCATCCACATCACTGTGGGTGTGAGAGAAAGACACTCAGCACACCTGCAGAGCTGAGCCCTTGCTTACCACTTGCCTTCTTGCCTCAGGAGGAGTGTCAGAACTACGTGCGAGTCCTGATTGTTGCTGGCCGGAAGGTGTTCATGTGTGGCACCAACGCCTTTTCCCCTGTGTGCTCCAGCCGACAGGTGGGCAGCCCAGGGTGGTGGACAGAAGGTCTGTCCCCCAGGCACACAGCCTGGGGATGGGGTTGCCAAATGTAGCAGAAAAAAGCAATCCCCAAATGGAAACTAAAATGGATGCCCAGACTGATTCGAATTTCAGGAATTTCATGATAACTTTGCATAAGTATGTCCTGAGCAGTATGTGGGACAAACAAGCAGTAAGAACCATTCATTCTTTATCTGAAATTCCAAGTTAACAGGGCCTTCTCTATTTTATTGTCAACCTTGCCTTGGAGGGTGCACCTGCTAGTCCAGGTGAGCCCCTGGCAGAACCTCACCCTGCGTGAGGGCCACTCCTTCAGAGGGACTCTGGGGTGGGCAGTTACAAGGATGCTCAAGGAGGGGAGAAAGCCAGGAAAACCAGGGACCTAGGAGGAAGCAGAACTCTGGGGTGGAAAGAACAGGCAGCCCCAGGGCCACAGGGAAACGTGTCCCCTTCTTCCCATCGGCCCCAGGTGGGGAACCTCAGCCGGACCATCGAGAAGATCAATGGTGTGGCCCGCTGCCCCTATGACCCACGCCACAACTCCACGGCTGTCATCTCCTCCCAGGGGGAGCTCTACGCAGCCACGGTCATCGACTTCTCAGGCCGGGACCCGGCCATCTACCGCAGCCTGGGCAGTGGGCCCCCGCTTCGCACTGCCCAGTATAACTCCAAGTGGCTCAATGGTAAGGCCCGGCCCCCAGAGCAGCTCCCTCCTTGCTGCCCAACAGCTCTGCATGTCTCATCCCTGCTTCATTAAGGAAGAGGCCCAGGACAGGGCAGGTGTTTGTCCAAAGGCCAGAGCTCATTGGAGGTGGGCCCCAGATGAAATCACAGATGTCCAAGGAGCCAGAACAGATGGAGGGCAGGCTACTAGGGGAGAGCAAATTTGGGAACCAACCAAGGGGTTGCCGAGTTAGTAAAAGTGGCTATGGGAAAAGACAGATTAGGGGGAGGAATAGTATGTACTTCCCATTTCTTGAGATTAAATCCCTGCTTCTTCACTAACTAGCTGTGTTGCCTTGAGCAAGTACTTAACCTCTCTGTGCCATGATATTCTCATGTGTAATATGGAGATAATTCTCATACTTACTCATAAATCATAATGAGAATTAAATGGGTTAATCCAAGTAAAGTTCTTAGAATACTGATCGGCTCCCACTGAGTGTTTGGTAATATGTGTTAGTAATTATTGTAGCTGAACTTTGTACTGGAGATGGGAACAGGGCTATTAGAGCCCTGTGGGAGCTGGTGGGAGGCTAGTGTCAGGGTGCCCATCTGGGAACACCAAAGTAGTTGAGTCTTCCCAACTCTGCCCTCCTCTTCCCTGCTGACCTGACCCACCCCTTGTTTCTCTCCCCTCATCCCCCAGAGCCAAACTTCGTGGCTGCCTATGACATTGGGCTGTTTGCATACTTCTTCCTGCGGGAGAATGCGGTGGAGCACGACTGTGGGCGTACCGTGTACTCTCGGGTGGCTCGTGTATGCAAGAATGATGTGGGGGGCCGCTTCCTGCTGGAGGACACCTGGACCACGTTCATGAAGGCACGCCTCAATTGCTCCCGCCCGGGCGAGGTCCCCTTCTACTACAATGAGCTGCAGAGTGCCTTCCACCTGCCAGAGCAGGACCTCATCTATGGGGTCTTCACCACCAACGTGTGAGTCCCTGCCCTGTGCCACCCTTTGCTTGCAATGTCAGGGACTTGCTCTGACCCAGCTTTGCAGCCTGGCGGGGGCGCTGTGCCTGGTGTACCGGATCGTCTGAGCATTCTGTGCTTTGCTGCCTCTGGGGTACTGAACCCTTGCTCTGTCTGGGTTGCTGAGGGGCGGGTCTGGGCCAGCCCTGCAGAGAGCAAGAGAAACTGGAGCATGGCTCCTGAAGGGAGACCTTGCTGGTGATGAAAGAAAAGAATTCTGCCCTTAATGAGGAGGTGGCAGCCCTGGAGGACCAGTAGGCCCTCAGGGAGGCTCAGCAGGGATTCTCCATGGCCCCTCTCACCTCAGGACTCCATGACTTTGCTAAATCAGCCTTCAGAGTGTTCTGACAATCCTGCCATCACCTCCTGTCTAGACTGCACTGAAAACCACAGGCTGGGATTTGGAGTCCCTTTTGCTTCTTTAGATGTGAGGAAGGGTGACCTTCACAAAGATCACCAGACCCTCCTCCCACCGCCTCCGAGTAGATGCTAACACATCGGGCAGTTTTCACAGAGAGTGATGAATGGCACCAGACTGAGGCAAATATTTGCTGTAGTGGGTGCTGCGCAGGGTTCTTTGTAAGGACACAGATCAGTATCTTCTTGCAAGGCAGCAGGCATTGCATGGGGACCAGGCTAGCCACAAAAATATGACAGTCTGAGGGAATGAGCAGGGATGAGGGTAAAGCTGGCAAGCAGGGACAGAGAAGCCACCCAACCAGGGGCAGAGGGACAGGCATCTAGCACAGCTCTCACAGGCTGACCAGGACCTGCCCAAGAGGGCAGGCACAGCTGGAGACTCATCAAGAAGCAATGACCATGTCAGTGTGGATTATAAATAGTTTATTTATTGTGTGTTTCCTCTGTGCCAGGGGCTTGTCCCAGTGTGGATTGGGTACCAGTGAGCACAAGCAGTGGTGGCTCTGCTTTTCGGGGGTGTGTATATTAAACAAACCAATTTGAATAGGGATATTGGGCTACAGAGGGTAAATGGTGGCAGAGATGCCTTTAACAGTGTATAAGGCGGTGCTAGGGAAGACTTCCTGTAGGAAGTGACAGGAAATGACAGGATGAGAAGGCCATTCCAGCCCCAGGGAATAATGCACTCGAAGCCCCCTGGGGTGGGAAGAAATGTTTTAGAACTGAGCAGAAACTAGTGGGGCAGGTGCTTTGAGAGTGAAGAGGGAAAGAAAAGAGAGGAGGCTAGATAGGCAGGACAGGGACGATTCCGTCCTAAGAGCCTTGGAGACTACTCTAAGGGTTTGGATCTTTATCCTAACGACAAGAAGTTACTGAAGGGTTTGAGGCAGGCCAGTAGACAGTTCCCATGTGCATTTTTGAAATGCTCACTCTGGCCCCTGCAAGCCAAATGAATTAGGAGCCTACACAGGTTGTGGGGAGAATACCAGGAGGACAGCTGGAACCAGGCAGAAGCAGAGGGACATGGACACATTTGGGAGAGCAGAGACTAGAAGTGGACAGGTTGGTGTGGTGGTGTCTTCTCTGAATTGTTCACCCAGGGCTCGTGGAGATCTGTGATTCTGGGACTAAAAGGGTCTTAGAGATCATCTGACTCAGGGTGGTTTGGTAACCAGCTATTTAAAGAATGAATGAATGAATGAATGAATGAATAAATAAATAAATAAATAAATAAATAAATAAATAAATAAAACAGAATAGAATGAAATAAAAAATATATAAAAATATATAAATATATTTAATAAAAAATAACCTATTTAATCTGGGTTAGTATTTTTTCATGAAATGTCAATACAGATGTGGGTATTATAGCACGGTGTGATGTAAAGTATATTTTCTACTGTGGAGCAGGGACTAACATATTAAAAAATCACTCACTGTCCTTCCACATCCCACTGGATAAGGAAAGGAGATGAGGAAATAGCCCAGAGGGACCCACCAGGGCTTCTTGTCAGTGGAACTTTCCCAAGGGGTTGCTGAGCGTAAGGACCACATCTCCTTCGGTAACACCCCCACGCTGCAGAAGTCACCAGGCTCATCCTAGGTCCATCTGAAGCCCAGGAGATTGGGCAAGAGAGCTGGCTGTGATTTCAGAGGAGGGTGCTAGGGTCCTCAGGGAGGGCAGCTCCCCACCATCTCTTGTCTTTCAGAAACAGCATCGCCGCTTCTGCTGTCTGCGCCTTCAACCTCAGTGCCATCTCCCAGGCTTTCAATGGCCCGTTTCGTTACCAGGAGAATCCCCGGGCTGCCTGGCTCCCCATTGCCAACCCCATCCCCAATTTCCAGGTACAGCTTCTCCCTGCTTCCCCCACCAGATTACTAGTCACAAGCTGGTAACCAACTCCTGACCCCAGATGAACACCAGCCCTGTCTCTGCTGATCTGTACCAATCTTTGGGGTCCATGATGGTTCCCTTGGACTGTGAGCTAGAAGGGGAGAGTGGGTGAGAGGTAGAGAAAGGGACCTGCTTTGAACCACTTCTCAGTGTGACTCCAACCTGCCTCCCACAGTACAGCTCTACAAAGTTAGGGGCTAGGAGAGCACTACACAGCAAATTCTGGCCAGAATTTGGGGACTTTGAGGTAGGGTTTGTTCATAGAGTGTCTAGCATGGGTGTTGATGCCTGGAGGGTCTCTGAGTGCTGGGAGTGGTCAGAGCCCAGTCATGGGTAGTTGAGCATCCCCTATCCTGTGGTAAGTATGTGGGAGATGAGGCTACTGCTGATGGTTGACTTTCATGTCCATTCAACTCCCTGCCCAAAGCATGGCGTGGGGCTGGGAAAGACCTCAGGCTTCGCAATCCAACAATCCTGACCTAGATCTAGCCTGTCTCTGTGTGACTTTGGGCAGATCACCCTACCTCCTTCTTTCTTTTTCCTTATCTGGAAGTAGGAATAAAACCATAATAGATAATGCCTCATGGATATGTGCAAAGGTTAATATGCCTGGAAGGTAGTAGGTGCTCAAGAAAAGGTGGCTTCCTTCTAGCTTGAATTAGAAAGCATAAGAACTTTCTAGTAGAGATTTAGGAGAGGAAAAATAAAGCTTGGCCAAATGTGGGGGAGGGGCACCTATGAAAGCATAAAATCACAAGACAGTGTCCAAACTCCAATGATTTCTCCAGATAGTTCAGACCTCTTTGCCCTTCCTGTTCTCTTCCCCAGCCCAGGAAGATCCCTCCCCCACCATTTTCTCAGCCTTATGTTGTCCTAGTTCCAAAGAAGAGGCATTCTTCCCAGGAAAGGGGCCAGGGGACTCAGCAGTCACAACAGGCTTAACGGAGCCATGCGGGGTGGAGAATTAGCCTCTGCCCCGGAACACCTGGATTACATTGAGGAAGGGTATCTCCGCAGCCCCAGTGGCGTGGGGCTGGATGCACTTGACCTGGTTCCCCGGTTTCTTGAGGCAGTGCGGCACCCTGCCAGAGACGGGCCCCAATGAGAACCTCACAGAGCGCAGCCTGCAGGACGCCCAGCGCCTGTTCCTGATGAGCGAGGCCGTGCAGCCAGTGGCACCGGAGCCCTGTGTCACCCAAGATAGCGTGCGCTTCTCACACCTCGTGGTGGACCTCGTGCAGGCCAAGGACACGCTATACCACGTGCTCTACATTGGCACAGGTGAGCTGGCCGCGCCCAACCTGGGCTGGAAGTGGGGAGTTGGTAGCAGGGCAGGGCTGTGAGGTTCCCCGCCCTTCAAGGTCACCTTCCTCTGGACCCCCAGAGTCAGGCACCATCCTGAAGGCGCTGTCCACCGCGAGCCGTGGCCTCCGCGGATGTTATCTGGAGGAGCTGCACGTCCTGCCTCCCGGGCGCCGCGAGCCCCTGCGCAGCCTGCGCATCCTGCACAGCGCCCGAGCGCTCTTCGTGGGACTGAGCGACGGCGTCCTGCGGGTCCCGCTGGAGAGGTGCGCCACCTACCGCAGCCAGGGGTAAGCCAGCCGGGAAAGGAGGGAGGTGGCCGCGAGGCGTGACCCGGCCAATCACACCTCGGAGGTGGCGCTAAGAGGGGCTTTGGAGTCAGGGCCTTCTGTGTCGCATCTCCGCAGTGTGTACCTTTGAACAAGTAACTTTACCTATCTGTACTTCAGTTTCCACCTTGTAAAATAACTTGTAGGGGTTTTGTGGAGGTTAATTGGGATAACTGCATAAAAGACGCATCACTGCCTGCAGGGAGCAGGTGCTTAGCAAATTATGGTGGATGTTGTGATCCCTGTTGGCAACCCCATAGTTAGAACCTGTCAGCCATCTCTAAACCACTTGATTCGTTCTCAGTTCCTGCAGTTCAGAGACCTTTATCTTTGAAACCACAGCACTTACCGCCCAGACGTAGGTGCAGATGGGAGATAATGCTTTAAGTCAGCCCATGTCTTCACTCCTCTTCCTTCCTTAGACCAGTAAGAGAGGGTTGGTGTGGTGGGCGGAAGTAAGGAACCACCTGGAGGAGTTGCACTTGGCTTCCCACTGCTGCTGAGATTGGGTCTCCATTACCATAGCTTCAAGTAGAGTCAAAGATTTGGCAACAATGATATCAGTATCTAAGGAGAAAATTAAAGCCAAATGGAAATGCATTCCAGACTCCTACCAAGTGAAGCTGTCCTAGGTCACATCACCTCCTTTGTGAGAGCATCAAGACTTGGCATAGCCACAGCCACATAAACTTTCTGTGGCCTTTGTAACAGAGAGTCCTCCTAGCTGTGCCATCTGTCCTTGAGATTTGGGAGACAAATGGTATCTATGCTGCCAAGGGTTGTTCTCTAGTCCTGGAGGAGTGTGCTGGGAGCTGGATAGAGGCCTGCAGGGCAGGGGAAGAGGCTGCCTGGTCTTGAGGAGGCAGCCAAGGATGGGAGGGCAGTGGGCAGACCCAAGCTCCCCAAATCCCTGACACATGACTCTATCAGCAGAACAGCACACATTTACAAAGCCCTGCCATGTTCAGGGCACTTTGCAGGGATGCTGGTATGAGAGGAGATAAGATGAATGGGCCTCCAATACTTGCTTCACTCAAGGCTCTGGGTATCTTGTTAGGGAGAGGAACCCAGCCTCTATCTGTCATGTGGAAAGAGACAGAAGGATGTAGGAGGAAGGACTCATGGTGGAATTAGACACAGCTGGGGATCCACCACAGCTCCATCATCTCCTGGTTGTAGGTCACTTAACCTTTTTAAGCCTTGACACTCTCATCAGGAAAATGGCAGGAAATTTGATGGAGTGAATGATGCTTAATTTATGTAGAGTTGTTATAAGGATTGGGATTGGGATTCATGAAGTGCCCAGTCTAGCAAATTGTAAGTGGTGACTAGTATCTTCATTCCTTTTTGGATCTCCACAATCACATTTAGGAGTCCCCACCCCAGCCTCCTGGGCGCTCTGGAGTCTCAGAATCTGTGATGTTGAATATGGACAGCACTGCTTGGCAATGAGTGACAAACCACTTGCTTGACAGCATTCCCCCATCTCTTGTGTTCTTAATGCTTGTGTTGCTGTTAAACTTTTCACATGTGCCTTGTTCTCCAAAAGGCTGTAAATCCTAAGACACAAACCCAGTGTCCTAGTATTCTTAATATTCCACCAGGGATCCTCTCCCAGTTGTAGGCATAAAGTGGCCTTCCGTACAGGACTGATCCTTCTGGTGGCTGATTATTTGGCCTGAAAGGAGGTTGATGCAGGAGAGATGTGGGAAATGGAACTGAAAAGTGGAATGAGGCCAGCTGAGAATGTCACGGGAGGATTTGGACTTGAATCCATCAGCACCGAAGTGGTCATGAAAGAGTGTGTGGAGTCTTGGGCTGCATGGAAAGGTGTTTTACAAGGACAGATCAGACAGGAGTGAGCAGCTGTCATGGGGCAGATGGATGTCCTAGGTGAACTAATGTGGCTCTAACCCAGATGTGAAGTCCTAAGGTCTGCAATGAAAAAAGGAAGGAAAGGTGTCAGGCCATTTCCCCAGTCACCCCCTTCTTCAAGGGGATGGGGAGCTTGTGTATGGGGCCCAATGCACTCCTACCCTGGAGAACATGGGAGGAGATCAGTTTGGAGTTGGACATTTCTGTACTATCTGGTTTCCTAGTTTGGGAATAGGAGCCCTTGAAGTATATGGTGAAAACCATGTCATAAAGCTCTAAGTGGATCCAGAAACTTTAAAAGGCAAAGTCACATTACTGCAAGGTTAATAAAATGACTCAAGCAAGTTCATGCAGTCACCAAGCTGTGCACTCCAGGTATCTGGGAGCCAACTGCCAATCACAGTTTATTAGAATTTGCACTATCATGGGGTAAATATCACAAGGTTTTATTATTTCCTAGGATCCATATTTTATGCTTGTTTCCTCATTCCTACCAAAGCTTGCAGAAGGATGACAGTGGATAAGTACAGGTGCTGGTGGGCCCCCTCCTCTGCCCAGGATCCAGAGGTTTATCTCCAACTGACTCCTTTAACTGGGGCAAATCTCAGTCCCATAGGGCACAGCCAAGACAAGGGACTGGCCAGAGAGAACCAGTGGTCGCATGAGAAGGAACGGAGGGAATGAATTGCTAATGGGAGTCTACGAAGTAGATGTTTAAGCATGGATGACTCCTTCTGCCTTCTGGCAGGTCTTTCTCCCTGCTGTTGGGGGAAGGGGCCCCCTCCCCCAGTTCACTTGCACGTCCCCTCAGCCTGCTCCGGGAATGCAGGAGAGGCCCACACTCAGAGGGTATCTTCTCCTGATCAGGCCCCTGTTCCTCCACAGTCTTAAGTAATGACCCCTTGCTCACAAGCCTCAGGACACCATTCTACCTTGGACAGCTCCCAGTGTGCGCCTATTGCTAGAGGAGCTGGAATCTGCCTGCTTACAATGTCCACCATCCATCTCTGTCCTGCCTGCCCATGCAATGAACCTGCTCCCTTTTGTAAAAGCACCTTGAGATGGTAGTAAAGAAGGCGTGGTGATACATTATTGGCCTGATGGCTCCTTTTATGAAAAGAACTCTAAATCACCTTCCTTTCTACAGTCAGAGACACACTTTAACTCTCTTGTGCTTGGAGATTTCATATTCTTAAGAGTATCCTCTGTTTTGTCAGCTTTGAAGTGACCTTTGGCCAAAAGCAGTGAATGTGGATTCACCTGAGCCAGGATGGGAGCCATTCTGTTTAGTTACCACAGGAAAAGCCCTCAGGCCCACAGGCTGCCAGGAGCAGGGGCAGGAGCAGAGCAGGCTGCTGTCCATGGAGAATCTGGTCTTCCCTCTCTTCTTTGGGACTTGCAGAAAAAGGAGAGGTTGAGAGGGTGAGAGGGCCTGGGTGGCGGGGGCTGGGACAGTGTCTACTTTTTCTTTCCCTCCTTTCCTATTGTCAGGGATTGGAAAAACAAGGCACTTCATTTCTTGGCTTTGGGCCCTGACGAAAGTGGCCGTGGACCAGCAGTTCTCACCATGGCTATTCACTGGAATCACCTGGGGAGTTTAAAAGAGTCTAGTGCCTGGGCCTCCTCCAGTCCAAAAGGCCCAGATACAGGCGGGCTTGTTTTGTTTGCTTCAACGTTTTAAAAGATGCCCAGGAAATTCCAATTTGCAGTCAAGCCTGGGAACTACTGCTCTGAAAGTGGTGAGACCCTAGAGGAAGAAGTAGCAGGAGGCACGCTGGGTTCCGACAGAATCATTTGCTTTTGTCTTATATGAGCCTGTTCAATTTTTTGCCCTCAGTCATTTTCTCTGCTGGCAGACGTTTGTTTTTGATGGAGAGAATCTTATTTGTTATTATTACTCATCACAAGTCACGGCTAATTCTTTTTTGCCCAGTTAATTTATGTTGGTTTCAAAGTGTCACACCAGCTGCCTCTCAAGCTTGTCACCTCTTGTGAAGGCTAAGGGAAATAAACTCCTGGCAAGGGATTTACTGAGTGCTGGTTGGTTGAATTTGTTAGCAGTGTTTTTGGTACAAATGTCAGCCAATGAGCAGTCTCAAAGCCACAGGTTTGAGCTCTCTGGGGGCTCTCTGGGGGGTTGGAAGGACCTGCTTTCTGGACCTGGGATCTTATACTCTCTTTACATGCTAATGGACAGCAAATCCTGACTCCATAATCCTCATTGTCTTTTTTCTCCTCCTTGAAGTCCTACTAGCAGGAATTTAAAATTCTTGTTAAAACATGCAAAGGATACAGTGCTTTGAATAAATCAGAAGAAGAAAAGGAAGAAAGGAACCCTAGGACATGAGAAGTGGAAGCATCTGGGACATGAATTGGTGTGGGAACCATTATCTTTCCTGAGCCACTGTTAGAGACTTGCCCTGAGGCCAAGGAAGGTGGAGCTGGGATGTGACCCTTCCTGGCAGCTGAGCTCATTCTTATGCGCTTATGCACTAAACACCTGAACTACACCCAGTTGTTCCCTGACTGTGCAGTGTTTGAAGGATGGGGCCACATTCACTCAGCATATGAAATCAAATGTAACCTGCAGCAGGGAGGCAGGAGTGTGAAGGGAGGAGCACGGTTGGGAAGCGTGGCCTCAGCTCCACCATGAATGATATATGTGGTCACCTCTTTCCCCCTCTCCTTTGCACAAAAAGTTGTGTATGAATCCCAGTGATGCTCAGTTGGGCTTACTTTAGAAATGGCCAGGGAGCTTTCATAAAACACCCATCACAGAGATTCCTGTTTGGGGTGGGCTCGAGGACCAGTATTTTCAAAAGCACCCTTGGGTGGTTCTCATGTGAGCCAGGGTCCAGAACACTTTAAGGTCTTCTCTGGACATCTCACAGGGAGGCACAACCTTTTCAGAGTTTTGTTTACCCATGTCGTTCCTGCAGCCATATCTGGAGAATATGAGGCACCCATCCTCATGGAAAGTAGTACAGTCTCTTGGTTAAGTGAGCAGTCTCTGGAGGGTTTGAGTTCTTGGTCAGTTCTCTGGGTTTCCTCTACACAATGTGGGAATCATAATTGACCTGCCTTACTAGGTTGCTGCAATAAATTAATTCATGCTTATAAAGTGCTTAAAATGATGCCTGACACACAGTCAGTGCACAGTGAATTTACTTCATGGAAGGAACTGCAGGAAAGAGGTGCTCAGAGGGGGTTGCCCAGGCATGTTCTGATGCAACTGAGGCTCAGAAGCCAGTGTTCCTAAGTGTCAGCACCTCTGTCTGGCAGGGCATGCCTCGGGGCACGGGACCCATACTGCGGCTGGGATGGGAAGCAGCAACGTTGCAGCACACTGGAGGACAGCTCCAACATGAGCCTCTGGACCCAGAACATCACAACCTGTCCTGTGAGAACCCCTTTGTGCCCCCCTCCACCTCAGACCTCACCCCTCAATCAAGACTTTGAATCCCATCAGTATTCAACAAGCGCCCTGGGCTCTCAAACCTCCTTGCCCCCGCCTCCTGTGACAGGGGTTCTGCCCCCTCTGTGGCTCTGCAGGTGCGGAATGTGACACGGGATGGGGGCTTTGGTCCATGGTCACCATGGCAACCATGTGAGCATTTAGATGGAGACAACTCAGGCTCTTGCCTATGCCGGGCCCGATCCTGTGACTCCCCACGACCCCGCTGTGGGGGCCTCAACTGCCTGGGTCCAGCCATCCACATTGCCAACTGCTCCAGGTATGAGAGGATAGGGTTTGCATGTCGGCCTTGGACTTGGGTGGAGAGAATGGGAGATAAGGGGCATCCCCACCCAACTATTTGCACTAAGGGAGAGAAATTACTGCAGGGCAGTGCCAGGGACTAATAACAGATGACTAACAACAGATGACTAGTAACAGATGACTAATGTCTGAGGCAGGAAACATGAGCTCTGGGGAAGTTTCCACAATAATGGGAGGGAAGTTTCTACCTTGTGGGGTCTCTTGATGCAAAGAGGAAGGCTGGCCAGGCATAGGAGTCATCCCCAGACAGGTTAGCCTCAGTAGGCCTTGCTGTCCCAAACTTGAGGGACAGCATGAGATGGTGGCAGTCCTGGACTACATGGTCTAGAGGTGTGACCTTGGCCAGCCACCTAACCACTCTGAGTTTCTCTGAGGGTTACAATACCCACCTGAGAGTTGATGAGAAGGTTAAAGGAGAAAATGTATATAAAGAGCTTGCAATTGCCTGGTGTCTGGGGATTCCATAAAGTGGTTATAATAACGAGCCCATTATTTGGGGCACTCTTAAAATACCTATTTCATATATGTTCACTAACTTAATGCTCACAGTAACCTCAAGGGGTAGGAATAGAATTGTCCACCTTACTTGAAAGATAAGGAACCTAGTTAAGTGCCAGAGCCGGAATTTGATCACTGGAGTTAATCAAAGAGACAATAGTGAGTAGAGTCTGAAGTTGGAGCCACATGTGAGTGGAGAACAGGGGCGAGAGTTCCGGTCAGAGTGCAAGGACTGACCAAGAAGGGTGAAAGGAAGATTGCAGATCGGAAAGGTGACAGTGATCTTCTCTACAGAGTGTGTCCTTTGGCCTATATATGGGTAGGGGTCAGGTTATAAGTCTCTCAATACATGTTTGTGGCATGAAGGAACAAACGGATTAATGGGTGTTAACCTGGTTAAGGGCTGATATTTTCCGTCACTGTCTGGTCCCTCCTGACGAAAATGCAAAATCCATCAGACCAGATGTGGACCAGATCTAAGCAGCTAGGACTTAGAGCGGCATCTGTTTCTGCCCCATGCCACCCGCAGGAACGGGGCATGGACCGCGTGGTCTTCTTGGGCGCAGTGCAGCACATCCTGTGGGATAGGCTTCCAGGTCCGCCAGCGAAGTTGCAGCAACCCTGCACCCCGCCACGGGGGCCGCATCTGCGTGGGCAAGGGCCGGGAGGAGAGGTGAGCCAGGGCGTGACCGGGGAGATCTGAAGACTGATGTCCTACGCGTTCTGGGCTTGCTACAAAGAGGCCGGGATTTTCTGGGTGGCTCTCTTCCTTGCCAATTTCCCAAGTGACATCTTGTCAGGCGTGCCAGTACCCCTCCTTAGGATGATGACTCCTCCCCCTCTTCCCCAGGTTCTGTAATGAAAACACACCTTGCCCAGTACCCATCTTCTGGGCCTCCTGGGGTTCCTGGAGCAAGTGCAGCAGCAACTGCGGGGGCGGCGTGCAGTCGCGGCGTCGGGCCTGCGAGAATGGCAACTCCTGCCCGGGCTGCGGCGTGGTGAGGTTCGGGTCGAGGGGTGAGGGGCGTGGGCAGGCCGCGGGACCTGAGCCTCGAGACAGGGCAGACCTGGCGGCTGCGGGGCTCTGAAACCACCCCCATCTTGAAGGAGTTCAAGACCTGCAACCCCGAGGGCTGTCCCGAAGTGCGGCGCAATACCCCGTGGACGCCTTGGCTGCCCGTGAACGTGACCCAGGGCGGGGCACGGCAGGAGCAGCGCTTCCGCTTCACGTGCCGCGCGCCCCTGCCAGACCCCCACGGCCTGCAGCTTGGCAGGAGGAGGACGGAGACGAGAACCTGCCCGGCGGACGGCTCCGGAGCCTGCGACACGGACGGTACGGCCCCGCGCCCTGCGCGCCCCCTCCCGGCCCTAGGAGCATGGGGGCGGGCGGGAGGCCCGAGCGGGAGGCGGGGCGGGAGGGCTCGCCGGCGCCCGCATCGCTGAGGCCCGCGGCCCTCCCCAGCCCTGGTGGAGGATCTCCTGCGCAGCGGGAGCACTTCCCCGCACTCGCTGAGCGGGGGCTGGGCCGCCTGGGGCCCGTGGTCGTCCTGCTCCCGGGACTGCGAGCTGGGCTTTCGCGTCCGCAAGAGAACGTGCACCAACCCCGAGCCGCGCAATGGGGGCCTGCCCTGCGTGGGCGACGCCGCCGAGTACCAGGACTGCAACCCCCAGGCTTGCCCAGGTAATCTTGAGGAAGGAGTCCTAGGCCTCTCGAAATCCTCGCTGGGGGAAACTCCATGGCCCTGGGGACTCAAGACTACCCAGGAATCCCCATGCCCAGGTCACCTCTTTTCCCTGCCAACCCTGTGCAAGAGCCACCAGAGTCATTTTTTGCTTTGTCCGTGGACATAAAGGCTACTTCAATGGAGCGGGGCCTTTCCTTACTCGGTCTGCCTCACTTTTTTCTCCTAATGTGTTAGTCAGATAAGGAGTTTGATTTGAGGTGGAGCTGGTCTCTCTCCCTCAGGTTGTCTCTGCTACTGCCCGCATTTCCCCTGCCACCCGTGGGGTAGAGGCACTCCCTCTGTCCTGTTGGGTGGGGGTAGGTTGCGTGGGAGTGGAAGTCAGTGTGGCCTAGGACACCCTCCTTACACATGCCATCTGCTTGCAGTGCGGGGTGCCTGGTCCTGCTGGACCTCGTGGTCCCAATGCTCAGCCTCCTGTGGTGGGGGCCACTATCAGCGCACACGTTCCTGCACCAGTCCCGCTCCCTCTCCAGGTGAGGACATCTGTCTCGGGCTGCACACGGAGGAGGCACTATGTGCCACACAGGCCTGCCCAGGTACTGGGTGCATCTGGCCGGGTTTGGGGAGCACCATGGAGCCTCTGATCCCCAGCAGGGGGTCCTGGGGCACTCAGCCGCATCCCAAACAACCCACAGAAGGCTGGTCGCCTTGGTCTGAGTGGGGTGTATGCACTGAAGATGGAGCCCAAAGCCGCAGCCGGCGCTGTGAGGAACTTGTTCCAGGGCCCAGTGCCTGTGCTGGAAACAGCAGCCAGAGCCGCCCTTGTCCCTACAGCGAAATTCCTGGTAGGTCCTTGTGCCAGCGACTTCACAACAGCCTTTCCTGCTCCGAGCTCCCAAATTCCTAGTCTGAAGCCTGTGTCCTGGGCTGGGGTGTGTCCTGGAGCAGGATGAAACACAGAGAGACTACTCACTTCTTGCCTGGTGCACACACTTGGGGCTCTGACACTCCACATCTAGGGAATGGGGCAGCCCTTTGTAGAGAAGAGGTCTGTGGAGTGGCAAAGGGAGGGAAGGTCCCAGGCCCAGCCCTGCACTTCAGTGCTGACCTAGGGGTCCTCCCAGAGTCACACCCATCCCAGGTGGAAGCCTGCCTCTCTCCACTTTGCCCTGACACTTTCTCCACTTGTCTTCCTGCAGTAATCCTGCCTGCCTCCAGTGTGGAGGAGGCCGCCGGCTGTGGAGGTAAAAGGAACCACTCATGACACCATCCTTCTATTCCTCTACCCCACTCCAAAGCCTGGATTCTTCCCATCTCCCACCTCAGTTATAGTCAGGCCCACTGCTTCAAGGCTGTATGCAGGGAGGTCTGGGTAGTTCCATCCATGCTCCTCAGCTGGGAGGCCATCATTGGTCTCTACCTAAAAAAGTTGTCCACTCCCAGATCTTCTGGTTGCCGTCTCTGACTCAAGTCACAGGTTGCCCTGGGGAAGAGGCCCCCCTGTTTCCTGTGGCTCTGACCTCAAAATCCTTTCCTTATATCCCAGAGCCTCTTATTGTTATTTCCATTCTCAGGAGATAGTCAGGGATCCCTTCTCTTCACAAGTGGTCCTTTCCTTACCACCTGCCTGTCCTTTTCCAGGATTCAGTCTTATCCACCTGGTGGCCACCGGTGTCTCCTGCTTCCTGGGCTCTGGGCTCCTGACCTTGGCAGTGTACCTGTCTTGCCAGCACTGTCAGCGCCAGTCTCAGGAGTCCACACTCGTCCATCCAGCCACCCCCAATCACCTGCACTACAAGGGTGGAGGCACCCCCAAGAATGAGAAATACACTCCCATGGAGTTCAAGGTGGGCAGCTGCCTTGTAGCAGCACAGGGCAGGGTAAAGGGTACAGTGGTCCTATCCCTGAGCTGGACATAACTGGGGTAGGCATGGGAGGAGCGTGGTGGGGTGAGGGAGCATGCCTCAGCAGCTGGAATGTTTCCTCTCTGGCTGACTCCTGGCCCTGGCCTGTTCCCTTCCCTACATCTCCCCTCACCCTTTCTCTCTGGTTTCTTCTTCCCACAGACCCTGAACAAAAATAACCTGATCCCCGACGACAGAGCCAACTTCTACCCACTACAGCAGACCAATGTGTACACGACCACCTACTACCCCAGCCCGCTGAACAAGCCCAGCTTCCGGCCTGAGGCCTCACCTGGACAGCGGTGCTTTCCCAATAGCTGATCCTACCATCCTGGGACTTGGGCTCCTTGCCTTCCCAAGGCACAGAGCAATGGAGATGGGACAGTGGAGCCACTTTGGTTTTCTCCCTCTGCACTAGGCCAAGAACTTGTTGCCTGGCCTGTGGGGATCCAATCTGGCTTCAGAGAGCTCTGGCTGGCAGTGACCATGGGGGAGAGGGCTGGCTTCAGGCTGGCACATGGCTGCAGGTCCAGCTTAGCCCAGGTCTCTCATGGCCTCCTTGTGACCAACCATCAAGCTGCCCCTCCCCTGCCACGTTTGAGCTGCAGACCTACTGGGCATGGGAGGAATCGAAGAGTGGAGATGGCAGTGGCAGGAGGGCAGGCTATTAGGGTGGGGTTGGAAATAACTTCCAGTGGCTGCCACAGCCAAGTCTGACCCTCTGTGGCTGGCCGGAAGAAAGGCCTTGTCTACATTCAGATTGACTCTGAAAAGAATTTATCAAATGGCCCAGTAGCTCTGGATCTCTGCCCGGTGCTGGACCATTATGGTGCTGCCCCCATATGACGTAGGGGACCAGTGCTGGCCCAGGTGGTCCACTGCTGCTTAGCGGTTTGTATTTCACCCAGGGTTACCCTCTGGTCAGAGGCAAGTGAGAACTGGGAACTGGAGACTAGTCTTTGTGAAATGCCCTTTAATCTGGCCTGGTACAGGTCTCAGCCTTGCCCCAGAAGGCACAGAAGTTGGCCTGGGAGGAAGGAAGGCTCAATACCATAGGAGGTAGAGTCTGGCCTTCGTGTCTTTATAGAGATCATCTTCCAGTTGCTGCTCAGCAGTGTCATTAGCTGAGACCTGCTTGGGAGTCTGTGCTGGCCCCTCATCTATTCAGGAACACACACACACACACAAGCGCATGTGCGCGCACACAGTCACCATCTGCTACAGCAACAAAAAGGATGTTGAGCTGTGGCATTATTAATTAAAGATGATATCCAGTCTCCAAATGTAACTCTGTCTTTGCGCATATGTGTGTGGGCCCCTCTTGGCGTGGTCCTGGCCATCAGAACAATGCTCCAGGGTAACAGATGGCTTCTCAAGGTGGAGGAAATGACCCAAGTAGAGTGTGACTTTAATAGGGGATATCTTTCCATATGTGGGTTTATGTACACATGCACACATATTGCCCTAATCCCTTTTTGAAAAAGAGGTTGGGAATAAGCAAATTCACAAGTGGGGACACAAGGCACACCAAAGGCAGACAAGAGGAGAGATTTATGCTTGTTACCTCAGTGGCTCTTCCTGGCAGCATCTCCAGGGTGGAGATGGGGGAATCCCACAGGAAAGTATTGATGAAGATTATTTTGTGAGATAGCTTCAGTGCTGAGCTTATAAAACCAAATTCAGAAATGAGTAAACCTGTGAAGTGGGGGAAGCCTAATGTAGTTTCTGTTGGATTAAATAAAAATAAAAAGCTTCAGCCCACCAAATCAATGCTGCCATTTTGCATGAGACTGATGGACATGTTAAATTTAGAGAGCAATTTCCTGACTTAATTGACTGGATCAATTCTCCTAAGATTCCCAGCAGGCTGTAAAGCCTATGATCTGAGTGGTGGAGCGAGTGGAGCCTGAGGCATTTGAAGCTTGAAGGTGCCTGGAATGGAAGAGGAGGAGGAACAGCCTTCCTGGAGGCCTTCCTACTTGCCTGAGAAAAATGTCAGCATCCTGGGGACCAAATGGGAGCCCAATCAGAAAGCTCAGGAAATGTGAATATCTGCTGCTTTGGGATTGCTATTTCCTGTTAGCCTCAAGAGTCCAGAGCGGGTAGGGGGCTGTGGGGGCATTTTAGATTCTGAAATCTCAGGTTCCTTTGGGCCTGGTGTCTGCCTCTGAGGGTATTCATGTTCAAGTAGAAGGACTGGAAGGTTTGTAGGAAGTGGTCATGAGAAGACCTAGAAATGCCCACCACCTATTGTTGGAATGGCATCACTGGGAATGTAAACCGTTGGGTACTCTGGCAATACACACATGCACTCAAACACACACACACACACAAACACACACACACAGAATTCTCTGGAAACCGGATTTGGAAGGCATGGCCATTTAGAATGAGAAGCTCCATACTGTGTGCAGATGAGCTGGCATGGTTGCCAAAGACTTCAATAACCAGCCCTGTCCTGGAATTGAGGACCCTCAGAGTGCTTTTTTTTTTTTTTGTGGTGCTGGGGATTAGAACCCAGGACCTTGTGCATGTGAGGCAAGCACTCTACCAACTGAGCTATATCCCCAGCCCCTCAGAGTACTTCTTGAAAAGGAGAGTGTGATAGTCTCTGGCAGGTGTTGGGGAGCTAAGTGTGAAAGGCAAGTGGGCTTCCTCTGCCAGGGGAAGATGAAGGATCCAGAGCTCCAGGCCTTCTTAGACAGTTTTGTGTTTAGATAATTCTGTGTGTGTGTGTGTGTGTGTGTGTGTGTGTGTGCGTGCGTGCACGCATTTTCCTGTTATTAAAGCCATACATATTCAATGCAGAAGCTTCAGAGAATGGAGGCTATAGAAAACCAAAAATCTTACCATGATTATACAAAAAACCAAGGTAGAGACTTAGGAATTTTAAATGATGTTGTGATGACATTTCTTTCCCCCCTTTTTTTTCAAAATCATCCCCAAAGCAGAATAAAACATAAAAGCTCCATCACTATTTTCAATAAAACTAAAATGTAACCATAATCCCACATCTTAGTACAGTTGTCCAGTATTCTCAGGGAATTGGCTCCAGGACAGCCCCTCGCCTGCATACACATGGATACCAAAATATGTGGATGCTCCAGTCCCTTATATAAAATGGAGTAGTATTTGCAAATAAGTTATGCACATCCTCCATATACATTAAATCATCTCTAGATTACTTACAATGCCTAATGTAATGTAAATCTATGTAAATAGTTGTTATGCTGTATTGTTAAGGGAATAATGACAAGAAAAAGTGTCTACATGTTCAGAACAGCTGTAATTTTTTTTCAAATACTTTCCATCCACAGTTGGTTGGCTCTGTGGATGTGGAACTTGTGAATAGGGAGGGCCAACTGTACATAAAGACACAAAGCAGATGGAGTGACGGCAGTCATCTGTTAAAGTAAATGTGGGTCAAATCTAAGTACTCAAGGAATTTCAGAAAGAATCAGAAATTGAAGGGAACATGAGGAAGGTGGAGATTCATGCATAAGCTTCAGCTAGACCGTTTTTGTTCTTGTTTCGTGATTTATCTAAACATTTGTTTTTGTGGGTAAAATAAAGCACAGAAAAACCATATGAAAGTATAGTTAGTGGACATAGGGCCAACACCTTTGTAACAATCCTTGGATCAAGAAACAACTTTGACAAGCATCCCAGAATCCTTTGCTTCATCCCTTCTCTCTCCTCCTCCTCCATTCAACAATGAGATAGATAACCATCAGCAACAGGAAAAATAAAATGAGCTCGAGGAAAGGAAATGTAATGGTCCTTAACCACTTGATTAGAACTTGAGCCTCTCTGTATAATGATCGCAATTGAAACTCTCCATTTGGTCTTAATCATAACTTTGTAAGATGTATTTTATAACTTTTTTTTATCATGGGAGAGACAACATCAGAGGAATAAGTCTCTGAGATTTTGTTACCAACTAGATGTTGGAGTGAATAGTAGAAGGGAAAGGAATAAAAACTTCTTTAAAATAATTTCACCCGGATTATAACCATGGTGCATGTTAAATAAAGAAATTTTGAAGACAAATACATATATGCTCCCAGACATGATGGGATGCAGCCAAGATGGACACATGCACCATGCATCTCTCTTTGTAAGTAAGAAGAGGGAGAGGGAGAAGGAGGGGAACAGGGAGGAGGAGAAGAAATAATCTTAGAATACAAAAGCAAAAATGTAATGAAAAGAAAATATTAACATCCTAAAATCTAACTGAGAAACAATCATCATTATTCTAATTCTTTCCAGGCCTTTTTTTATGGTTGTATATGAGTTTGGAAGTATTTTATAAAATTAAGAAATACAATGTGTATCATTTTATTTTGATTTTAGCACATAACTTTATATACTTACATTGTTAAAAATTCTTCTACAAACCTCAGGAACCCTTTCTGCTGCTGCCCTAGGAGTGGGTAGGGAGAGAGAGAGGGCCTTGTTTGCAGAGCCCTCAACCTACTACTTCAATGAAAGAAAGTTAGATTTTCATGTTTCATTTACACCACTGATTTACTTTTAAAATGTTGGCACGATGGTCGAAAAATCCTAAGCGTTCTATTATATAAATTCTATTACATAAGAGTGTTCATTCTGTTACTTACGTTTATTCTCTATTATATAAATGTAGCATCCCACTACATAAATTTGTCATAAACTATTTAAACCTCTCTCATTTGTTTCAAAAATTCCTTTACCAAAGCATAGTCTTATGGACCTTGTGGTGGTTTGGATGTGAGATGTCCCCCAAAAGCCCACGTGTGAGACAATGCAACAAGGTTCAGAGGAGAAATGACTGAACCTTGACTGATTTTATTAGAGTGTTAACCCAATCTGAATTAATCCCCTGATAGGGATTAACTAAGTGGTAACTGAAGGTGGGTAGGGTGTGGCTGGAAGAGGTGGGCATTGGGGGCATGGCTTTGGGTATATGTTTAGTACCTGGAGAGTGGAGTCTCTCTCTGCTTCCTGATCATCATGTGAGCTGTTTTCCTCTGCCACACTCTTCTGTCTTGATGTTCTGTCTCACCTGGAGCCCTGAGGAATGGAGCTGGCCTTTTATGGACTGAGACCTCTGAAACTGTGAGCCCCCAGAAACACTTCTCTTCTGCTAACTAAAACAGACCTTATACATATATTTTGTCCTTAGGATACATTCCCAAAAGTGAAGGCTGCTAGATTTTAAGTACTCATCAGTGTTAGCTACTAGGGTTAGTAATAATAAAACAAGAATTTACTACTGGTGGGAATGTAGTTGGTATTAATCCTCTGAAGGGAATTTTGGCCATAGACATAACAGCTACCCAAGGGTGAGTCATCTGGAAAAATGGTCACAATGAATTCATCATTCTCACACAGGGACCTGGAAAAATGTCTTCCTTGGAGAGCCAAGTGCATAAACTGCCCCAAGTCTCAGGAAATGTTGGGGCTCTGAACCCAGGTGAGTGACCCATCAGTTGATATAACTGGGTGTCATTTCTCTGCTGGAAGCTCCCCTTTGGAACACTGCAATTCAGGTTAAAAAATCAAAACAAAACAGTACAAAAGTATACTGTATATACAATAAAAAGCAAGTCTCTTATTCTTTTCTTTTAAAATTATTTTTAACTGACACATAAAATTCTGCACATTTATTTTAGTTGTCAATGGACCTTTATTTTATTTATTTAGATATTTTTATATATGGTGCCGAGGATTGAACCCAGGGCCTCACACATGCCAGGTAAGTGCTCTACCACTGAGCCACAACCCCAGCCCAAAATTATGTGTATTTATGGGGGACCATGTGATTTTTTTTACATTGTGTAATGTTCAAATTAGGGTAAACATATTTATCTGCTCAAACATTTATCATTTCTTCATGGTGAAATCCTTTCTTCTAACTTCAAGTATGTGTGTGTGTGTATGGAAATACATAATATATCATAAATATATGTATCATTATCATTATATTTGTTTCCCAGTTTTGATTCTAGGTCCCAAGTTCCCTTCCTTTAGGCAGCTGGAGGTAGACAAGGAATATACATGCATACAGGTATATGGACACAGATCTTCCTCAACTTACAATGGGGTTGCAACCCTATAAATCCAAGTTGAAAATATTGTAAGTCAAAAATGTGTTTAATATGCCTAACCTAACAAACATCATAGTTCAGTCTCACCCACCTTAAATGCACTTAGAACACATAGAACTGGGCAAAATCATCTAACACAAGCCTACTGTATAATAAGGCATTGAATATCTCGTGTGCTGACTGAGAGCCACATCTCACTGCCACTGCCCTGTACTGTGAGAGAGTATCAGACTGCCTATCACCAGCTGGGGGAAAATATGAAAATTTGAAATTTGAAGTATGGCTTCTACTGAATTTGTATTGATTTCACACCATTGCAAAGTCAAAAAATCCTAAATGGAACCATTATTAAGCTGAGGACTGTCTGTATGTACATATGCAGGTATAGAGAATGTACTGAAGTTTGACTCTGACCTTGATCTTCAGCCTCAAATCCAGAAATTTACCTTCAATCTTAGCTTTTGGAAGTCAAAATAACTGAAGGCATACTTCAACATCACATGAGCCTGTGCCTGATCCACAGTTATGGTTACACAAGGTTATAATTGTGTATATTTAGAATATCAACATTAGTAACATGCACAATACATGTTTTTCAGATTTATTAATAGATGATCTCACTATAAATGTCTAGATAAATTAAAGGAAAAATCTATTTTATGCTTCATATATTAAAATTCTATCAGCCAGTGAAACTATACATGTATATTTAGTGTTGTAAGATTAAAATGACACAATAGTTAATGATAGATGTGAAAACTGCCATTTTTATGTTTGTGTCAGTTTTTCATCACTGTGACCAAAATATCTGACAAGAGCAACTTACAAGGGGAAAAGTTTATTTTGGCTCAAAAGTTTCAGAAGTTCAGTCCACGGTGGGCTGACTCCATTGCTCTGGGTCCAAGGTGAGGCAGAATGTCATGGTGGAAGGATGTGGCCCAGGAGCACTGCTCCATTCTTGATCACCAGGAAGTGGGGGGAGGGAGAGGTCAGAGAGGATGAACCTTCCAGCCCCAGGACCCACCTCCTCCAGCCACATCCCACCTGCTTAGTTACCATGCAGTCAGTCCATTCAAACTCGGATGAACTGACTCTGTTATAGCTGCCATAATCTCATCATTTCACCGCTGAATGTTCCTTCAACACAGGAGCTTTTGGGGGAATTTCCAAAACTATAACAGTGTTCAAAAACAATTAAGCATTTTCAAATAACAAATAAATTGGGAAAAAGACTGAGAGTTAAAAAGAATATTGAGACTGTTAGCTAGATAACATCAGAAAGAACATTATAATCTTTGTGAGCCAATATGTGTTAAACAATTTTCAATAATCTGAAGCAGACTAACAGAGATTTGATTAAATCATAATTCTAATATTTGTCAGTTGGTTCGATGTCTCTTTTACATTCATTATATCAAACAGAATAATCTTTAAGAATTATGTTTAATTTTTGGAATTTAATCCCATTTAAGTTATGAATCTTTCAAGAATAAATTGTATTTGGGAATTCACCTCTAATGAAAATAAATTTTGTAAAAGAAGAACATCAGCTTTTCTACTTAAACATTTCATAAGCAGAAAAATTGCCAAATCATGTACAATATCTATGATTAAATCACCTTTGATCCATACTTAATAAGGAATCTATAGAGAATTTGAAGAAAAGAAAAAGTGCAGGAAAATGTAACATCAAGAAACCTCTGACTTGTCCACTGCTCTTGGTGGAAAGTGGGCATCTGTTTTTTACCACAAAGATGCAGCCGAGTGACCACAAGAGCCAACTGACAGGGACCACAGTGAGCAGTTACTATGGCTGCACGGTGATGCTGAACTTTTGACCCTTACCAATCTCAGTGAAATTGCAAGAATGATTACATACTTTGGGATGAAATTTCAGATTCCTTCTTGCACCTCAGAAGTTTCATTCTGAGATGGTGCTGTTACACCTCAATTTTAACCTGACATTTAACATTTGCCCAGTGTGTCCTGAGCAGCTCGCTACCACCTGCGTGACTCCTTTGCTCCAGCTTTTTGCTTCACACTAAACCCTTGAGAGAGTCCCCTGTCTGCCTTTTCCCCAACGGTCACCCCACCAGATTATTTAAATCCCTAGTGGCAGACTTTTAGGATGTTTTAAATCTTATGTTATAATGTTGCATGTTGCAAAGACTATCCTTATATGTATATAACTGTAATGACAGAATCAATTCTGAAAAATAAAATTGCTTAAGGAGTATGCACATTGTAATTATCAGTAGATTTGTCCAACTCATTGTAATATCACATTACACCTTGGAGTTTATGTCTTTCTTTTTTTGAAGACCCAAAGATGACTTAGTTCCTCCCTCTCCACATTCTCCCTTTTCACCCAGTGGCTCTGTCTCACTAGGTGCCTGGTCAGGTGACCATTGGGGCTCCTACCACACTTCTAATTTTTATTTTTACTTTTTTTTAAGGTTTGATTTTTTTTAAATACCTTATTTTATTTTTACGTGGTGCTGAGGATCAAACCCAGCGTCTCACACATGCTAGGCAAGTGCACTACCACTGAGGCACAACCCCAGCCCTAATTTTTCTTTTCTTACCTTTTCTTTCCCCTTTCTTTCTTTCCTTCCTTCCTTCCTTCCTTCCTTCCTTCCTTCCTTCCTTCCTTCCTCCCTCCCTCCCTCCCTCCCTCCCTCCCTTCCTCCCTGACTCCCTCCCTCCCTCCTTCTCCTCCTCCTCCTTCTTTTCTCTCTCTCTCTCTATGTCTGTGTATACACACACACACACACACACACACACACACACACACACACACCTTATCGGTTTTGATGTCCTAAAGGACTTCCTGGGTTGTTAAACTATCACCAGACAAGCAGATTTTAACTAAAGTGTGACTGTTTTAATAAAGGCCTTCAGGGCCTTACCTCAAAGAAGTAAGGGACTGGGCCTCTCAGGAACTGAACCTGACAGGAGAGAAGGGCATTTTGGACAGAATTCCCAAAGCTCCTGATATCAGAACTGCCTGAGACACTACTACCTGCCCTTCTTCCATTCCTTTTCCTTCCTCGAGAGCTGGGAAAAGGCCCAAGGTCCTGGAATTCCTCCCTGGCTCCCTTCACCCCTCCACTGCCCGCACTAGTGATCCGGGCAAGGGGTGGGGCCCCTCCTCCTGCTGGGGTTTCTTCTTTTTTATTTTTTTAAATTGATGTATTTTCATTATACGTGACAGTAGAATCTGTTTTGATAAAATTATACATGCATATTTATATCTTATTCTAATCAGAACCCCATTCTTATGGATGTATATGATGGTGGGATTTGCTTAGGTTTTTTCATATATGTATGTAGGAAAATTATATCAGATTCATTCATTCCACTGTCTTTCCTATTCCTATCCCTTCTCCCTTCCCTTCGTTCCCTTTTGTCTAATCTGTTGAATTTGTATTCCCCCACCCTCTTATTATGGTTTAGTTTCCACATATCAACAAAAGCATTCGACCTTTGATTTGGGGGGATTGGCCTATTTCACTTAGCATGATAGTCTCCAGATTCATCCATTAGTAGTAAATGTCATAAAGTCATTCTTTTAAAATTTTTAATATATATTTTTAGTTGTTGGTGGATCTTTATTTTATTCACATTTTTCTACGTGGTGCTGAGAATTGAACCCAGTGCCTCACACATGCAAGGTAAGCGCTCTACCACTGAGCCACAACCCCAGCCTGCAAAGTCATTCTTCTTTATGGCTAAGCAAAATTCCGTACTCATGTAAGCCACAATTTCTTTATCATTTCACCTATTGAAGGGCACCGAGGTTGGTTCCCTAGCTTGGCAATTGTGAACTGTGCTGCTGTAAACACTGATGTGGCTGCATCTTTGTAGTATGCTGATTTAAAATCCTTGGGATATATACCAAGGAATAGGATAGTTGGGTCAAATGGTGGTTCTATTCCAAGTTTTCTGAGGAATCTCCACACTGCTTTCCATAGTGGTTGCACCAATTTGTAGTCCCAACAGCAATGTGTGAGTGTACCCGTTCCCCCACTTCCTTGCCAACGTTTATTGTTGCTTGTATTCTTGGCAATTGCCATTCTCACTGGAGTGAGATGAAATCTCAGTGTTGTTTTGATTTGCATTTCTCTGATTGCTAGAGATGTTGAACACTTTTTCATGTATTTGTTGACCATTTCTTCTTCTGTGAAGTGCCTGTTCAGTTCCTTTGCCTACTTATTGATTGGGTTATTTGTGTTTTTTTGGTGTTAAGTTTCTTGAGTTCTTTTTACATCCTGGAAATGAATGCTGTATCTGAGGTCGGGGTGGCAAAGAGTTTCTCCCATTCTGTAGGCTCTCTGTTCTTGTTCTTGATTGTTTCTTTTGCTGTGAAGAAGCTTTTTAGTTTGATATAACCCCATTTATTGATTCTTGATTTTACTTCTTTAAGAGTCTCGTTGAGGAAGTTGGTTCCTAAGCTGACATGATGGAGTATTGGCACAGGGTCTCTGGTCTAATTGCTAGGTCTCTGATCCACTTTGAGTTGAGTTCTGTGCAGAGTGAGAGATAGGAGTTCAATTTCATTTTGCTACATATGGATTTCAAGTTCTCCCAGCTCCATTTGTTGAAGAGGCTATCTTTTCTCCAATATTACACATTTTTTTAACCACACATTCTCTGAAAAATTCTGAAAAACTTAGTTACACCCTCACCATTTTTACGTTGACATGTAGAATTTGTCATTACAGTTTAAAAAGCTGCAAAAGATGTAATTTCTGGCATATTGTAAATACCGACATTTTAAAAATGAAACTATTCTTTTAAATGCAGCCAATAGAACCTAAAAAAGCATAGCTTTTAAAACGACAGCAATGAGCTCTTTAACAACTGGGAATTTTACATTGTTCCTTTTACTTTCTGAACTTGCATATCATTCTACCTCCCCCTCAGAATTTTATCCTAATGTGATGTATTTTTAAGCTCGAAAGTCTTTTGTTATTTACACTATCATATTTTTCTGCATCTGAAATATGCAATTGATTTGTATTTTTAATTTTTAAAAAATTTCTGCAAGATCTAAACTTTAAAAATTTATTTGGCATTGAGATGTCATGGTTCTTACAGATATCAAACATTATAGAGATATTCTCTATATCTAGCCCACCACTATTATAATAGCTCTAGCCCACCACTCTATAATAGCCCACCACTATTCCCCTCAGTGCTTGACACAGTTCCACTGGGAATAATGAATATCTCTATAATAAGTTTGACAGTTATTAAACACAAAGCCAAATGTTAGAGAGTAAGGGTTCAGAATAAATGTTAGTTATTGCTAGAATGAGAAAATGCATAGAAGAGAAAAAGAGAGAGAGAGAGAGGAAATGAAAAGGTTGCGAATGCCTGAGTACAAGGTAGATTCTGGATTTACAAAATTATGTAATAATAATTGTTGTTAAATGAACTATTTACAGAAGAGTTTAGTGTTTTCCTACCAGAGGATCTATGTTAAAATCCATGGTAGAAATTTTTTAAAATAGAGAAAGGCAATGATAATGAAGAGACTGGACTGGGAGGTAGCTGAGTGGCAGAGCATGTGTGAGGCCCTAGGTTTTGTGCCCACCACACACACACACACACACACACGAGGGGTAAGAGACTTGAGCCCAAATGAAAGATGAATATGAATTTATGAATTTATGGTATTCAACAATCTTGGCAGAATTTAATAAAAATGGTGACACTTATTGAAGAAAAAAATACATGACGATCTTTAAGAACTTGGACTCTGCGAAGACTTGATGTGGACACCAAAAGCACAACCTTTAAAAGAAAATAGCAATCCCTTCATCAAAATTAAGAACTTGTCTTCAGAGAAAACACTGTTAAAAGAAGGAAAAGACAAGCCAACAGGCTAGGAGAAAATATTGGCAAACTGGGGACATATAAAGAACTACTAAAAGCCAATAAGAAAGCAAATCACCCATTAAAACAGGGAAAGGGTCTTCATCTTCACTAAGAGGATTTATGGGTGGCAAATAAACATGTGGAAAGATGATCAACATCATAAGTCATTAGGAAAATGCACATTAAAGCCTTACCATGCGCCAGCATGCCATGCCCACCACTATTCCCCTCAGTGCTTGACACGGTTTCACTGGGAATAATGAAGATTCTTGCATGGTCTAATCTTGTGGGAAATGTGGACGTGTCATGCTCCTTCTTATTTTTGTGTTATTTCTTATTGTTATTAGTAAAGATTTAGTAGATAATCAGACATTAAGTGATTTGGATCATAAAAATAACACCACTCAAACCTTAATTGATTTCATATTAATATTATCTTAAGCAAACAGAAAAAATGTTGTGGGTCAGATCAACAAGAGTTATTGTCCACTGCTCTCAGTTAGCTTAGCAGCTAGACTGCCTGGCTGCTTTAGCCCAAACCAGGATGTGCCCCCCTCTTAGTAAAACTGTTTTCACAGTTCAGGGACCACAGTGGATTGCATATAAAATTGATGGGAAGCTGTATCTTGGGTGTCAATTAACTCTTAACAAAAGGAAGTTCCACTTTATATACTATAGACAGGTCAGAAGGTATTTATGCTGCATATCAGCCTCCCAGAGATGTCTAAAGTACAGCTGTTATCCTTGACATAACTTTAAACCATGACGTGTCAAAACCTATATAGTTTATGAGGATGGCCTTGACTTTTATTATTCCTAGTAAGATGAAAACCAGAACCAGTTAATGGTTTAGTGTTGTTTTGTTTAGAAAAGTAGGAGAACTTGATTTGTTTTGATTATACTTATGTCCATCACATTTCCTTAGAGCTTTATCTCCTCCCCTTCTATGTGACCTCAAAAGAATGTACTCAAGTTGAATGTATAGATACATATAGATTGTGTGTGAAACAGTAGCTGGGCTTAGAATTTAGCCATGTAACAGTAAAGTTACAACTAAGCCTCAGATCTTTGAGTCTGTGTTGCTTTACTCTCGTCGCCGACGCCTTCCACTGTGCCACGACTCCTGCTAAGGCTGGACCTCGGCACCTGCACACTTAGAAGGGCTCATGTTAAAAAGACTGGCCCAGGGGAGCGGCTCAGTGGGAGAGTGGACACTGTGCATGCACAAGGCCCTGTGCTCAATCCCAGCACCACCACCAATAGTACTAATACTAATAATTATTACTATTAATAAAAATATAAGTACAAAGTTGACCATACCAAGCATGGTGAGGCTGTAGAACCCCTGGAACTCTCCAACACTGCTGGTGAGAAGGTAAAATGAAACAACCACTTTGAGAAACAGCATGGTGTAACAAAATGAAATTAGACTCCTCTCTCTTACCCTGCACAAAACTCGACTCAAAGTGGATCAAGGGCTCAGGCGTTAGAACAGAGACCCTGTGACTAATAGAAGAAAAAGTAGGTCCAAATCTCCATCATGTTGGCTTAGGACCTGACTTCCTTAACAAGACTCCTAAAGCACAAGTAGTAAAATCAAGAATCAATAAATGGGATGGATTCAAACTAAAAAGCTTCTTCACAGCAAAGGAAACAATCAAGAACATGAACAGAGAGCCTACAGAATGGGAGAAAATCTTTGCCACCTGCACTTCGGATTCAGCATTCATCTCCAGGATATACAAGGTATTCAAGAAACTTAACACCAAAAAACCAAATAACCCAATCAATAAGTGGGCAAAGGAACTAAGCAGGCACTTCACACAGGAAATACGAATGTTCAAAAAATATAAAAAAAGGTTTAACATCACTAGCAATTAGAGAAATGCAAATCAAAACTACACTGAACTGGGTATGGTGACGCACGCCTGTAATTCCAGCGACTGGGGAGGCTGAGACAGGAGGATCGCGAGTTCAAAGCCAGTCTCAGCAACTTAGCAAGGCCCTAAGCAACTCAGTGAGACCTTGTCTCTAAATAAAATACAAACTAGGGCTGGAGATGTGGCTCAGTGGTTAAGCGCCCCTGAGTTCAATCCCCGGTTCCCCTCCCCCCAAAAAAAACTACACTGAGATTTCATCTCACTCTATTCAGAAGGGCAACCATCAAGAATACAAGTAACAATAAATATGTCAAGGATGTGGGGGAAAAGGTACTTTCACACATTGCTGGTGGGACTACAAATTGGTGCAATCACTCTGGAGAGCAGCATGGAGATTCCTCAGAAAACTTGGAATCATCATTTGACCCAGTTATCGCACTCCTTGGTATATACCCAAATGACTTAAAATCAGCATACTACAGAGACATAGCCACATCAATGTTTATAGTAGCTCAATGCACAATAGCTAAACTATGGAACCAAGCTAGGTGCCTTCAGCAGATGAATGGATAAAGGAAAGCTGGTATATATACACAATGGAATATACTCAGCCATGAAATGAATGAAATTATAGCATTTGCCGGTAAATGGATGGGACTGAGACTATCCTGTAAGTGAAATAGCCAATCCCAAAAACCAAAGGCCAAATGTTCTCTCTGATATGCAGATGCTGACTCACAATAGGCCCAGGGTGGGGGTGGGGAGAAGGGGAGGTTCATGGGATTGGAAGGGGGATTTGGGGAAGGGAAAGGGAGGGAATGGGAAAGACAATAGAATGAATCGGACATCTCTTTCCTATATTCATACATGAATACATGATCAGTGAAACTCCACATCATATACAACCACAAGGACAGGAAGTTATACACCATGTATGTATGATATGTCAAAATATTCTACTATCATGTATAACTAGAAGGAACAAATAAAAAATTAAACTAAAAAAAAGAGAGAGCATGGCAGTTCTTAGTGAAGCATATGCTTATATCATCAGCCATTGCGCTCCTAGGTATCATAGGGATGTTTTAAATTTACTCTTTCACTCTGAACTTTTGATAATTTTCCTACATTAAATAAGCTATCAATAGGTAGGTTAATAGGAGGAAAAATAACAGGAGGAAATATGAAGCCATACACAGAGTACAAGGCCCAAGGGCTGGACAGTAGAAGCTTGTATGAGCTAGACAGTGGGATCAGGGCTTGGGTCTTAGGGGGAAGAGAGGTGAAGTTTGGGGGAGCAGGTGCACAGAGACCAGGGTGGTCATGTTATGCTGAAAGTCTCCCAGATCTGTGACCATCTGTCTGGGGCAGGTGTCAGACCCTCCAATCCCTTTTTCCTGTGAAAAGATTGTTTCTACACAGAAAAGGACCTATTGGACAGAAAGGCCTGTTCACATATTCTCTGGTTATTGAATGTAAATTTCTTTTACAGATGTAAGTTTCCTTTACAGAAAGGCAGACTTTCAGAGTCAATTCTCTCTGCAGTTTCTCAGAATAGCCATCTTCAAATATGCCAAAGAAATCTATTTGGGGGTGGCCTATTTTTGGGATCCCACAGTAGTTACTCAAGACAAAAGAAAGCATGTCTATGCAAAGAAAGTACACAATAGTTTTATTTGTAAGAATAAAAAGCTGCATATGGTGCAAATATCTCTCCATAGATAAATAGAAAAACCAATTGTGGTACATCCATGAAATGGAATATAACTCAACAATAAACAGGAGTGAACGATTGATACAGGCAGCATCATGCATGAATTTCAAAATATTTACACCAAGTGGAAGAAGTCAGACAAAAATAAACAGAAGAATTCTGTATGATTCCATTTATGTACAATTCCAGAAAATGGAGACTAATCTGTAGCGACAGAAGCACATCAAGATTGTCTAGAGATGGGGCATGGAGACAGGAGGCGGGGAGGGACAGAGGGAGGTTAAAGCAGGTGATGGCTGTTTACTCTCTGGATGGTGGTGATGACTTCATGGTTGTGTGTACATGTGTCAAAACCACATTTTAAGTTGAGCGCAGTGGCGCACGCCTGTAATCCCAGCACTTGGGAGGCTGAGACAGGAGGATCGTGAGTTCAAAGCCAGCCTCGGCAACTTAGTGAGGCCCTAAACAACTCAGTGAGACCCTGTCTCTAAATAAAATACAAAATAGGGCTGGGGATGTGGTTCAGTGGTTGAGTGCCCCTGGGTTCAATCCCCAGTACCAAAAAACAAAACAAAACTTCACACTTTAAATATGTGAGGTTAGTGGTACATCAACTATACCTCACTTCCACAAAGCGTTAAAGAAGTATGAATTATAAGTCCAAGAAAACAAAAAATACTACCTTACCTCTTTCAATGTTCCTTTTACTACAAGGTGTACTTCTCACCCGTCAGAAGTAAATAGGGAACTTCCTACCTCCCCTCTTTGCAATACTCAAGTCTCCTCCCCTGGAAAACAGATCAAGGTCAAGGTGAAGGTGAAGGACAGCCTCTTGCTCCTAGGAGTAGTTAAGAGGCAGAGAGGATGGACTCAAGATCAGCGTGCTTTATTCTAGCCTGGAATGTAGTTTAGATAAGGTGTGCATCCCTGACAGAGTGTCACAGGAACATAGTCCTGCCACCACCATTGTCAATCACTGATGTTCTAATTTTCTTTTTTACAACTCTTCCTTGGGGGGTGAAAAAGGTGAGGGTATTAACAGGAATTGATACCCTGCCTGCTCTCCCATTCCATTATAGGTCCGATGTTTCAAATGGAGGCCAAGCCCCCATCCGCAATGCCATGTCACCCATAACAGAATTATGTATGACAGATAGATTTGGAGCCCTGCCTTCGTTCGTGATAACTTGTTACAATAGTCATTGTGCACATGTATTTATATATATACATATATATATATATACACGTACACACACACACACACACACGTATGTATATTAGTCGTAGGTGGACACAACACCCTTATTTTATTCTTCATGTGGTGCTGAGGATCAAACCCAGGGCCTCACGTGTGCTAGGTGGGCACGCTACCACTGAGCCACATTGTATTGTTAACTGTCTTCTTCCACTGTTTTGGCAGTGAGGAGGTTTTTAAATCCCAGCACCCCCTCAGCAGTACTGCTAAAGTGTGAGAGATGTGTCTGGTTTATAAAGTGAGGAAGGGAGAATATGAAAGAAGTGGGAAGCAGAGCACAGCCCTGAACTCCTGTCAGAGTGAGCCATCTCAGATCAGGTTTAGGGACAGTTCTCCGTGCCCTTACATCTCTCACAGCTGTGAACCTCAAGCATTCCTATACCCTGACCTGAGGGACCCTGATGCACAAAGATGACCCTGGACTTTCAAATTCCAGTCCCACATTTATCAGTTGTGCGATATGTGAGCAGGGAGCAGTGACATTCATCTTGCAGGCATTGGTGAAGAGCAAATTGATTATTGAACAGAGTATAGTACTAAGTCTGGCCAATGCAAATAACAGCTCTTGGGAAGACTCCTAGCCTTGTGTGTTTGAGGAAGGGTTCCCAGCACTGTTAGGTGGTGGGAGCCTGGGTCTCTGCAGCCTGCAGCGTGGGCTCTAACCTAGCTCCTGGACTCCCCAGTTATTTGACTTTGGGCAGTTTGCTCTTCTTATGCAAAATGGAGCTAATAATAGAACCTACTTGGGGTTTGCTGTGAGGACTGAAGCCTAGAAATTGCTTAGAACAGAATCAGGCACAGAGCAAGCTCGGGAAATTATCAACATTGTTACTGAGCTAAGCACTGGGGGTTTAAGGCTTCTTCCTGCAATCTGACTCACTGACATGTCAAAGTAAATATGGAACATAGGATCTGGGGCGTCACAAAAATTGCTTGGTTGACAAAATTTCAAAAAAAGCCCTACCTTCCTCTGGGGAGCAAATGATAACCAACCACTAAATTATGCATGAAACAGCTGAGACACCACTGGTGAAAATTAAGTCTCCATTACAAGAACCTCTCCAACTCCATTTATCCAAACTTGAGAATTTCCCTCCATCCGTTCTAGCATTGCCCCCTTTCTGCCTTTTCTTTGCTATAATTCAGAATTATACAGGTCCAGGTTTTTTGTTTGTTTTCCTGGTACTGGGGCTTGAACCAGAACCATTCTCTGAGCTACGTCCCCACCTCTTTTAAAATTTTTATTTTGAGGCAGGGTTCCCCTAAGTTGCTGAGGCTGGCCTCAAACTTGAGATCCTCCTGCCTCAGCCTTGTAAGTAGCAGGAATTAAGGGCGTGCATGACTGTACCTGGCAGGGTCAGAGTTTTATTTAAGAAAGAAAAGGTTGGATCACGACCAATCCACATTCAGGTGTGTGGTTTATGAGAAGTAGAGGAAAGAACAGGAAGGGGAAGGCAAGGCGGAGTGATTTCACCTCTCCCACCCAAGTAAATCCCTGACTCAGGGCCAACTCATTTGCTGGGGGAGCCTACTAGAGCTCGAGAAAGAATAATCCTGGAATACATGTCAGGAGCCAAAAGTTTTCAAATCTGAATTAAGTGATTCTCCTTCCAGGTAGAAAATCACCAGTAATTCTCTTAGTAGAGAGAAATTCTAAGTAATTCTCACTCTAAGAAAATCATTAGGAACTAGGACAAGGATAAATATACAACTATGTATTCCCCAGAATACATCTCCTCAGGGACAACTTACGTCCAACAATAGAATGTAATATTTTAAATTACAAAATTTTTCCTTGTTATGGGAAAATGTTCAGGATGTAATGTTAAGAATATAAAAATACAGTATGAACCATACTATATTTTAAAATATACAGCAAGAAGAAAATACTTTTTTTGTAGCTGAAAGTCTTCAGAATTGTATATTATTTTATAATAGAAAAATTATTCCAAAAATTGGGGCAAGAATTCTGCTTCCTACATGGCAGAGGAAAAGATTCACTGTGTGTTTACCCACCAGCATTCATTGGGTAGATGCTGAGGAATCTGGGAGGGATACAAGAGAGGGACAGAAAGGAAGAAGGCAAATAATATCGACTGAGCAGCTTAGACTTTCCAGGTGCTTTATGTTTGTTACTTTCTTCCATTATCACGGCACCTAAATACAAACCAAGATTCTCCAAAGAGAATGAATTCATTCATTCCTATTGAACACTGCAATAGGAATATGTGTGTCAGTAAAAACTGTGAGTTTATTCAAAGAGGTTGAGATAAGGGTAAGTTTTTAAAGGCAAAAGGAGGTGGATTACATATGTTGTTTTGAAACAATCATCCTTGGCTATGAGAACAATAACATAGGTGGTACCAGTCCAAGGTGGAACAGTTACTGGACAGACATTTTTGCAAAGGCCTTTGTGCAAAGTAGTGGTTTTGGTAGTTTGTGTGTGTGTGTGTGTGTGTGTGTGTGGTGCTAGGGATGGAACCCAGGGCCTCGTGCATGCTAGATAAATGTTCTGCACTGAGCTGCATCTCCAACTTTCTTGTCAGAGTCTTTTGTGATCATTCTTGTTATCAGGCAATTGTGTGTGAGAACCTTCCTTCATGGCCTTCCCTGCTCCATTTGTCAAGGTTTGACATAAATGATGCCATTTTGATTCTCAAAACTCTCACACAAGTGAGGTAAATATAATTATCCAATTCCTTGATTTTATATATATATATATATTATATATATATTATATATTTTTTATATATATATATTATATATTTTTAGTATATATATATATATATATATATTAGTAGATGAGGAAATGGTTATGTCCAAGAGATGAAGGAATTCTCAAGTCTCAGGACTTGTCGTTGGAGGAGTGGGATTTGGCCCAGCCTCCTCTGCTTCCAAGCTCATGTTTTTCCCACCACATCTTGCTGCCTGAATGCTCAGGAAGTGTTGGCTCCACTTCTCTTGCCATTTGGAGTTTGATTAAAAACAAAAATGCAGACCACGTTATCACAAGTGCTTTCAATACACATTTATTGCAGAACCACAAGCATGACAACCATCATGTCAACATAACCATATTTCCTAGCTGAGCAGGAGATCACCATTCCCAAGTGCATTTTCCAAGGAAACGGAGGCTTGTCTGGAAGCTCCGCACTGTGAGTGATGACTAGAACCCCTATTCCGAACTAGGAGTTCTAAACCATTAAACATATAATTACCACTTTGGCAAAGCAATGCACATTACCATTTCCACAATGTAACAGCACAGAGATTTTAAATGCATCTTTATTTTTCAGAATCTTCAGTATTCACAATGTGTAAAATGAAGCAGCATTTTAAATAAAATGCTATGCCAAAACAGTTTCTTAAAAAGTCCCGAGTAAAAGGAAGAAAAATTACACATGAATAATATTTATCAGTGCTTACAGTTGACATTAACCGTAGTTTTCTAAAAGGATAAAAATACTCAAGACTTCAACATTTCCTTACAAAAGTATAGTTGGCCATAAAATAAAAATCTATAAAACCCCAAATATTACAAAAGTAAAATGCAAAAAAAATTTTTTATTAAAATGTAATACAACCTGTACATGGTAAGAATTATTTAAAAATGCACAGAACACTTCATAGGTTGTGATGTACTGAAGGGGGGGTGGGGAGGTTCATCACACATCCATACTCTGACTTACCCATCTGCATTGACCTACCAGGTGGCAGAGCTGGTGGCCACTGGTCCCCAGCATCGAGTCTCCAGTGGACAGGATCTGAACTCCCTCCACACACCCTTTCATACTGCACCATCTCTGCAGGGAGAAGAAAGTTTGCCCAGGCACCTGGGATGTCACAGGAGGAAGGAGCCTGCATACAACCTTTATCTACATCTTGGTGTTGCCATTTTAAAATTAGGACCTGGAGCTGGAAGGCATCTCAAAAGATGATCCCTATCCTCTGGGACAGTCTGACCCTCTCACTTGCTTAGGTCACCAGAGGCAGGGAATCCACTGCAGCCTGTGGGAGCACTATTTCACAGTGGCAGGCAGAATGTTCCACTGCAGCCATCTCAGCGGAAAGTCACTTCCAGGACTGACCCAGATTCCCAAAGGAAAGGACTCTGTTCTTCCAGACTGAAAAGGAGACAGGGGCTTCAGTGCAGCCTGGGACTAGCAGGAGAGGTTTGGGGAGGGGAGAACTGGAATGAGATTCAAGGCATCAGGGAGGCCCAAGGCCGGGGGATGGGGATGGTGGAGCCAGTTAGACATGGTTAGAGAGTGGTGGCTGCTGGACAGTCTCCAGTTCCCTGCTGCTGCTGCTTCTGCTGTTTCTGCAGCCACCCTGCTTCCTCTTCCTCTACTTGCAGGCTGGCCCTGCCTACCTTTCTGCTGTGACTATGAAGTAGTGCAGACCCATGAAAGCCAGATGACTAATGGCATAAGATTAGGCCCAAAACTTCTTAATTTGAAACTAGAGGAGAACAACAAAGTACTTGGGCTTTTGGACAGTGATTTTAGCTGGACAGGTTTTTTGACTTGCTTCTGGGTGTGTGACTGAGAGGGTGGAGGCAGATGGAAAGGTCTGAATGGAGTAAGAGATGGTAACTTTACTTGGATCTAATCCCCTTGGACTAGCCAAGATTCCTCTGCATCTGAGAACTGTATGTGAAGTAGTTCCTCTGGCAGAGTGCATGAAACACAATCAAGTGGGAATGGAAGGCATGCCTTCATTCTTAGAATATTCCTTTGGAGGGAGATTTGTGAAAGTCACAGATCTTTGAACAAATACAGCTCCCCTTGGGCAGCAGTGGATGTCTAGATCCACACTGCTTTCTCAGAGCAGAAAGGACCCTTCTCTGTGCCAGTCAGGGCATCTGGGAGAACAGGGTCCCCAGATGGCTGGTTTCACTTTCTGGAGTCCCCACACTCTTGGAGCCAGCTGCTTACATTTAAGAGAGGGAAGGAAGTGTGAAATGTGGAGGCTGTTCCCCACCTCTTCCTTCTGGGGTCCTTTAGCCTGATTTGTTCTGTTTGTCTTGTCTCCCCTCTGCCACTCTTTCAGGGCCCCTCCCTCCCACTGCCATTCTTAGAAAGCAACTACTTCTAAGGGCAAAATGGAATGGCTCTGGAACAGACTACAGAGGGGTTGAAGCATCTCCACCCCTCGAGAGCTGAGAAACAGTTGGTCAGACATGCTGCAGGCAGGATGAGATTGGAGGCAGGAGGCCAGGCCAGATGACTCAGTGCAAATGAGCCAATTTCTGGCTCTGCTTTCCAGAACGTGCGTCTAACACAACTCCACACCTCTAAACCTCTTCTTCTCCCTGTTTCGCAGACTTATTAACAAACAGGTCTACAGGGCTATTTTGTTTTTGGTGGTGCTAGGAATTGAACTCAGGGCCTTGGTAAGTATAAGTTCTACCACTGAGCTAGTCCTCAGGGTGGGTTTGTAGTTTAATAACTTGTCTCCTGTGGTCTCATGAATCTCCTTACATGATTCCTGCCTTCACCTTGCTAGAAGGCTCTTCTTCTGGCCTAACTCATGCCTGGATGAACAATGGCAGATCTGAAATCATTTGAAGCTTGTTAGTTTTCCCTAAAAACCTTTCCACTTATTTTCAAGTCATCAAAACAGATTTCTCTGCCTTTCCCTTCAAAGTTTGTCCATGGTTATTTTTTACTCAATGAAGGTCACACATAACTATACATTGATTAGGGATGAACAAGACTTTTTAATGGCTCACGAAGACAGGATTTAGAATATATTCTCCCAAGAGGGTAAGATTCCATACAGAAACTAAGACAGTATAGATATGAGTTACAAAGATTCCAACAGCCCTTTTGGGGTGGGTGCTGGCTTTTAGCTATTTTTTTATGAATAGGCTCACTGAAATGTAAATCTGAGGGCCAGGGTGACCTTTTATTTGTTTCTTTGTCCTCAGTGTCTAGCCCAGTGGCCAGCATACAGATGGAGCCCAAAATATGCTGGTTGAATTACTGAATACAGATTTCTCCATTCTGGTTCTTTCCCTCCTTCTTTTGAATATCTTTATACGATCTGCTTCTCCCAGCATTTGATATTGGCTAAGATAAAATCCATGCCTGATTTTATTCTAGAATGTTGTTATGTTCAAATTATACTATAAAGTAGAAGGAAAAAGATCATATTTGGCTATTCGGCTTTAAGATTAAAGGAGCAGTTTGTGTAAGAAAAATTAAAGTTAAAAAATTTTCAGAACCTAGATAACAAAAATTGACTGGTAAAGGAATATTGACAAAGTAAGAGTGAGCAGGAAAGGGAATCAGCATCTGGTTCAGGAGAATCACCTTTCCCCCAGCCAGATCAGCAGCAGAATGGACAGTGTCCTGGGCATGGGGGGAGGGGGTCTGTATTAAGCCTGAGTGAAAAAGGACAAATGTGAGTGGCTTCTTATCCTGAGATAGAAGACGGTAAAATATAAGGGGCTAAAATATCAAGTGATGGTTTTCTTTTTTCCTAAAAGGACAAGTAAAATTACAAAAGGAGTAGAGGGCTTCAGTGGGGGTTCTTTGGGACACAGAGGAAGATTATGCGCCACAGACCCAGAGGATAGTGGGGTTGTGGAGGAGTGGGATGACTCCTTTGGAGACACTTGCATTACTTACTGAAATTATTTTCTCAGCAACAACTTACTGATTAGGAAGAGCAGTGCCATGTGAATTAGCGAATTCAGGTAGGGACTAAAAAGAAACTGACCACCATGAACACACTCAGTTATAGCTGGATTCCACTGAGCAGGCCCCAGTCTGGCTACGTGGCAGGTGAAGTGGGACCAGTCACATGACTTTTCATCGAATCTTTCTTTCAGGCACACTACCTGTAATTAATTAATTTTTTAATGTGGTGCTGAGGTTCAAACCCAGTGCCTCACATGTGCTAGGTAAGCACTCTACCACTGAGCCACAACCCCAGCCCCTCTCATGGTTTCTTTAGGCACCTTCTCTGAGCCACAGACCTAAACAGAAACAGGTAGCGAGGTGTGTAGGTCAAGGAAGCAATTTTGTTTGGGACTTGTGGGTGCCACTCAGGATGGTGGGGGATGATTTTCCTAATACTTTATATTCATAAGCCTCTAAAAGGGTATATTTCTGGTATGGAGGGAAGGAAACTGGAATTGGGAACATTTGTAGTAAATAAAATCATCTAAAGGAACTAAAACCTGTCTCATTTTTAAGCATTCTTTGGATTTTGGCCAAGTCTTAGGAGGCAGGGATTTCACTAGTAATGTTAGCAAGCATGGCTTGGATTCACTCACAGGTGGAGCCCTGAGAGCTTCTGTGGCCCCCAGTCCAAAGTGGCCCCTCTCTCTGGCTGCTAATATCCTACATTTCATCATTAGATGGAATTCCATCCTTAAATAGATGTTGAATGTTTGTTCATTGTTAAAAATTCAATTCCTGGTAGAAAGAAAACTCACAAGGCCATAGGAATATGTGTATCTTAGTGGGTGTGCATTTGCTAAAATCTGTCTTAGAGGAAGCTGGGAGTGGCAGTGACATTCCCAACTTCCCAAAGGAATACTAACCTAACCTTCAGTTATGGTAGGGTTGTTTGGGATTCCTCATCTGAATTGATTCTAAACCCCCAGACAGAACAGGTCCTATTCAAGATGGAAATTTCAGTGGAACAGAATATCCTTTTCTTGAAATCAGTTATGATTAATGACAGTATGAGAAAATATCTGGGCTCCTATGCATGATGAAGTATTTGGGAAACTGTCATGATTCCCTTGTAAGGGTTAGTTCACGAGTTTTTAAAAAAATATTTCTAAAAAGTCCTGGAAAGCAGAAACATCTTTTTTTTTTCCTGATTCTCTTTCATAAGTACGTAGCGTACACATAAAATTACTCTGTATGTAGAATGAATAAAAGTCAATGAATAATGGAATAAAATGGACTCAGGATTTCCATAACTTCCAGGCATACAAGGAATAGGAGTTTGTAAAGTTCCTAGTTTGTTTGAAAAGATGTCTGAACTGGGAGAACTGGTGGAAAAGTATCCCATTCATGTGGTTTTCTGCTTTCTGCTGTGTGTGACTATAGATCAGAAAACTAGAACACTCTTCAGACTGAAGGAGATCTATTCTGACCCTCCCATGGGAGAGGCACACAAGTCCACAGAGAACAGGCCACTTACCCAGGACAGAGGCCAGGCCTCCTACTTTCCAGGCTGGTCTTCTTTGGGTTCACTGCTCTCTCTGACAGCTTGTGTGCCTGTGTTATTGCAGTGAAGCTTTGTGTACTAACACTTGCAGACAGATCACACCTTAACACGCTGCTCCTTTGCCCTCATCCAGGAAGGTGTCTGTACAGCTCTGCTGGAAGAATCTGGCCATGCAGAGATGACACTGTTGCATCTTAACAGCTGTTTGGTACCATAACTAGATACAGTAAGTTCAAGGATCAGCCTTACTATCTGACCTGATGGCTTGATTTCTACAGCTGCAAATCCAGGCTACCTCATGATGAATCAAACCAGATCACAGGATAGGTGTCTGGTTTGGTCTGAGTCTGGTGAGCAAATGTGGTACCTCCCACCAGGCTCCCAGAATGTTTTCAACATCAGATGACAGCTTTTCTCTTAGTGCATTTGATAAATTTAATAAATCTTGTATTTCATATATAAAGCCCTATGGGAAAAAAAACAGCACCTGAAGCTTATCTCCTACCACAGACACTGAAAAAGCTATTTTTTTCTTGTTCAAAGTGTATGCAGCATATTATTTCATGTGTTCACGTGAGGGGGGCTGCTGCAGAAATGGAACACGAAAGTCTCTTTAGTCTTACAGACTGCAGGTGCTTCAGTCATTGTCTAACACTGAAATAAGCAGGGCCTGGAATTTCTAAACTAGAAGAAACCTCGGGGAACATCATTATTCAACTCTCCCCTCATTTTAGAGATGTGCATGAGTGAGAAATGAATTGACTTGCTTGTTCAAAGAGCCAAAGTCACCAGGCCTGGGATAAGAGCCAGGGCCTCAGGCTCCAAGGCCAGTGTTCACTCTCCATGCCACTCTGGTTTAGTCCATGAGGAAATTGTGGGGCCAGCTCTTTTCCCCACTGCTGAGAATTCAGACAATCCAGTTTCACAGCTTGCTTCCAAGTATATTCAGAAATAGGAAGATATGACCAGAAAGGAGAAAGCTGGATATGCAAGAGAACAGGAAAGAAAGAAGTAACCAAATGAAGCTAAATTCTTCTTCTGCTATGGTTCATCAGTTCTGCAGATTGCTTCAAAAGTAGGGTTGCCAAGAAAATACTAAGAATTACCAGAATCTCCATTTGAAAAAAATATCAAATGACACAAACTTAATCTCTCAACTTTTTGTTCTCCACATTATTGTGGGAGCCGAGAAAGACCTGTCAAGAAGCTCTATTTGAATTTTGGGGTGGGCCACTCATTTTTTTTTCTCTCAATAGTGCAGGAACTTTACTTGAGGGTATAAAAACTGAAACTGTATTTCCAACACAAATACAGAAGTGTGTATTGTATAAGAAAACAGGATAATGCATGCTGGAATTCACTTGTAAACTTCAGAATATGACAAAACTTGATGGTACGTAGCCAGGTGTGTGAAGTGTTTATATTAACCACTCTTCCCTTTGAGATTCATCTGGGAGAGAAATAAGGGTCTTCGAAACTACTGCTTCTGCCCATAAAAAGTTTATGCCGACGTGGTCCAAGAAACAGTTCTCTATATGACTTGATTGAAAATGCTCTAGGGAAATACATGATGACTGGACAGAAGAACTAGTGAGGCAGCATGCACTTATACAGAGGTGGACTTTGCTCTGTTCCTATCTTGGCTACTTCATAATTGTTATACATTCACGCACTAAAAGAAGTGAGAGAAAATTAGAAGAATTCTAATTCACTGGTCATTTATGGAACAAATGCAGGTCTAGGAGTTGGGGGACCTGCTAAAACTCAGCTGTATCATTTAATATAAAAGGCTATCTACCGATTTATAAAACACACTGGTTGGATTAGATCATTTCTTTCATTCTATATTCCTGAAAAGTAAATGGGAAGAAAGCTAACCTAAATTAGACATGCTTAAATTAAATACTATAGTAATTTAAAATAATTTTCTAACATTAGGGTAAACACAATATTTTTAGGTTAGCCTTGCCAATTTGTTCAAGACTACAGAAAAATCCTTTATAAATCAGGAGAACTTGAAGGGCATCCTGAGAGTGCTGCAATGTTTAGGTGGATTTTCTGGCAACCCCCTCAGAGTTCCAAGCCTTACTAAGTCCAGCGTATTTAGAGCTGAAATGGTTTGATGTGTCTTAGTATTTTATCAAAGTCGCTAAAATCAATTTCATGCTTTCTTTCATTTTTTAGCTATGCTTTAAATTTTATTTTAGTTAAATCTTGTTCAATGAACAGAATAGCTAGGGCTGAGGTAACTTCTGCTCTTTTTGAGAGAGGGCAGAGAAGGAAGGCTATTGTTTGAGGCCTACCAGCTTCTAAGGCACATAAAGCAATTAGCTCATATTTTAAAAAATGCAATGAATAATAAGTATACACTATTCAAGACCTTTGCAATTCCCATTTCAGAGAAACAGTCTAATTTATAAGACCTAGCTGTGAGAACTGTTTAATCAACTGTTTAACCTTTTCCCTGGATTTACTTAGGTTCTGCTTATGCCACTGTCCTGTTCAGGAAAGAGAAGCCCAGGTATGTGACTTTGCTTTCCACAGGAGTCTGGGGAGGGCTGGGGGTGAGGGTCTATGCAAGAACATCAGGGCAAGGAAGCCAGAATTTTGGCCAAAGCTGAATTCAGATTCATGCAAGAGTTCTGGAACCTGAGGTACCTCAGGCAATAAGGACAAGTTAGAGCATTAGAAAACTGTATGGTGAGAAGAGGCTGCTGTTGTTTTTAGTCCTGACCAAGAGAGTTTAAATTGGAGGTTTAGAGACATGTAATTGTCCTCTCTGCCTCAGCCTCTCTCATTCCCAGATTCCTGGCCAGAGGTGACACTTGAGGGTCTCCTCAGGGCCTGGTTTTCATTGCTAGAGTCATCTCCTAAGTCTCAGGCTCCAGAGGAGCAAGGAGGACTCTGAGCGAGAAAGAGTGCTCAGGACAGCTGTGAGGTAGGTGAGCAGACACTCACCTCTGCTAAGCATGGGGACCCCATGCATGCTCTTAAAGCAGCATCCCAAGGTTCCATGGTAAACTTCTGTTCTTCTAGGATGATCCAACACTTTCCCCTGAATCTTTCCTTAGAGACTAGCAAAACTGCTTGATGGTAACAGAAATACACATTATCTTGTCCTCTTCTGTACAATAATTCCAAATTAAAGTGGAATTGTACTCTTTCGTGTATTTATAAAATAAGTCTGATCAAATGATCTGTTTCTATAATATGACATTATATTATTTTCTTCCTATCTTTCTTTTTGCAGTGTTGGAGATCTATCCTGGGGCCTTGTGTGTACTAGGTAAGTGATCTGCTGCTGACCTATGCCCTCAACCCTATACTGCAGCTTCTGGACTTGTTTGGTAATATGGTATGATTATAGTAATTCCTGTACTTACTATTTCAGGGACAAATGTGAAAACTAATGTGATTTTTAACCTTGATAGAAAACAAATTTGCTATGCGTTTTTATTTAATCTTGAGCTTAAAAATGAAGCTTTTATTCTGGCAGACTGCAAGACAAATGCCTGGATTTTAGTGCAAATAAGAGTAAAAAAACTAATTAAAAGATAAGTAGATGGGGATTTAATCTCTTCAACTTAAAATCCCTTAGCATGGATCCTTCATTAGAAGAGCTTCATAAAAACAAGCTGTAAACATTCTCAATAATTAAACATGAATATATGATCCATGATAAAACCTGGCCCTCAGGCCATATGTTTAAATATACAAAATTACATGTGTACTTGATTCCCTCTTGTTGTTTTAATAGCTCCATCTTCCAGTGAAATGCATTTGTGTAATTATCTTGTTCCTATACCCCCAACATGGATATTAAAAACTGCTTCTTCCCATAAACTGTAAAGTATTAATTGATAAGCCACAGGAAACTTTACACTATAACATGTCCTTACCAATTAATAATGCTGTTGGCTGGGTTTATGAGGAATGAATTATTCATCAGAATCTTTTCATACAATGTCACTGCAAGTTAAGACTTAAGTAATGTTAGAGCACCTACAGGATTTATTTATAAATTTTACTTGTAATCTCACTTGTAAACCAAGTGATTGCCTCGGTTTAGTTCCTGAGTTTTCCATACTTGATAACAACAATTCACTCATAAGCCAAATCAATTTTGGACACAGAATACTCATGAACCCATGAAATGGTCTAAATTAACCTTCAAATTTGTAGGTGAGGGGGAGAAACAAGTTTGGGAATAGAAATGTGGATCTTACTTCTACCTTTCTATTACAGGGGGCCCTTCCTTTCCATAGGTTCTGTATCTGTGGGTTTAACCCGCCAAAGATAAAAAACATTTGGAAAAAAATTGCATCTGTACTAAACACATATAGACTTATTATTCCTTAATAACAACACAGCATACCAACTATTTACATAGCACTTACATTGTACTAGGTAAACGATTAAAGTATATGGAAGGATTTACATCAGTTATATGCAAATACTAATCCATTTTATACAAAGGAGTTGAGTATCTGAAGATTTTGATATCTGTGTATGGGGGGGGGGGTTGTCCTGGAATAAATTCTCCATGAATACTGAGGGATACCTGTAACCAATACTTTGGAAAGTTATTTTTACCTCTTTAGGATCATTTCTATAAATTCTAAAATGAGGGCTTAGATTAGTGGAGGGTTAAGATTTCTTCCAGTTATAAAATTTCGTTTGGGTTCTACAATGTATGTTCAGAGAGTTCAAAGATAACAGCTAGTCTATTTTGATGCAGGTTAGGCATACAAACCAAAAAATTATGATTTGCAATGTTCAGATGAACAACATATAGTTCTCTCCCTATTGGTTTTCTTCCTATCAGGCTTGGCAGATGAAATTTTGATCACTTAAAACAGCTGCAGTTTGTGATTAGAACAATGATCTGCCAGAGGGGACAGCCGACATGGAGGGGACAGGCAGATTCAGCTCAGCTCACCTAGGCCAAAGAACAGTCAGTGCCTGGGCCAAATCACTGCCCACTTGGGATGTCTTTGAACTAACCAGTTACTTAGGTAGTTTTTTTGTGTCATTCTGTACTTTGTTAAAAGTAGAATTAACTTTAATTTAAATGTTTTGTCAGAAGTCTCATTATAAAAGGATTTGATATAGCATAGTCCTTAAACACAACAGTGTGACTAAACCCCTAACTTCATGCTTCTTCCCCCCTTTCTAAATGCGAAGGGGTGGTGATTATTTAGCATTTGGATCATGGTCTACCAATATCCTTAATGCTGACTTTCAATCATCTTCAAGAATTCTACCTTCACTTTATTTTTATTCGAGAAGGAGAGAAGGAGTTGGAACCAAGACTAGCTTTTATTGGACTTCTCTTTCCCAAGTTCCTTCTATTCTTGATGCTAAGTGAGCAGGTACTTTAGAAAGGGAGATGATTCAAAGGTGAATAAAGAAGGATGCTCATTTTGAGGGTTTTCTTATTTTCCTAGTTTCACAATCAGAGTCTTGGAAGACACCAGGCAGTCCTAAAATCCTCCTCCAGGCCTGAGGTGAGTTAATGCATAGTCTTGAGCTTGCTAAGAGGGCAGGGAGAGGCATTTGGGGTGCTCGTGGAGTGTGATGGTGTGCACACACTGATGGGCAGGAGTTGAACACTGCCAGCATCCTTAACCATGCTTCCCACACTGGCTGACAGGGACTGATTTACACTGTCCAGAGGGACCAGTAAAATACACACAGAGCTGAAAATGGTGTGACAATTTCAAGTGAAGGGAAAGAAGGGGGCTGGAGGAAGCAAAGGTTAATAAAGGTAGTGTTATTCTTGACTTTTGGGAAAGTGTTTGTTTTTCTGTGTGAGGGGAATCATGTAAATGTTAAATAGTTATGATAGCATGCTCCCACCACAGAGGATTTTATGTCATGGTAAAATCATGTTTGAGAGCTGTCCAATAAGTAACTGATATTTTTAAAAAATCTACCATTCACAGAAAAAAAAATAGGTACTGGCAAAATGCTGCCCTCTTAAATACACTGGCTTTATACAGAATTAAATATTTACAACCTGAACTGAAACACAAGGTTTCAATTCAGAAATCACACAACAGATTTTAAAGTTTTGATGTTAGAAATTGTTCTTTTCAGGGTCATTTAAGAAAATCTAACACTGGTTAGATAACAGTTGGTGCTAGGTTTCACTGCTTTATGCTGCCACATGTAGGTTGAAGACACACATGCTCTGTGTGGTTAGTCATTTCACTTTTAACAAAGTGCTAAGCCATAATGCAATCACATTCTTCATACAGTAGTTACTGTGACCCAATCCAGCAGTTAGTCACCCTTACTTCAGTTATTTAAGGGCCTTACAGATGAAATTGCATTCAGAGAAATAAGGGTGAGCTGAGATGGAGAGACAGTGCTTGTGCTCTGAAGTCCCTGGAAAGCACTTGATTCCCATGACATGGATGGCCAAAGGCTTCTGACCTGATTAAAAATGAGGAGTCATATAAGAAATGGCTTTATTAGAAAAAACATGTAGTGTACACGTGGCTAATTTCTATTATTGATATACTGTTTGGCTATTTTGTCATTAAAATCTGATACAGGGTTTAAACTTCTTTAGAAGTTAGTGGCATTTCTTCCTATTCTGTCGTGTGACCTCAGGAGGAGTTATCTTCACGCGATAGATGCCCTTCCTTTCTTTTCATAATTACAGTTAATCAGTAGTTTAGCACTGGCACAAAGCACAGAGGGAATTCCTTAGGTAGTGCTGAATGTGTAAGACGTCACTCTTCCAACCCCAGTATCAGGCACAGGTATGCCACTTGTAGAGTTTTAAAATCCCCTATTACCACTCAAGTCCCACATTATTATTACCTAGTAGTACTTAAATTAATGCAATAATCTGCAACCTAACAAAACCTCTGAATGAAGTTTCTTTCTTCTTTTTCTCCTGTTAGATGTGCAATTCCAAGCAAATGTGCAGTGTGCAGTATTGATTTCCAGTCTCCTTCAAACTCCCTCGAGTCTGTGCTATTAAACTGAGACAACCACATCAAGATAGAGTCTGTCATAGGATTCCCTGAAGCACAGAATGAGGAGGAGACTGAGCAAACACGACCCAGGAAGGCACCAGTTGAACCAAGACAACTCTGTAAAACAAAAACATGCAGTTTTAAGCATTCATGTAGCATGAGCAGATCACCACCTATATGCTGGAGGAATCTGCTCTGCATTCAAAAGCACTTATAATAAATGCACCTTGGAAGGCTTGAACTGGCTTTCAATAAATAGCAATGATCTGGATGGAGAATGAGTGATGTGTATAATTTATTATAGGGCTTTCATGGGGAATATTTTAAATCAATATTGGTAAAAACTTTTCATCAATTTATCCATCTTGACTTGGGTTGCAAAATCAATCCATTACTTCAAAGAAAAAAAACTGATTACCTTTAAGTGTTAGTTTGTTAATTATTTTTTAAGTACCCTCTATCACCATCACTCTTGTCCTTGTTTAGAAATGTCTGCTGAATTAAAAAGACAAATAGGAAAATCACCTGAATTTCAAGATAACATTTTATATTTTGGGGGTAGAAATACGTATTTCTCCACAGAAGTATTAGGTAGTAATCATAGAAAAATAGATTAGGAAAAATATGGAAACATAAAAACTTAAAAAAAATCAAATATAGTTCAACCTCTAGAGAGACCACTGTGAGTATTCTGGTTTATTTCTTTCTAGTTGTTTCTTCTACTAGCATGAATGATTATTATGCATGATGTCAATTATTGGAAAACCTATGGAAGTCATTTAAACAGGCAATTCTGCTGTTACCTGACTTAATGGTATCAAGGATCTGCTTCTTCAGAAATGTTCTCTTAGGAATTCAGGACTAACAGGACAACTTTGTGCCACTTGCTCCCAACATTCTGCCCAACTGTGGCTGCCCCTGGCTGCTTCCTAGAGCTCCAGGGACCCTTGTGCATCAGCAACTGTTCAGCTTCTGCTATCCCAACCCCATGTGCCTGTCAAACCCAAGGCTCTGAAGTGAGCAGCTCCTTGTGGTAAGAGATTATTGTTGGTGGTTGGGGAAAACTTCTCCAGATTAATATCCATTTATCAGATCCAATGAAAAAAATGGGGGAAACATATTTCTTTTTTTTTTAGTCACTTGTATAGGTTTACATTTTGCTTTGTACTTCTACCGAATGCTAAAACTCTTAATCTTCAAAATCATCCTAAAGATTTCCACACTGCTGTTTTAGTTTAATCCATAATTCATATGGCCTAAAAGAGAAATTTATGCTCAGGAATGGAAAACAGAAAACCAACCAATATGGGGTAGTAATAGCTTTTTTTTTTTTTTTCCCCACAAAAGCAGTCATCTTATCTCTCAGTTACTACATTTTAGAAGTTGAGCATGTTATTCTATAGTGTGAAACAAAGTTTGTTTGTTTGTTTTTTTTCTGTGCTGGGGATTGAACCCAGGGCCTTGTACTTTCAAGGCAGGCACTCTACCAACTGAGCTATATCCCCAGCCCCAAAGATGCATATTTTAATGGCATTTTTATACAAAGCTGTTTTCTATGCTTTACTTGGATTGCATATAATCTAAATATTCTGAAAAGCTGTGACCTCTGGGACCTTGTTTTTATTCTGATATGCCTTGAAATGACATACCAGACTTCTTTTTTGCTTTTATATTAACCATATAACTTGGATGTCTGATGATAATTTTACTAAGGAAATATGTAGTAAAAAATATGAAGAAGAAAAAAAGCAGTAAAATATAGACAAAAGCATATTGTCTGTATTAGTATTAAGAGACGACTCTGACTTCAAGGCTGCATTTTAAGCAACAATTCAAAGAAAGTATGGTACCTAACACCATGGTCTATGTAAATGACTTTTTAAATCTTAGTGATCATAATTTATGGGAACTAAAGTAACACATAGGTAGCAACTATCAACTTGTTCTTGCTCTTCTTACACTGAGGAATTTGTCAAATACTGCCAAAGCAGGCCATTTATTTAATCAGAATTGTAAAATTACCCCTTCTACCTGGGTCAGATGAAATCTCTAAAGATGCCTCATAATTGCTCTTTAATATCAGTTTGTTGATTGGCTTTTACTGTGTGCTCCTCTCTGAAAGGAAAATCCACCTTTCAGTAAATCACTTGTCTCAATGAACTTCAAGTGTACACTGAAATTACTTGCCCTTTCAGAATGCAGAAGGTCAGAGACAGGGAAACAGCTATATTTTCCCACCAAAAACCATTCACAGAAACCACAGTTTAGGAGCTCTAATAAGCAGGAAATGGCTTGCTTAAAAATTTAATTTGGCTTAACATGTGCAAAGTCAATCGCTGTCCTTTCTGAGCTCAAGGTCATACCACATAATTGAACCAACAGATTCCTGCTCCACTGAAGTGCTCCTATTCTTACCGTTTTGTCCCTGAGCTGTTCTCTGGCATTCCTTCCCTCTGCTGCTCATGGGAGGAAAGCCAAATCCACACTTGAAGGTGGGACCACACAACTCTTCCCTGCCTTTGTTGGTTCTGTTGTCCACCACACCATAGTCAGGCCCTCTCTTGGTCAATGTGCAGTTAGGCGCCACCTTTCCCCCAGTGCAGAGGGCTCTGCTACTGTCGGTGCTCGGAGGGGACTGAACTCATTGGGATTTAGCTCATCCTTTTACCTCTTCTTTCCAGAAGCACCGTCACATTCTTCACCTTGTCTTCCCTCAGTGAGGCCACGCTTTCCACTTCGACCACCTGCAAGTGCTTGTCACTTTCCAGTTACCACCCTCCAGAACCATCTTCTCCTTTCTTTCATGATGATTTAACAAAAATGTCTCCATTCACACCCAGAGTGAGCAGCCAGCTGACCCCTCTACACCCCAGGTCTCTTCGTGCCAATTAATCACCCAGTTATTCTTACCATCACACTGCTCCACTGTACTTTTTTGACTTAAAATTACTTCTCACTATGCCACATCTGTTGAATATGACCTTTGTTCTCTTGGTAACTGTTAGACAATGCCTCCCACCTCAGCCAGGCCCTCAAATCTTTTAGGTAATGGTGCAACCTCATATTAAGTCACTTCAAAATCTTTATGTTTTTAGACAAAAATTGATGCAAAGCTTTAAAAAAATAACAGATAACAAATCACAGAATATAAAGTAGAATACATTTCAGACAACGTAAAGGACATAACAGCGTACACAAATTGATTTTGTATGTGAAGTTATTAGAAAAAAGCATCAGTGTGCCATCTCAACTCACTGAGATTCTCAAAAGCAAATACTGTAGAAGCAACTCAGTTTTACAAATATACTTATATTAGGGATGAGGTGATTTTTTTTGGAAAGTGACCTTGAAAAATCCAAGTCAGAAAAACTCTAGGAAACTTCTGACATGGATCCAGGTATCCAGAGCAGAACTGAAATAGATGTGGAGACACTGGGACCCAGGGCTCCCAATAAACCAGTGACTTTGGTACAGGAGCCTACACCTGAGCACCAATTGCCCTCAATGACAGCAATGGTCCTAATCTGCAACAAGTTGCCAGTGGAAACTACCTTGCTAGATGAGGCATTCTCAATGGGTCGTTCTGGGGATAGCTACACAGTCCTGAAAAATTATCTGATATAGTCACCCCAGACAGTACTCTGTGGGTGTGGAAAAACTCTAGTCAGAAAGCTCAGTACTGCATTGCGAAGTGATCAAAAGCACCACAGATTTTTATGATTAGAAAATTAGGCCTTCTTCCCAGGCACGGTGTTGTACACCTGTAGTCCCAGCACTCAGGAGGCTGAGGCAGGAGGACTGCTTGAGCCCAGGAGATTGAGTCTAGTCTGGGCAACATAGTGAGACCCTGTCTCTTAAAACTACAAAATAAAACACCAAGACCTTCTTAAAAAAACAACCAGGCCTTGTAATCATGTAACTAATACTTGAATTTTTACTTATAACTAATAGCTGGGTTGTTTAAGTTTTAAAGTTGCTGAATTACGACATCTGAATACTGGCTCAATTGGAAAGGAATTGAGTTTATCATATGAAAATGTTTTGGGGACTAGGCTGCAGAACGAGAAGTTGTTTTTAGGAAACAGTTTTATAGAATTTTCAGATTTGCCATTTATATATTATTCCATCTCATTCCATAAAGAATAGGAACCTATGCTGCAGGATTTTTTGGACAGGATCAATTAATCATATGTGGAAAGAATTTCAAGACAGATTTCATGGTTCTAATAACCTTGGCCTTAGAGATGTTGGTATCTTTGTGTGTATTCATATACACACTCACAAATACATACGTAAGAGTACTTCTTCAAAACAGAAGCCTAGATATTTAAATTCCTAACATCAACCAGCTAATCATCTAGAAGGAAACAAAACAAACACCTGGTGAGTGCCAGTTATGCCTTGGACATACATGTTCTTTCATACAAATCATTTCATCAACTATCAAAAATGCCAAAGTTTACTAAGACACACCATGTCCCAGAAATTATACTGGTGGATTAAAATGATTATTTCAAATTTCATTTGGTCGCAATAGTCACAGAGTTTAGACAGAAACCTTTTAACACCTATTCAGGTATGTATTAAGAACACATGATCAGAAACCACCTAAAAAGAGGGAAGCTTTTTTTCTCCCAGCCAGATAAATCCTTGATTGTATTTGTAAGATAAAAATTAGCTAAAATGGTGTTTCTTCTGTTACCTATGCAAAGAAAAAAAATATCTTCCTATAGCATCTGGTCACTGTGAATTGGCAAAATGAGGAGTGGACACTAAGTGATACCAGTTACAGTTGTTTCTGAAGTCAGTCTCTGCTGTGCAAATCAAAAGCTATAGCTGGACATAGGAGAGTGACTTAGTAAAATGCTCAGGGGTGTGCTGAGTTCTTGAGTGTGTCCTCCAAAGATTAATGCATTGGAATCTTGGCCCCATGTGGTGATATTAAAAGATGGTGGATCCTTTAAGAAGTGGGTCCTAGTGGAAGGTTGTTACTGCTCTTTCTCTGGCTTGCAATCTTGCCATATGATTTCTCCCTCTTACATAAGCTCCCTGCCATTGTGATATCACATGCCATGTGGTCTTCACTAGAGTTGATCTGATGTTATCTCCAAAACTGTGAGTTAAATAAACCTCTTTTCTTTCTAAAGTATCCAGTCTCAGGCATTTTGTTATAGCAACAAAAAAACTGACTAATACAAATACTTCAGAATAGTTATAATTATTGGTGTTTTTCCTGGTGTTTTCTGGATCAATAAATATGTGTTTGTTATATACTGGAGACCACAAGCAAGATTTATTGGGGGATATCACTATCTGACATCTACTGTTGTTTTTAAACACTGTAAGGACAACACTCTATTTCTAGCTATCAGGAAAAACCATGATCTGCTAGGCCACTTAGCAAACCTGTGCCATCCAGCTAGAAAACTGTTTCTCTTACGCTAGGGGACATCACAACCATCTCTGATGTTTTACCAGGCAAAGAAGCAATAAGCCTCTTAATTTCCAGTGTGACACAAATGAACTGGATTAAAACTGATAATAATTGTCATAAAATTCTGTTTAGAAAATGAACTGGAAGCAAAGACCTTACTCTAACACCTGGTGGTAACACTTTTCCCTATTGGAAACATTTCTAGGACAATAAAGAGTGGGCTCTGTCTGCATTAAGATCACTCTCCTTCACCCGACAACTAAACCTGCATCAGGTTTAGCAGAGTTAAGACCTACTTAACCTGCACTACTGACTGGTAGAGAGAATCCAGTTTGTTGTTAATTATTAAGAAATTAATCTATCGTTTGGATGTTTTTTGCATTTAGGAGAGAGTTAGCTATCCCTGAAGTTGTCTAAAATCCAGGATGATTCTGTTTCATTGCTTTGAAAGTTTTAAAAATTTATTGTCCAGTCAAGGAGGTTAACATGGCTATTATTTCAATTATAAGCCTGTCACAAAGTTCCCTATAAACAATGTGGCCTCTTGGAGTGTCATATTTTAGAACACTTCTTATATTGTGCAACCACTTATTCATCCCTAAGACTTTAAACTACATACATACTCTTGATATTAATTTACACTCACCACTGGTCCTCAATAAGAAGTTCAGTATTAGAATCACCTATCTGCCCAGGTGGTGGGTTGGGAAAAATACAAATGCTGAGCCTCCATCTGTTAATTCAGAAACTCTGGGAGTGAGGATGAGGGTGCATGTAGGCTAGAATACATTTCAAGAAATATAATTGTGGATATTGTTTTTATTGACATGTGAATACTCATATAATCTGTTTTAGTAAGAATTCTCCATATAAAGTTCCTATACATTAATGCCATGAACCTCTCCAATAATGTATTTAGATAGCAAATAAAAATCAAATTTCTTACCTTTATGATAAAATGTGAGAAAAAATAAAAGTACTCCCATGAACATGTTACTTAAAAAAGTGACGACTCCACAAGTAATTCCTTCTGGAACTGGGTAGACAGTTTCCACAAAAAGCTCAAAAAATATAGGTACACTGCTATTCAAGAACACTCCCAGGAGAATACAGGAGGCATACAATGTCACTAAAATAAAAACACAAACATTTCAGTTCCACAGCAGCGGCAATGAGTCACAGCAGATAGATCTTCTGGGTGTTCTATTTCATAACTACCAATTCTGGAATTTCATCTCTCTTCAGTGATAGTTGATAATGTTTGACAAAGCATCCTACATCTGTCAGTTCTTGGCTCAGATTTTCTAGAGTAAGTCTGAAAATGTTTGTTGCTGAATTATTACTGGTTTATTTGCTTTATCTTTCTGGTGGATTATACCAAAGCACAAAACCAATATGCCACTGTAAAATAATTAAAAGGACTCCTCTCTGTCACACTAAATCTACTCATTTTACAATTTTATTTTATTTATTTTTCATTTTACAATTTTAAAGAGAACTTAAATCTAACTAAATGTAAGAAACATTAAATGTAACTGAAAATCATGCATTTGAAGAGACTAGTTCATAACAGCTTTCAAGTACAAAATAAACATCATTCAGTATGTAATTCCTAGAGAAATGCTTATAATAGGATTAGTTCTCAATATTGGAAGGAGTTTTGTGTCAACAATTTCTTTTTAAATAAGGAACTCTTTCACCCAGAGATATATAAATTTATAGCAATTAGAATCCCAGGTCAGCCCCCAAAAGTCTATTAACACAATTCTGCAATGAAAACTTTTGATAAAGGATGTTATTCTTAAAGAAATGTTTAGGGAGGTGCACCTCATTCTAAAAAATTTCTTCCTTACTAATGTCTACTTACAAACTTTCACTAATTTAATTTGAAGGTGAAACCAGACTCAATGAGGGAAACTGATTCCATTTAGAAAACTAAAAATGATGCCCATATCCTAACAAATATATCAAACCAACTGAAAAAATAGAGTAGAATTTATTCTAAGTTTAAGGTTAAAAGGAAAATGATTTTTTAAAAAAAATTTTAGTTGTAGATGGACCCAATACTTTTATTTATTTGTTTTTATGTAGTGCTGAGCATTGAACCCAGTGCTTCACACATGCCAGGCAAGTATTCTACCACTGAGCTACAGCCCAGGAAAACATTTTTAACAAAAACACTTATTAAGAAAAATATCCCTCCCTTCTCTCTTTTGGATACTGGGGATACTTTAACACAGGGGCCCTTTACCACTGAACCACATCCCCAGCTCTTTTTTAATTTTGAAAGTCAGTCTCACGAAGTTGCGGAGGGCCCTGATAAGTTGCCGAGGCTGGCTTTAAACTTGAGATCCTCCTGCCTCAGTCTCCCAAGTTGCTGGGGTTACAGGCATTTGCCATGGCACCCAGTTAGAAAAATACATCTTTACAGGAACTGCAGAAGGTAAGGGAGCTCCATTAAATCTGTTATGTACAATTTTTAGATTAACAGAGCACATCCAATCCCCAGAACTTACCATTACTGACGATAATCATTAACAGTCAGTCCATGACATTGTTGAAGGGGTGAAAAATAGAACCCCACTGATTTCTAGCAGAATTCCTTTAATTAACCTAACCTTGCTGCTGCATCCCTCTCCAATAACATGTATGTATTATATGCCTTACAAGATTATGAAATATTTAGTACACTCTATAATACGAATAAATAGTAATTACTTTGACTTCCTTTTATTTCTTGGAAGAGTAGATAGATATGCAAATAAAGAATGAAAGAAATGATTTAATGAATAAAGAACATACTGCTGGGTAACACAGTGACCAAATTATTCATAGAATTACATGGAAGCATTGGATAGTTATATAAATACCATTTAAAACATGACATAATTTTGAAGACACTCTTAAAAACAAAGCACAATCTAACATCTTGTGATCACTATATATTTGCTAGACACAGATCACACAAATCAATGTACTCTAACATGTAACTCATTTGTGTACATTTGGAAACCTAGGGATGGAATATCACTGGTGGCTTTTATAGAGTACTCTGTTTCCCAAACACTTTACAATAATTTATTGATCAGTCAGTAGTAATCAGGTCAGAAAGGATTATTGACCAAATACAGTTGAGCCTAGGAGTTTAAAACAAGCAAAGTATTGAAATAAATGACAAGAAAAATCAGGCTCTTAGGGACCAGTAAGTGCTATTTCTAAGTACAGATTCACAAACTACTGAAAAAAAAAATAGGCTGTTTTAATAGTCCATTCTATGTCATTGTTTCTGAAGGAACCCTACATGTAATTGTAATCAAGCAAATTAAAATGTAATGATTAAAAATAATCATAATCTGTATATAATGAATTGTACGTGGTAAGTGAAAGAATGAAAATATAATGGTGAAGCATCTTGAAAGGGGATTATTGGCATATGACTTGAAAAAAGAGATTTGATTTCACTTATTTTTGTCAAGCTTTGTACCAAAAAAAAAAAAAAAAAAAAAAAAAAAAGAGCTAGGATGTATGAGAAGGGTAGTGACTGGTGAAGCTGGGGCCTTGCCTGAAACCCCTCAAGACCATGCAGCTCCCTAGGCCCTCACTTCATGCTCATTAAGAATCTCTGAATATTGGTTTTCTAGGTACTTAAATTCTGGGAGTGCCTTGGAAGAAGGGGCATAAATAACTGTCCTTGGAAAGATAAAAATTTCTATAGTGTTTAAACTTTGTTGATTAAACTATGAATAGTTCATCTTTTGCTGGGTAATTTGCAAACGACTATCAAAACAAAATAAATGTGCTTACTCTCTGAGTCAGCAGTTCTACTTCTAGAATTGTATGAATTTATCCTACAGCTATGCAGGCATAGGTACACAAAAAACACTCACCAAATATTGTTTTTAGTATGAACAGATTAAAAACAAGCTAAATATCTATTAATAGGGAGTTGGTTGGTTAAACATTTATGAAACATTCAAACAAAGGTATATTGTGTAACCATTAAAAATGAAGTAAATACCAATATTAAGGATATCTAAGATATGTGTAAGTGAAAAAGGTGCTGAAAAGTGTGTTATATGTTAAAAAAAAAAAAGGATGTGTATCCATTATCTATTTGTAAATGGATAGCATTCTCTGGGAAAAGGAAGAAGAGATTGGCAATCAGAATTGTCTCTACATGGGAAGTTAACGGGGGCCACAGAACAAACTTTTCACTTATACTCTTTTTCTACGATTTCAATTTTTACTATATGCATATTTTAGTGATTGAACAAAATAGAGATATTTCATTGCAAACTAATACATTGAAAGCTGATATAACTCCACTTGAAGAGTCTGCAAGCTGCTTAACTCAGATGGTTTTCACTAGAGAGCTGACCCCAGACCTAGGAGCATATTACCCAGCTCTGGTACAAAATCACTGAGATGAATATTTCCACATCACTTATTAGAATTCCTATAATATACAGGAAGAAAAGGACTATTATATGTGGGACAAATTATGTGTATGATAAATGGATGATATAACCATTCCGAGGCCAGTAATAAAAAAAATAAATCAGGCTGGGGAAGAAAACCTCAAGCTGGAAATGTTAACTCAATGGTAGGGCAGATGATATAACTATTCTGGGGCCAGTAATAAAAAAAAATCAGGCTTGGAAAAAAAACCTCAAGCTGGGAATGTTAACTCAATGGTAGAGCACTTGCCTAGCATGTGCAAGGGTTAGATTCCCAGTACTGCCACATTTAGCTGACTCAAACTTGGTGTTTGCTTCTTTTATTACTATGAAAGTGATAACCAAGAGGGTTTTGAAAAACATTGCATGGATATGCTGAAATCATTTGTTATTACAGAAACGAAAAAATCAAAATAATTTACAAAGGAAAGATTCAAATGAAAAGGGTTAAATTCTGATCTTCATGATCAGAATGGGTGAAGGACAGCAGTGTCAGGATTGATTTAGTATATTCTCCAATGTTCTGGGACATGCATAAAGTAGAAACTGATTGTTACAAGTCTGAATTTGACTTCCATTTGAATTTTCAGTTTAAAGTCTGATATATCCAGAGAGTGAATGTCATCTCTTGAAAGCCAGGCAGACAAGATAATTTCCTGCTCGTCAGAGAGGGTTCAAACCATACAATCCTTAAATATTTCCATGACTTTCTGTAATACTGATACTAAAATTATAATAAACTGCCTTTCAATTAAAAAGTCAAGGCAATTTAGCAGAACAAAACACAGCTGAAGTGCTGATGCAGATTTTTTTTTTTCAAAGAAGCTAATGACATTTCCTGGGTCCACAATTTAGATTGTGAAAAACAAAAGTCCTGTGTAGCACAGAATCTAATCAAAGGATGTAGTTTAAGCAATGAATTAGACCATAACCTGAAAGTACTCATTTCCATGACAAACCAGACTATAAACTTTAGGGAAAGAAAACTATGTATGAATCTATTTTTATTAACTAAAAACACTCAAACCTTAGGTGACAGCTATAAAACAAATCACAAAATTCCCAGTAGGTCATTCCACTCTACAGCTAGTGAGATTCTCAAGATACCATTAATAACAGGAACAACTGGATAATCTTGGATTTATATAATTTTTCTAACATTTTCAATACCGCCTTCACATTTATTTGGTCATTCTATCAACTCTTTGAGGCAGGCAAATTAAGTGACCAAAGTTCTGAAAGTAAAAAAAACCCAGCTTATTTAGATACAATGTAAATTAGCGGTGTTAATAATAATATAATAAAGGTTTAGAGATTCTAGCATGTTTTCTACCAAGGTTTGGTACTATTTTATTTAGTAGTATTTACACAAGTGGCATGCTCCCCACATCTGTATTCAACACAAAAGCTGGAAATGATTGCACATAAGACAGATGACAGAATCAAAAGTAGAGAGCATCAAAGGTCACAAACAAAAAGATGAATTTTAATTACGATGAATGCAAAATGGGTTGAAAATTATTGCTCAAATATGTAGGGGGGAATCTTAGCTCAGGCCTTTCTTCAAAACTATTTATCAGATGCCTATTTCATGTAAGCTTCTACTCTAGAGCAGTAAATAGACACAATCTATCCTGAAATCACCCCCAATCTGAAGGAATATGACAGACACCTTCTGGCTCAGCAGCCACTTATGTGTATAGTGTTAAGAAAAAAGCCATGTTTAATAATGAACACCAACAACTTCCCAGCCTCAGGTGTGAGTAAAGCAGGAAGTGTGCTAGTCCTAGGAAATCTGTTTTAAGAACTCTGACATACTAGGGGAGGTTTAGAGAGAGAAACCAGATTGGTCAGTGGCGTGGAATCCACATCCAATGAAGAATGGCTATTGACCTGCGGGTGTTTAGATGAAATGCTAAGGCCAGACTGGACAGGTGTCTTAAAATGTTTTGAGGGCCATCAATGGAGAGGGAGGGAGAAGACTTGCCCCTCTGGGAGGTTGTTGCTCCAAATCAGTTGTAACTCACTGGTGGGGCGATGTACTTTCTAGGATCTAGGGCTGACCAACTACATGATAGGTTCTATGTTCCCTTGTTAGAGATATTCAAGATGCAGTCAGATGAACATACATCTGGGAAGTTAGAAGACATTCATTTATTGAATGATAAATTTTATCAGATGATGAGTAAGGTTCAGTTAAGCAGATGAGTAACAAATATAAATTCATGTAGCAAGGAGAGCTTAACCAGGATAAAAAAATAAACAAAATCTTAAAGGTGCTTCTAGGTGGATGAGAATAATAGGTTTGTTTACAATTTTATTAAGAAATAAGAAGCACTATAAAATAACACAACAGGTTTTTATTATGTATTGTCTTAAGGATTAGAATCAAGAAATTTCCCTAAAAGGTTTATAACATTAACACACTTTATAAACTTTCAATATTGAGCATACTCATTGAACTTTATTTCATGATCAAGTAGGAAAGTTAACTGGGAACTATTAGATTAGACCTTTATTATTATTAGTGTTTCACAGTCTAAATTAAACTTGATATTGTAAGTGAAAATATTTCTTTTGGAAATAAAGACACAGGTGTAAAGAAACAGTAAGTAGTGGTGACAAGTATTCACAATGTTAACTACATAGTTATTGCAGAGGTTTTGAGCATGCTGAATATATACAATATATACACATACACATATACACACAAATATACATTTCTATATCACTGAGCTCTCTTCTCTTCTCAATGTCACATTTTCTTCCTAAAAAGTGACTGCTGTGGCCTTCATAAACTACCATTAATTAAAATATGCTGCATGTGTAACTGTGGTTCCATAAGAGGATGAGGCATATTCTGTTCCCATATTCATCAGTGGCTATGATTTTCTTTCTGTGTTATTAATCTGCAGGTGTCCTTGTTTAGCCTCTTTGTTTGCACACTTTAGTCCTATAAAGGTAGATTGTTATGTTTAGAGTCCCTCATGGCTGAAAGGCAAAATAATTACCTTGAAATGAAGTGTCATTAATAATCCTTGGAAAGAGTGGGCCCAGAGTGTAGACTGGTTGTGAAATCAGATATCACTGGTACAGGTTTATCAGTAACTTTCCAGCTCCCAAAGAATTTATGGTTCTGAAGAAGACAGTACACTATTAAATCATGGAATGCTGACTGATCACCTGGTCAAACCTTCACCTGCAAGAAACATGGATTCTGCCTGAAGGCTTATTTCTCTTCTTGAAAGTCTCCATGGATAAACATTACATGATCTTTTGTGAATGTCCTTTGAGCATTTTATGATGCTTATGTAAGAATTTTCACAAATTCATTCTTTTTTTAATCCATAGTCTACTTTTCCTTTCTTGAGCAGTCAGTTATGAGCATGAGTAACAGTTACTTTAGTTCATAAAGTTGAAAAGAGTAGTTAAGGTGCTTAGCCATCTTTCCTTAAAGTTTAAAGTCTATAATTTCTCTGTGTGTGTGTGTGTGTGTCTGTGTGTTTTGCAGTGCTGGGGACTGAACCCAGGGCCTTGCATGTGCTGGGCAAATGCTCTATCACTGAGCTATACCCCCACCCTCTACCCCTCAATTTCTTTAATAATGTGAATTTCTTTAAGCATATTTGCTATTCTTTTTTAATTTTCCTTTCCCACCCTATTTTGGGCATGATACATCTTCTTTGCATGCTATTAAAAAGGGACATAATTATTGTTTATTTAAGGTAAAACACATGAAAATATAATAAGAGGATTACTCTTTAGCCTTTACATGTCACCTGCCTTTCCACACAACTGAGTATGCTTCCTTTCTTTAAATAGCACTTGAAGTCACCTTGTGGCCAGCTATTGCTTCCTAGGGGATTCTGTCTAGCTAGACATCCTTCCTTAGCCCCAACTCTGTATTTGTTTCTGATATCACCATTGTGGCCTTCTAGTAACTAGATGATATTAGATGAATAATCTCTCCCAAGGCAACTTCTGTCAAACAGTCAAATTATATTGTTTCAGCAAACTCAACACCAAAGTGCTAACATTTTTCAAAATGCCATTTTCCTAGCATTCAACTGTAGTAAAAAATGACTGTGTGAGTTGTGGCTAACAGGGCTAGACATCTCATTCTTGGACAAGGTGAAAAATGTGTTTTCATAATTTTGTTTATGGCCTAAGCTTCATGATTTTGAAGTGCATGTTACCTAGTCATGAGGTTATTTATTTGCCCTATTATAAGCACTTCAATTAATTAATAATGTAATTTTAAATACTGAGTTTCCCTAAGGAGGTAAAAATGGTATACTTTTGATAGCCTCTAAGAGGATGTATGTAAGCAAGCACATATATCAACACAAAATGCCTTTGGAGAGGATGCACTGACCCAGTTTTTCTTCTACAGAGATGGCAACAATTACATAAAGATCTGTGGATTCTCTGATAAGCAGATGCTGATCCATAATGGGGGTGGGTAAGGAAGAATGGAGGAACTTTGGATTGGGCAGAGGGGAGTGAGGGGAGAGGGTGTGGGGGTGGGAAGGATAGTGGAATGAGACAGACATTATTACCCTACATAAGTATATAATGCATGATCCATGTGACAGGCCATGTGACCCATCATGTACAGCCAGAGGAATGAGCAGCTGTGTTCCGTTTGTGTACAATGTGTCAAAATACATTCTGCTGTCATGTATAACTAATTAGAACAGAAATACTTGAAATAGGTGGTTTTAATGAGACAGTAATAGTGCTTAACAGAGGTTGAACAAAACTAATTTACTCAACTTATTAGCTTTAATTTATTATAACAGTTATAATCATGCATGTACAGTCATGTATTGCTTAACAATGGGGACATATTCTGAGAAATGAATCGTAGATGATTTTGTTGTATAAACATCAGAGTGTAGTGACACAAAGTAAGGCAACTAAGACACCACCAGGTGATATCCTCTTATGGGAACACTATCATATATGTGGTCTGTTTTTGAATGAAACATTGTTACGTGGCACAGAAACGTATCTCAAACACTTTCCGTGTATATTCTTCTGATACATAAAAACCCACAACAGAGGGGCTGGGGTTGTGGCTCAGTGGTAGAGCACTTGCCTAGCACGTAGGAGGCCCTGGGTTCACATCTCAGTACGACATACAAATAAATAAATAAATGTCCATCGACAACTAAAAAAAAAACATTTACCCCCCCCACAACAGAAATAATAAGCACGAGGAAAAAGACTAAGTTTCCTGATTAAAGTAAGAATGATCAGTAAAAAAGAAACATGAATTTGCCATTATTGACATTAAATACCAGCCTAAAGATTTAAATTTGTCTATAATTAGATTTTGCAGCTAGTTTCCTTCCATGAAACCTCTTTTACTTAAAAAGAATTAGGTCAAATTTTTACAAAGGCAATGACAGTGTCTGTGACATATTTATTCAAATTCTCCATTGTTCCATTAAAATGTGCCCCTTTTTGCCTTCCTGTAGTTAGTGCTGAATAATGAAGAGACACTATGGTTGCTGATCACCACTGGCAGTAAGTCCTGTTTATTAGGGCTCAAATGCAGGTAACACACCCTTCATGCATGCATTCATTCATTCATTCATTCATTCCTTGGGGTCTGTGCTAAGTACTGGGGTGGAGGGCAGAATTTATAAGGTGCAAATCCATGCTCCTGACGTTCAGACTGGTAGGGAGAATAAGATATAAACTCAAGTAAATACTAAGTGCTATCAGAAAGAAGAAGAAAAATGCTATGACAATTTAGAGAAGGAATAAGAACTAATCTAATTCTTCACCCAGTGTGTTCATGAGTTAAAAATGTATCTTTCAGAAATATCTAAGTGACATTCAAAAATTGATGTGCAATTGAAAATGACAGGAAAATTTATAAATCTCATGAAAGTTAAGATGGTCAAATCAAACTCAACCTTTTAATTTTGGTCTTGATTTAATTTAGAATTCTGCTTCCCTTTCTGTCCAACCTAATTATTTTCAACAACAGGTTGGGAAAACATGGTTTCAACCAGGGCCAATCACACCAATGTTCTTTCAAGATTTAAAAAACATAGTTTTCAAATATACATTTCCTGGTGACAGTAAAAGAAACTACACAAACCCAGATAAACATGGAGGTAGGAAATTACATTTATTCCTAGCCTCCACTCAGAGACAGAACTGTTGATTCTGTCATGTTAAATTGAAAATACCTAAATTTTAATGAAAAACTATCTTAGACCGAATATTCTACACTTAATTCAAAAGAAAGAAATCTACTCATCATGTACTCATGATCATGTTCTTATAAAATCTCACAGATGCTTTCCTGACATACAGTACCATGAGAAAATCTAAGTGTAATGTCATGGGTAAGAAGAGTTCTAAACTGAAACCGTTCTATCAGAATGCTGTCTAACTGCTAAATTAGAAATTATACAGGAATAAAGTTTAAAAAATTTCTGGGACAGAATACTTGCTAAAACTGCTCAAAACCCCAATGTAGGCACACTGGCATATAAATAATGCACAGTGTGTCTAATTATTACTTCCCAGGCAAAGCAACATGTATACTGAAGAAAGGACTGCATGCAGGATAGGATAAGCAAAGGATTCTAAATCTCCCTCATTCTTTTTTTTTTTTTTTTTTTTTTTGGTGGTGGTGCTGGGGATTGAACCCAGGGCCTTGTGCTTGCAAGGCAAGCACTCTACCAACTGAGCTATATCCCCAGCCTTCTACTTCATTCTTAGCATTCTTAGAGTTTCAATAATTTTTTGAAGGTGTGCCAAGGCCAAAAGAAGTAGCTAACAATTCTGTTAATTAAACAGTTAGGCCCCAACAATTTAATAAATACACGTGTCCTAACAATTAACTAGCCATTTGAAAAGTAATACCCATAAACTAAGAGAAATATAGTTTTATTTCATTCTTAAATTTTTAAGTGTGTTTTTTATGTTATTGTATTTTTTATACGTTTATTTATTTTTATGTGATGCTGAGGATCAAACACAGTGCCTCACACATACTACGCAGGCGCTCTACCATTGAGTACAACCACAGCCCCCTCATTCTTAAATGACCACAATTACTTTCTAATGGGATGGGTGCATCTGATGAGCACTGCACAACCTCTAAAATTTGGAACTCGATTGAATACCACCACCCTCATTTCCTGTTTCACACTGATTTTGTGCTTTTTATCATAGCAACTGCTGAAAAACTAACTTTGAAAAAATCATGATGTCATCAAAAAGAATGCAGCATAGTCCACTGCTGACACTGGGAACTTCCTTGGAGCAGAGGTTCCAGCGACTTTGCTGCAGTACTCAGGGCAGCTGGTTTGGTGCAGTTTGGCCATTGCGGGTCTAGGGTAACCTGATCCCGCTGCCATATTTATCTCTGTAAAAATGATAGGAACTCCCAAAGAAATGGCTGTCTTTGAAAGATTCGATGCCTCTGATGTGTAAACTATTGATTCTGTTCTTAGAGAGTGCAGAGACCCAAATTGGGATATATATTCATTAGTTATATGGAGAAAAAAGAAACCCTCCTTCTCATGGACTCCCATGGAATGTACATGTACCTGTGGAGCATGTACCTTTCAGATTCTTATTGCTCCTACTCATGTGAATGTGTGTTATGACCATTAATCACACAATCTACTTTATAACAAGATCCTTTAATTAAATACTTACTCCAAAAGGTGACCGAATATTACTTGTAAATGGAATTTAAAATACTTATCTTAAAAAGTCATTTGTTGGGGTTGGGGCTGTGGCTCAGTGGTAGAGTGCCTGCCTAGCATGTGTGAGGCACTGGGTTTGAATCTCAGCACCAGATATAAATGAATAAAATAAAGGTCTATCAATATCTAAAAAATATTTTTAAAAAAGAAGTCATTTGTTAGAAGAAAGGAGAAAGCAATAACAGAGTCCCCTGGATTTATAAAATAATCTGTCGTAGTAATTTAAAGAGATCCTGGATTGGCAGAATAATGTCCCCCTCCCACAAAGACATTCACATTTTCATCTCTGGAATTTATGAATATGCTGTCTTATATGCTGTCTTTAAGGTCGATGTGAAATTAAGGTTGCTAATCAGCTGAGGTTAAAATCGGGAGATTATCCTGGATTATCGGAGAGGGCCCACTTTAATCAATCACCGTTGATTCCTTCAAAGTGGAATAAGGAGCTGAGAAAGGAAGGCAGAAGAGGAGAGGAAAGGAGAGACAGGGAGGGAGAGAGAGAGAGTGTATATGGGAGAAAGGTAGGGAAGCAGTGTGAGAGGACTTGGCTTCTTGCTGCTGTCTTTGATGACCACAAATCAGGAATAGGGGGCTTACCTATAGAAGCTAGAAAAGGTGAGGAAACAGGTTCTTCCCTTAAGTCTACCCACACTTTGATATTTTTTTTTTTTTTGGTACCAGGGATTGAACTCAGGGGCTCTTGACCACTGAGTCACATCCCCAGCCCTCTTTTGTATTTTATTTAGAGAAAAGGTCTCACTAAGTTGCTTAGTGCCTCACTTTTGCTGAGGCTGGCTTTAAACTCTTGATCCTCCTGCCTCAGCCTCCTGAGCCGCTGGGATTACAGGCGTGCACCACCACACTTGGCCCCACATTTTGATTTTAGCCCAGGAAGACCTATGGTGAATCTCCTTCTAAACAACAGATATGTAAGATAATAAAATATGTTAAGTCACTAAATTTATGTAACTTAGAATAGCAACAGAGAACAGAGCCTGACTTCATATTAATAATAATCATATAAAGAACAGCAACTATAAATGTTTTGGAAAAATTAGATGAGCTAAGAAAACTGGTTATAACATTTTCAACAGGTATTTCCAGTAAGTTTTGTTTTTGTATTAATAAATAAAGCCAAAAATAAAATAAAATCATAGGTGTTGGTTCAAAGAATATTACTGGTATATATTAAATATCTTACCCTTTTGCCCTTATTTTTCTTATTATTAAAAAATTATTGTGAAAATTATAAAAAATTTTGTATTATGCTCTGATGCGAATTTTTTTAAAATCAGCTTTTCCATATCATATGAGTTTTGTTTAAAAAATATACTTTTCCATATGAAAAATACCAATTAAAATATTTTTTATTATATCTTGGGCTCTTTTTAGATGGATGATGGCATGATGATTGGACAAGGGAAACCATTTTGTGTATTTAACAAATGGAAAGCAAGAAAAAGTCCTACTATCAGAGAATGTTTACTTCTGTGAACTAAAAACATTTACTCAAAGTTCCAAAGCAACCTGTGCTTACCTGTGGTCAAAGGCAGGTGTGTGATACTATTCAAACAGGTCAGGGTAAACCATGTGGATGACAGCGTAGCCCCAGAAAATAGGAGGAGAAGAATGAGCTTCAGCATACCCCGGATAAAATCTGCAAACCTGAAAAGAAACACTGTCCAATTAATTCTATCAGAACTTTTAAGTGTTAAATTAGTAACAAGCTTTCATTAAACAACAAAGAATTTCCCATGCTTTATTTTAAAACTAGCTATATTTTTATTTTGTTTTTAAATTGACACATTTTCTTGTATGTATGTTGTTACTTTGTAATATGTTTTTTCTCTTACAAAACACAAAATGTCATCTCTGTTTGGATTTATAACTCATAGGATAGATTTTGAGTTTTTAAATGTCACTCTAGTTTTCTTTATATTTTCTATACTTTTAAAACATTCTACAATGAACACACATTATCCCAGTTTTAGAAAACAGGCTATTTTGTTGACATAAACTTGCAAAGATGGCTCTCCCAAAATCAGGCTCAGAGAATATACACAAGTGCCTACACCAGAGCCTTTGAGGTCCCATGTGACCTGATCCTGCCTGTTTCCCCTTTCCTTGCTATGCTCCTGTTGGATGGCTGTGTTTGTTTCTCATACATGCTAAGGTTGCGCCCCACAGTAAGGGGTACATTTTGTACTTGTCCCATCTGCCTGGAGTATTGGTACTCCCTCAGATGGCTCTCCTGCTCATCCTTCAGCTCATTTAGGTCTCAGTTCAACAAGGCTCTCCAGGCTCACCAATCCTCCCCATCATGGATCCACATTTTGCTTTATTTCTCCATAGTATTTTTTTTCTTTTGGAAATTGTTTTATTTTTGCATTTGTCTGTCTGTCTGTCTGTTTACTTACTTATTTATTTATTTATTTATTTATTTAGTCAGTCTTCCCTACTAGACTGTAAGCGTCCTAAAAGCAAGAATACAGCATCCAGGAACACTGAATACTATTCATAGTTCTAAACTATGAAGTTTAGAACTTTCATAGCATTTTAGGTTCTCAAATCACTACCTTTTCCCAGAGTCAACATGAAACTAAAAGGCATGCCAAAAAATTTTTCCACTTGCCAATTGCTTTTTCTCACATGCAGACTAACTGTTAAATGTTTAAAGCACAATCCTCTGGCTGTGCCTCTACACCATTTACTTCATCCTTCAGAATTGTTCCTATTATAGAAAAATTGATTCTGTCCCCAATATGTTGTTTCACATGTTCTCTTCACTTTGAAATCTTAAAAACAGATTATAATCTCTATTGTAATTATGTGGTTATCCTTTGTAACACTTTCATCCTTTGTTTTACACTTATTTGACATGATATGGTTAATCATGTTTGTTAGTAAAAACTAAGATGATTTTCTGTGAGAGCTGATACCATCTTTTGGTAGGAAAAACGGATGTGCTTTTGCTCAGTGACAAGTTCATTTTCTTTGACAATTCACAAGCAGAAACTTCTGTGTACTCTGAAAAAGGTTCCACAGCTTGTTAGAAATGTCCCTCAAAAAGTGCAAAACACTTGGTCTTAATTCCAAGCTGGTTGAACACTTTTCGGATTTACATTTTGGAGCCACATAAACTTTCTCATCAGATAGGCAGGTGACAAGTATGAGACTGAAACAGTTTTCAGATACAAATCACAGCTGCACTCCAAGACAGTTTCACAGAACCTGATCATACAAGAATAAACTGACCATGGTGGTCTGTTGTTTTGGAGGGCACTGTCTTTTCAAATGGCTGACACCACCAAAGAATATTAGGACCAAATATTACCTTTAATAATGATCTTTAGCAACATAATTACAAAAAACTACTCAAAGCACTCATGTCTGTAAGGAAATTTATTCTTGAAAACGGTGTTCTGAAAATAATCAATTTTTTTTTCAAAAATTGATTTTAGGTCTTATAAATAACTAAAATTTGATTTCTGATTCTAGAATAAAAGAAGTACTTTTTAGAACTTCCATTTCAACAATTAAAAAGCAGAATGTCATCATTTTAATTTAACCCTCTAAATGAATCTATCTGTAGTTAAAAACTAAAGAATTGCAGACAGAAAATAAAAAGAATGTGAGATGCCACTTCTTATTCCCTCTTTGACCTATTCGGTGCTAAGAAAAGGATTTGATCAATGATGACTCACTCTAACCAACTTAGAGATTTAATTACAAAAGCTGGGTATGACTCTTGTCAAAATGTACTGGGCCAATGTTTTTTATTATCAGTGAAGTGATTTCCTACAAAGAGTGTTTTCTATCCTGTTTCTTTAGCTTTTAGATTTTATTCTTATAATTTCCTAACTTACAAAAACCTCAAATAATGAGATTAAGAAGTTACACTACCAGTTTATTCTTTTTAAAAAATTTTTTTAGTTGTTGATTGACCTTTATTATATTCATTTATTTATATGCAGTGCTGAGAATCAAACCCAGTACCTCACGTATGCTAGACAAGTCAATTTATTCTTTCATTATCCCAGAAACACCATGCAAACTACAAGGTCTAGATATATTACCTGTGTCAATTATGTTTGAGTATTTAGATACTGAGGTGATTTATACATCTTATTTGATCACCCCAAATATGTAATTAGATTTTTCTCTTCCTGGCAAACTGATTATCTAATTTGTAAATGACTTGGGAGTTGAAGGAACACTTTCTCTTTGAAACACCAAGAGTAGTTTTCTAGGTAGTAACCTAAGAGTGACATTTCCATTCTTTTCTTTCTGTAGAATAAATGAGACAGACACTTTTCCTTCTTCTGATTCATTTTAAAAATGTGTTGTCATAATAGTTTAAGATCAAAAGAAGTTTGATGAGACTATAAAACTTTGTGAACATTTTTCATCGAAATGGGATAACCATAGGGATATACCTGCCAGAAAAGACCAGAAACACTCTCTGCTACTGGCAGACTGCCTTCTCATGCAAAGTTCTAGAAATGTTCTTATAAATGATTCAACTCTTTCTTATTCTTGTTAACTATTGATTTACTTTTCTTTGAGTTCTGTTTGGAGATGTTCTTTAACAATATGGAGAGAGACAGCTTAATTACACTGGAAATACATTTCTGGTCTGCAAAACACATTTTAGGAAGGAAATCCCTCCTGAGAAGGATTCCTGTAGCAGTAAATTCTATTCACTGCATGTGAATTTCTTGTTGCCTAAACAAGTACCCCTTTTCGACTTTAACTTGTTTTACTTTCCTTTTAATGTTTCTTTCAGAGAGCCTATTTCTCTTTGGCTTTCCCCTCTCTTCTGTCCACTCACATTTGATATAAAATATTCTTACCTTGCCATGGCTATTCCAACAACACAGCCTCCAACTATGGACCAAAATCCAATCCAGCCAGCATCTACCTGTTAAAGCAGTGGACATAATTAAGGCAAGGATGTCATGTTGCAATTTAGAAAATGGAAAAGAAAATCCTTTATGAACAATGTATGAACAGCCAACTGGCAACAGATCTGGGAACTATCATTTAAGAAAATGGATAAAATGAAAAGATCCACCTGTAGCTGATTAACACAAAAACTTATATAATATATCCTTGATTAACTTTTTATTGGAGTATTTAAATCAACCAAATAATCATTATCATTAAACATATTTTTCACTATGTTCTACATTGTACTAGGAACTCTTTTCCGTTTTTTTTTTTTTTTTTTTTAGAGGTATTAAAGTTTATTTCGTTTCATGGTTTCAGAGGTTCAGTCTATGGTGAGCCTGCTTTATTGCTCTGGACCTGAAGTGAGGCAGAACATCATGGCAGAACAGTGCAGGGATTGGTGGGGAGTGGAGGAGTGCTGTTCACTGCATGGCAGTCAGGAAGGAGAGAGGGTAGGATGGGGGCAGAAAGCAGCTGTAGGAAAGATGCACACTTGTACTAGGAACTCTTAAGCCAATGGGAAAAGGACAGAAAATGATCACTCAGTTGAAAAAAGTTTAAATATAACCAGCATACATGAAACTACTAGGAAATAATTAGGGGCTAAAATGTCCAGCAACATCTAAAAATATATTGAGAGATGAGAGATAAAGGGAGGGAGGGAGAAATGTGTGGATGAGTGAGAGAGTGGATAGAGGAAGAGAAGCTGAAGTTGGGTTTCAAATGTATAGCATATTCTCTTGACCAAATATTTCCATCCCTGCCATTTACTAGCTTTGTCATCCTGGGCAAATTATGTCTTCTTACTTATAAAATGGATGCAATGAATTAATGTGACTAAGTTCTCATTGATGGAAGTGAGAAGTGAGGTATGTCACCTTCAGGTTAGAACCTGAAGACAGCTCTATGTTTTCTCCATGCTTTCTTTCCCTTTCCACCACTGCAGCCTAGAGGTGGTCACCCAAATGCACAATGCATATAATGACAAAGTCCTAGGGGACAGCAGGCACTACTCAGGTCTCTAAATCAGCACTAGGAAAATAACTGTCCCAACTCTGGCCAACTGTCCTAGATCATTATGCACACTGTCCTAGATTCTATGTGAATGAGAAATAAACTTCTCCTGAAGTGTCAGAATTTGGGGAGTCTACTTCTCATAGCAGCTTGGCATACTCTAAGGAATACAAGAACTTCACACAAGTTTTTTGTTATGCCAGTGTTTGCCACCAGGAGCAAACATAAATGCTCTGGAGAAAGATGACATCCTGAAGCTTATACTACTGCAAGTTTTTTATACCACTGGCATTTGGGGCAGGAGGACTCTTTGCTCTGCAGGACTACCCCGCTCATGGCAGGGCATTTAATATCCATTGTCCAAGGCTTATGTAATGCTATTAGGCCCTCACAGACATTCCCACTTGGTCCCTAGGTGAGTGGGGTCTTGTGCCTGGCTAAGGACCTCTGGGCAGGGGGTGAAACTGATGCTTGGCCTTTCAGGCCAGTTTGTACTTTTTTGCCTCCTTTCTTCATTATATTCACTTTTAGTTAATAAAATTCTGTCCAATAATTAAAACTTTTCTTTGCTTTAATTTAATCTTAAATTTCACCTTAATACCTTTAATTCATGGTCTCTACATCTGGCAGTGTTTGTATAGAGAAAGATTCTTGAAAGGGCTTCCTAGGGTTTACAATACAAAGCATAGATATGCAAAATCAGCACCATTTAAACAGGTACTATACTTTTCCTTATCAGAACTGAGCACACTTAGAATACCTGCCATCCAGAAAAATAGGTCAGAAAACTAAGGGAAGGTGCCCTTCTATGGTAAACATACCACTATGTTCTGAATGCTGGTGTCCTTTAAAATTCAACTGTTAGAACTTAATCTCCGAAGTCATCAATGTCATAAGATGGGATTAGTGCACTTTATAAAAGAGGTCAAAGGGTACTGACTTGTCCCTTATGCCATGTGAGAACACAGCAAGAAGGCTACAGGTTGAAGCAGAGAGCCAGCTCTCTCCTGCCGGTGCCTTGATTTTGGACTTCCCAGCTTCCAGATCAGGGAGAAATAAGTTTTTATTATTATAAATTACCCAGTCTAAGGCATTTTGTTATAGCAGCCTGGATGGACTAACACAGGTATAGTAGTGCTTTAATTTAGTTTTCTGGCTAAGAACTAGAAAATCTGGTGGAGAAATTATCTGAAGTCAAGAGAGATTCCACAGGGTAATCCGGAATTATGGAACCATGATCGAGGATGGGAAGGAAAGCCAGAAAGATGTGCCTGGTATTTGATGACAATTTCCATTTAGGGATGTTTCCTAATTTCAGAAAATGTGGTTAAGGGAGTGAAAAAGTTATTAACAGCCTCATTGACTTAAAGAAGAAAAAAAATATGAATTTGGGACCTGCTAGAAGTGAGGTGGCCTTGTAACGATACCAGACTTCAATTGGGCACTCTGAAGGACCATATCCAAAGGGTAAGGGGCACTGGAAAAAAGATCACTCTGAGGAACCAAAGCCTTGCCTGAAATGATCTCAATCCCTGAAACCAGATTAAGGTGATTTTTGTGCCAGGAAAAAATCCCCACAAATTCTCTCTGGAAGAAAATAACATCATTTTGAAGGTTAAGTTCTTTAAATCTTTTCATATGCTATGTCTAGCACTCAGTCAAAAATCATGGAACACGTAAAGTGATAAGAAAAATGGACTGAATGTCAAAACTGTAAATAGATCCACAGGGGATCCAATAATGAAATTATGAGATTAGACTTTATATTACTATTTTTAATAAAGACAAGGTCAAGCATTTCTACAGAAATGTATAAACACAAGCAAAATGAAATTTTATAGCTTAAAAATATCAGAATTAAAATGAACTCATTGATGAATTTAATTGCACAGCAGAGCTGAAAACTGAAATACTGAGTTGAGAAAAATGCTAGATAAAATATCGAGCTGAAACATAAGAGGAAAAAGGATGTAAAGTCCAGAAAAGAAAGATGCAGGGAACACAGTGTAAATGCAAAACATATGAAGAGATCCCAGAAGAGAAATGAGAGAAAATGGAACACAAGTTTTGAAGTGGTGTTGGCTAAGAATTTGCAGGAACTGATGAGACATCAAGCCCTAGATTCAAAAAGTCCTATAAGCCTCAAGCAGAATAAATTTAGAAAAAGATCACCACCTAGTTATGTCACAGTAAAAATCACTGGAGTCAATGATGAATAGAAAATCTTAGAAGTGACCAGATTTTAAATCTAGAGCTTTTAAATTTCTTTCATTTGTTCCTCTAAACCTCACTCTATCTTTTCTATCATAGTATCTGGAAGCAAAGAAGGAATGGATGTCATCAAGTACGGTGAAATGGGCAGTTTTTAAGAGATGACATGACCTTATTCTGAGACCAGAGATAAAATAAAAAATTAGAAGTAGGAATAACAATCTATTTTATGATGGGATCATAATTTTCTTTTTTAAAAATATTTTTTAGTTGTAGATGGACATAATACCTTTATTTATTTATTTACATTTTTATGTGGTGCTGAGGATTGAACCCAGTGCCTCACATGTGCTAGGCAAACACTCTATCACTGAGCTACAACCCCAACTCCATAATTTTCTTTATGAATAATCTCCTCTATGAAGTATGAAGCAAGGATAAATTAAGAGGTCAACAAAGATTTGTATTTGTCATATCTTTAATTTCATCCACAAATGTAAAATTCATGACTGTTATCAAAATTAAGTTTTAAACTGCTTCATAAGAATCTTGATTTTGTAACAGTGATTTAGGACAATATTTTACCTAGTCTTTCAAGCTAAAATGCAGAACATGTAATCAGTATTTATAAATTAAATGAACTAAAATATGTACTATATATAAAGAAATAAAGTACTTACTTGGCTGACATGCACTGGCGTTAAAATTAAGTCCAGAACTCCAGACCAGCCAGCAAATACACCAAGTGGGATAGCATATGCTAAAGCAATCATCAAAAACCTCAAATTGCTGTAAAAAGAGAAGTCAAAGAAATGTTTAATTTGCTAGGTTTAACATTTTTAGACATTTCACTTTTGTGTTGTTATTATTAAAGTTTTCTGTTGAAGATATTTTAATAGGCAATACAATTCAAGTAGCTCAAAGTTGAAAAGTTATAAAAATATGGGGGGAAATATCCCTTTTACTTCTATTTTCCTCTTTCTACAATTATCAATCTCTTGGCTGACTGCCCAATGCAAATATATGTATATTTTCCCTCAATCTACATTTGGTGAACCTTGCTATTTTTTTCACAGTTGGGAACATTGTGCAAGGAAGGCAAATGCTCTATCATGAGCTACATCCCTAGCTCCGGAACTGTGCTTTTTTTAAATGAAGAGTTCTTAGAACTCTTCCATAAACAGTAAATAAATACCTCTTCATTCTTTCAGCTGTGTGGTAGCCACTATACATCATAAATATAAGTAATCATACATATGTACTCTTACTCTTTTGCTCTTATAAAGTCATTTCACATCTGCGACAGTGCACCTGTAAGATCAATTCCTAGATGTGCAAGTACCAGGCCAAAGCATATTTGTAGCATTAATAGATACAGCTAACTGCCCTCCACAGGAATTATATATCTCTGTATACTTATCAAAAGAACTAAAATAAAAACATAGTGATAACACAAAAGTCTGACAAGGATGCACAAAAAGTGGATGACTTGCATTGCTCATGGTAATAAAAAATGGTAAAACCACACTGATAAATGGTTCGGCAGAACAAACAAACAAACAAACAGACAGACAACTCCAAACTACCACTACTACCATACAATCCAGCAAATGCACTGTTGCATATTTATCTCAGAAAATTAAAACTTACATTCACATAAAACCTGTACACAAATGTTTATAGCAGTTTTTTTAGTAGTAGTCAAAATCTAGAAATAACCCATATATCACTCAGCAAATAAATGGTTAAGTAGACTATGGTACACCCATACCATGGAATACTATTCAGCAATAGAAAGGAATGATGTACCCAACAACCTGGATTTCTCTCCAGAAAATTACATTGAGTAAAAAAGGCTGAAATTTTATGAACTAAATATTATTTACATAACCTTCTTGAAATAAAACAATTATAGTCACAGAGAACAGATTAGAATCTGCCAGAACCTGAGGAGTCAAGTGGGAGAGGAGTAGGCATGGCTATAAAAGGGCAACAGGAGGGATCCTTGTGATGATGGAACCTGTATGTTAGTGTCCTGTTTATGATACTTTACTTTTGTAGGATGTCATCATTGGGGTAAACTGGGTAAACAGTGCATGTTATCTTTATTATATCTTACACTGCATGGAAATCTACAATTACCTCAAAATAAAAAATTTAATGTAAACATTAAATGTAATGTAAAGATGTAATGAAAATTAGATACCATTCAAATAGCTTTTTAAAAAAACATACAAAGTACCTAGGAATAAACCAGAAAGGCCAGGAACCTTTGTGGGGCAGTGGGTGTGTGTTTGGGGAGGCAGGCAGAGCCATCTTTAATTTAATTAAGGTCACTGAGGATCAGAGACCTAAGTATTAGACCAGAGACCCTGCGCCTACTAGAAGAAAATGTAGTTAATGACTTCACCACGTTGGCCTATGATCTGACTTCCTTAACAAGACTCCTAAAGCATAAGAAGTAAAATCAGGAATCAATAAATGGGATGGATTCAAACTAAAAAGCTTCTTCTAAGCAAAGGAAATAATCAAGAGCATAAAGAGAGAGCCTACAGAATGGGAGAAAATCTTTGCCACCTGCATCTCTGATAGAGCATTAATCTCCAGGATATATAAAGAACTCAAAAAACTTAGCATCAAAATAAAAAATAACCCAATCAGCAAATGGACAAAGGAACTGAACCAACACTTCACACAAGAAATACGAATGATCAACAAATAAATGAAAAAATGTTCAACATCACTAGCAATTAGAGAAATACAAAATAAAACTATACTGAGATTTCACCTCACTCCAGTCAGAGTAGCAATTATCAAGAATACTAGCAACAGTAAATATGTTGAGCATGTAGGGAAAAGGGTACACTCATACATTGCTGTTGGGACTGCAGATTGGTGCAACCACTCTGGAAAGCAGTATGGCAATTCTTCAGAAAACTTGAAATAGAATCACCATTTGGACCAGTTATCCCACTCCTCAGTATATATCCAAAAGAATTAAAATCAGCATACTATAGTGATGCAGCCATATCGATGTTTATAGCAGCACAATTCACAATAGCTAAGCTATGGAGCCAACCCAGGTGTCCTTCAACAGAAGAATGGATAAAGAAAATGTGCTATATATACACAATGGAATATTACCCATAAAAAAGAATGACTTTTGCAGGTAAATGGATGGATCTGGAGATTATCATGCTAAGTGAAATAAGGCAATCCCCAAAAAACCAAAGTTTCAATATTCTTTCTGAAATGTGGATGTTAACACACAACAAGGGGTGGGGAGGGGAAGAGTAGTTCAGTGGATTAGACAAAGGGGAATGAAAAGGGAGGAGGGATAGGAATAGTAAAGACAGTGGAATGAATCTGACACAACTTTCCTGTGTACACATATGAATACACCACAATCAATCTCCACATCATGTACCACCACAGACTGGGATCCTAATTAGAATACTCCATGTTTGTATAAATATGTCAAAACATACTCTAGTTTATGTATATCTAAAAAGAACGAATAAAATTTTAAAAATGAAATAAAATAAATAATTAAGGCCACTGAGACAATTTAGATAGACAGAAAGACAGTCCATACTGTCAATTCAATGCAAATTAACCTATGAATTCAATGCACCCACAATTAAAATTCTAGTATTAGTTTTTCCTAAAAACTCAAGAAATTTGCCCCAGAATTTATATGTAAGAATAAAGGTTCTTAAAAAAGCTAAGTTATCCATTAAAAAAAAATGAAAGAGAAAGCCCTTATCTTATCATATATGACAACAAACTACAGTCAGAGTAACAAAAACAGAGTGGTACGGATTCAAGAATAAAAAGAACAATGAAGAATTGAGAGCTAAGACACAGAAATTCGATATAGGATAAAGATAGTACTACTAGGCTAAAGATGTTTAGTAAGTGGTTCTAGTTTATTTTATGGAAGGGGTGGCTCCTACATCATTAATTAACATCATATATTAAGGTGGATTCTAGATGGATTGAAAAACCTAAATGTGAAAGATAAAACCAAAAAGTTAATAATTAAGGAATCCATGAACAAAATTATCAGACAGATGACAGACTGGGAGTAGATATTGGAAATTTTAAGGATCAACAAGGAATTCATATCTAAAATATGTAAATTATTAAGAAAAAGAAATTATGATTAAAAATGGGCAGATGCTATTAACAAAATTCTACAGTAACATGAAACACATACAGAGAGTCTGAAATCTAATAGTCACAAAATGCAAATTAAACAAGAGATATATCAGTTTATATCTTAGACTGGCAAAATTTAGAACAATGGATGATACCAAGTTCAGTGGGCATCGTTGCGAACAATCTGGCAATACCTGGCAAATTAAGCTTGGACTATGTTGTGACCTTGTAATCCTGTTGCAGGGTCCATTTTCTCAGGTCTTCAGTTTACAAGTATGAGGGTGTCACTGCAGTGAACTGCAGGCAATCTGAGTACACAGTGGGAACAGAGGGACAGACCATGGAGCACAAACACTAAGTGCACACAGAGCAGGAGGAACCCATCTTCAAAACAGAGTGCTCACATTATATGCAGACCTCATACACCTCCTGATGGTGTATGAGAAGCCATATAAAGAGCAAAAATTAAATCTGAATCAGAAGACAGCTCTGGCTAACAATTTACAGGAAACACAAAGGACAGAGGAACATGTTAAACTACACAAGGAGACAAGCAACACAATCTAGACTTTGGGGATAAAAAAGCTAGCTCCTCAACAAATAAGTTACAATGAAGAAAAAGACAAACGGAAAGGAAATCCCTAGATTTTTAAGGCATTTGAACCAAAAGCAATGGGTGGATCTACTCTGGATCTTGACTCAAAGCTTACAATAGGAAATTTAAATACTTCTATGATATTAGACAATTATTATTAAAAAGTTTTTAGGTAAGATAATGGCACTATATTTATGCTAAAAGGGTCCTTGTATTTTTAGAATATATTGTACATATTGAAATACACCTTGATGAAATGATCTGTTCTTTGCAACATGCTTTGTAATATAAGAGGGGAAGTGGGTAGGGCAACAGATAAAACAAAATTGGCTGCACAATTTGATAATGTTGACATTGGGTTATGGGCATATGGGGACTGTACGATTCTACCTTGCACATTATCATACATTTCAAAATAGATCATACATTCAAAATAGTAAAAAAAAGCTCGCATAATGCTTAATGAAAAAATTAAAATGGAATAATATAAAAAATATGCCATCATTTAAATAAATTAAACATAGATCCATACAAGACAATACATATATTGCAAGAGTAAAATGACAAAAGAGATGCATATAAAAGGCATTTAAGAGGTGGCCTGGATGGAGGGAGTGGGATGGAAGTAGGAGATCTAAACAAAAGAATGAATGAAAAAATAAATGAATAAATGTGTTCATGTGCCCTGAAATAAAGAACATGTTCAACCTAGAGCTCCTCTCCTAAAGTCTAAAAGGCAAAAACAGGAGATCCAAGATGGCGGACTAGAGGGAGGCTGCGTTCCTTGTTGCTCTGTAAACCAGGATTCGAAAAGAGGAGAATCTGATTCTCTGGGAAGCAGTCTCTACTCCTCATCGATCCCCTGCTCTTTAGCACATCTGACTACCTCGATCACCTGCAGTCTACCAGCCGAGCGCTACATTTGAGTGCAGATTGCTCACTGACGGCCGCCTATCATCCATCACTCGCCTGTCTGCCTGCCTCTGGCCTGCCCATCGCCGGCCTCTCACCTACTCATCGCCCACCAACCGAGGTTCACCTGCCAATCGTCCACCAGTAGCCTGCGGAGCCTGCAGACCGTCAGTGGACCACCAGCTGCCTGCTGTTGCCTGAAAATTCAGCATCACAGTACCCGCAGGTTTGGTTACACGTGGCTGCTGCCATTTTGGGGGGAAAAAAAAAAGCCAGGAGCTGCAGGACTGCCAGCCTGACTGACAGCACCCTGCCTCCAGGACCCCCGGGCTTGACTGACAGCACCCCACCTCCAGGGGCCCAGCCTGACCATCTGCACCCCACACAGTCTCGGTGTCCACGCCCTGTGCTGCAGCTCACCATTTGCCAACACGTTTAGAAACCAGTGCAGCCATTTTGGATGATCCACGAAAATTGTCATTAGGTGGGGCAAATCCCATCCTGAGACGCCCACTGGAGACTGGAAGCTCATTGTCAGGTAGCTCTCATGCCTCAAGCTACTAAAGACTGGGAGGTTTGAATAGGATATGATGGTTACAGTGTATATTTTTTTCTCCTTTGTGATAGCTTGCTTGCTTATTTATTTATCTATCTATTTTTCTATCTATCTATCTATTTATTTATTTATTGGAACCAGGGATTGAACTCAGGGACACTCGGCCACTGAGCCACATCCCCAGCCCTATTTTGTATTTTATTTTAGAGACAGTGTCTCACTGAGTTGCTTAGGGCCTCCCTAAGTTGCTGAGGCTGGCTTTGAACTCGCGATCCTCCTGACTCAGCCTCCCAAGTCGCTGAGATTACAGGCGTGCGCCACCATGCCTGGCTTGTGATAGTTTTTAAACTTTTATTTCTATACTTTTCTTGCTCTCTGCTTTCCTTTTGTTTACCTATTTCCTCAAGGGCTTTTTCTCACTCTTCCTATGATCGAGAATTTCTTCATACTCTTTTCTTACACTGTTAACAGTTACAGCCTACACCTCTCCTCATCCTCTTTGTCCTCCATTAAAAACTGGAGTCCTCATTATAAATCTGTTTGTTATACTGTAGATAGTAATTGAACTCATCTTCTCTGTTTATTATGACAATATTGTAAAAATATTGTAACAAAAAGACTACTGTAACAAAAGTCTTCAAAGGGGCTATTTGGTTTACAGATGCATATTGTCTGTACTGGGTGTTGCTAATATTGATTCCCCCCCTTAAAGAAGAGGTTTCAGAAAACTATAGGGTCACTAAGCCTATAAGGCAGAAACTACAATACCCTAGATCTGCATTGCTGGAGGGGAAGATACATGAACAACATGAAAAAACAAGGGAGGAAAGTGTTCCAAACAAACCAAGATTCTACACTAATAGAATCCAATGACAGCATGGTAGAAGAAATGCCAGAAAAGGAGTTCAGAATATGCATGATTAAAATGTTCAGAGAAGCAAATGATGAGTTAAGAGAGTAAACACAGGCAATGATTGACCATTCCAATAAGCAGCTGAAAGGGCAACTACAGGAAACAAAAGATCACCTCAACAAAGAGATAGAGATTCTGAAAAAGAACCAAACAAAAATCCTTGAAATGAAGGAAACAATAAACCAAATTAAACACTCAATGGAAAGCATCACCAAAAGACTAGATCACTTAGAAGACAATGAAGACAAAATATTGAATCTTGAAAATAAATTTGCCTAAACAGAGAAGATGGTAAGAGATCACGAACGGAACCTCCAAGAACTATGGGATATCATGAAAAGACCAAATTTAAGAATTATCGGGATTGAGGAAGGCACAGAGATACAAACCAAAGGAATGAACAGCCTATTCAATGAAATAATATCAGAAAATTTCCCAAACCTGAAGAATGAAATGAAAGCTCAACTACAGGAGGCTTACAGAACACCAAATGCACAAAATTACAGCAAGACACATTATAATGAAAATGTCTAATGTCCAAAATAAAGATAGGATTTTAAAGGCTATGAGAGAAAAGAAACAGATTACATATAGGAGGAAACCAATACGGATATCAGCAGATTTCTCAGCCCAGACCCTAAAAAGCTAGAAGGGCCTGGAACAATATATTTCAAGCTCTGAAAGAACATGGCTGCCAACCAAGAATCCTATATCCAGCAAAGCTAACCTTCAGATTTGAAGATGAAATAAAATCCTTCCATGACAAACAAAAGCTAAAGGAATTCACACATAGAAAGCCTGCGCTACAGAACATTCTCAGCAAGATATTCCATGAGGAAGAAACGAACAACAACAATGTAAGTCATCAAAGGGAGGAACTATCCTAAAAGAACAGCCAATTAAAGGAGAAACCAAGTCACATTAAAAACCAAATCTAAGCCAAAATGACTGGGAATAGAAATCATATCTCAATAATAACCCTGAATGTTAATGGCCTAAATTCGTCAATCAAAAGACATAGACTGGGAGACTGGATTAAAAAGAAAGACCCAACAATATATTGCCTTTAAGAGACTCATCTCATAGAAAAGGACATCCACAGACTAAAGGTGAAAGGATGGGAAAAAATCTATCATGCACACGGCCTTAGTAAAAAAGCAGGGGTTTCCATCCTTATATCAGATAAAGTGGACTTCAAGCTGAAGTTAGTCAGAAGGGATAAAGAAGGCCATTACATACTGCTTAAGGGAACCATAAATCAAGACATAATGATCATAAATATTTATGCCCCAACCATGGCCCATCCATGTACATCAAACAAATCCTTCTCAATTACAAGAATCAAACAGACCACAACACAATAATTCTGGGTGACTTTAACACACCACTGTCACCACTGGACAGATCTACCAAACAAAAACTAAACAGAGAAACGATAGAACTCAATAACACAATGAATAACTTAGACTTAACAGACATATATAAAATATTCCATCCATCAATGAGTGAATACACTTTCTTCTCAGCAGCACATGGCTCCTTCTCTAAAATAGACCATATGTTATGCCACAAAGCAGCCCTTAGTAAATGCAAAAAAGTAGAGATACTACCTTGTATTCTATCGGATCATAATGGAATGAAATTAGAAATCAATGACAAAAGAAAAAATAGAAACTACTCCAACACCTGGAGACTAAATAATATGCTATTGAATGAAGCATGGACAACAGAAAACATCAGGGAGGAGATAAAAACATTCTTAGAGGTAAATGAGAATGATGATACAACATATCAAAATCTCTGGGATACTACGAAAGCAGTGCTAAGAGGAAAATTCATTGCATTGAGTGCATTCAAGAAAAGAATAAAAAATCAACAACTCAACGACCTAACCTTACATCTCAAAGCCCTAGAAAAAGAGGAACAGTTTATCACCAAAAGTAGTAGAAGACAGGAAATAATCAAAATCAGAGCTGAAATCAATGAAATTGAAACAAAAGAAACAATTCAAAAAATTGACAAAATAAAAAGTTGGTTCTTTGAAAAAGTAAACAAAATAGATAAACCCTTAGCCACACTAACAAAGAGAAGGAGAGAGAAAACTCAAGTTACTAAAATTTGTGATGAAAAAGGAAATATCACAAGACACCACTGAAATTCAAAACATAATTAGAAGCTACTTGGAAAACCTATATTCCAATAAAACAGAAAATCTTGAAGACATGGACAAATTCCTAGAGACATATGATCCTCCCAAACTGAACCAGGAGGACATACACAATTTAAACAGATCAATTTCAAGCAATGAAATACAAGAAGCCATCAAAAGCCTACCAACCAAGAAAAGCCCGGGACCAGATGGATTCTCAGCTGAGTTCTACAAGACCTTCAAAGAAGAACTTATACCAATACTCCTGCAAGTGTTTAATGAAATAGAAAAAGAGGGAACCCTTCCAAATTCATTCTATGAAGCTAGCATCACTCTGATACCAAAACCAGACAAAACACATCTAGAAAAGAAAACTTTTGGCTAATATCTCTGATGAATATAGATGCCAAAATCCTCAACAAAATTCTGGCAAATCGCTTACAAAAACATATTAAGAAGATAGTGCACCCCGATCAAGTGGGGTTTATCCCAGGAATGCAAGCTTGGTTCAACATCCAGAAATCAATAAATGTAATTCATCACATCAATAGACTTAAGGTTAAGAATCATATGATTATTTCAATAGACGCTGAGAAAACATTTGACAAAATACAACACCCCTTCATGCTCAAAACACTAGAAAAAATAGGGATGGTAGGAACATACCTGAACATTGTAAAGGCTATTTATGCTAAGCCCACTGCCAACATCATTCTCAACAGAGAAAAACTAAAAGCATTCCCTCTAAAAACTGGAACAAGACAGGATGCCCACTGTCACCACTTCTATTCAACATTGTGCTGGAAATGCTAGCCAGAGCAATTAGACAGACCACAGAAATTAAAGGTATACGAATAGGAAAAGAAGAACTCAAGCTGTCACTATTTGCTGATGACATGATCCTATATTTAGAGGACCCAAAAAGCTCCACCAGGAAACTTTTAGACCTAATTAATGAATTTAGCAAAATAGCAGGATATAAAATAAACACACATAAATCAAATGCATTTATCTACATAAGCGATGAATCATCTGAAAGTGAATTGAGGAAAACAACTCCATTCAAAATAGCCTCAAATAAAATAAAATATTTGGGAATCAATCTAACAAAAGAGGTGAAAAACCTCTACAACGAAAACTACAGAACATTAAAGAAAGAAATTGAGGAAGACCTTACAAGATGGAAAGATCTTCTATGTTCTTGGATAGGAAGAATCAATATAATCAAAATGGCCATACTTCCAAAGGTGCTATACAAATTTAACGCAATTCCAATAAAAATTCCTATGACATTCCTCACAGAAATAGAAAAAGCAATCATGAAATTCATATGGAAGAACAAAAGACCCAGAATAGCCAGAACAATCCTGGGCAGGAAGAATGACGCAGGAGGTATCATATCAGACCTTAAACTCTACTATAGAGCAATAGTTATAAAAACAGCATGGTATTGGCACCAAGATAGATAGATAGACCAATGGTACAGAATAGAGGACCCAGAGACAAACCCACGTAAGTACAGTTATCTCATACTAGACAAAGGTGCCCAAAACATACAGTGGAGAAAAGACAGCCTCTTCAATAAATGGTGCTGGCAAAACTGGAAATCCATATGCAATAAAATGAAATTAAACCCCTATCTCTCACCCTGTACAAAACTCAACTCAAAATGGATCAAGGATCTAGGAATTCGACCTGAGACTCTTCACCAAATAGAAGAAATAGTAGGCCCAAATCTTCTTCATATTGGCTTAGGACCAGACTTCCTCAACAAGATCACCAGAGCGCAAGAAATAAAAGGAAGAATCAATAAATGGGACAGGTGCAAACTAAAAAGCTTTCTCTCAGCAAAAGAAACAATCAAGAGTGAAAAGAGAGCCTATGGAGTGGGAAAAAATCTTCTCCACACACACTTCAGACAGAGCACTGATCTCCAAAATTTATAAAGAACTTACAAAACTGTGCACCAAAAATGCAAAGAGCCCAATCAATAAATGGGCTAAGGAACTGGGCAGACACTTCACAGAAGAGGATATACAGGCTATTAACAAATACATGAAAAAGTGCTCATCATCTCTAGTAATTAGAGAAATGAAAATTAAAACCACCCTAAGATTTCATCTAACTCCAATTAGAAAGACTATTATCAGGAATACAAGCAATAACAAGTGTTGGCGTGGATGTGGGGAAAAAGGCACACTTGTACATTGCTGGTGGAGTTGCAAATTGGTGCAGCCACTCTGGAAAGCAGTATGGAGATTCCTCAAAAAACTTGGAATGGATCCACCATTTGACCCAGCTATCCCACTCCTCGGTTTATACCCAAAGGTCTTAAAATCAGCAAAGTATAGGGATGCAGCCACATCTATGTTCATAGCTGCTCAATTCACAATAGCTAGATTGTGGAACCAACCTAGATGCCCTTCAATTGAAGAATGGATAAAGAAACTGTGGTATATATACACAATGGAATATTACTCAGCCATAAAAAAGAACAAAATTATGGCATTTGCTGGTAAATGGGTGGAGTTGGAGAATATCATGCTAAGTGAAATAAGCCAAGCCCCCAAAACCAAAGGCCGAATGTTTTCTCTGATCAGTGGATGCTGATACCTAACAGGGATGGGGTGGGGGTTGGGGGTGTGGGAGCGTTATGGGGAGGATAGGAAAGAATGGAGGAAGTATGGATGGTGTGGAGGAAAATGGGACGGGAGGGCATGGGGGCAGGAAAAATAGTAGACTGAGACAGACAGTACTACCCTATGTAAATGTAAGATTATATGAACTGTGTGAATAAAAAATAAATAAATAAATAAATAAATAAATGACAGTTAGCAAGAACATTAAAATAGTTACTACAGGGCTAGGATTGTAGCTCAGTGGTAGAGCACTTGCCTAGCATGTGTGAGGCTCAGGGTTTGATCCTGAACACCACATAAAATAAATAAATAAATGAAATAAAAAATAAAATAAAATAAAAGGCAAAAACAACTATCATCAAATATGACACCAATATAAAAAGGGAGAGAAGTATTTACATTAGGTAATACAGGCTAAAAGCATATTAAGAGAAGGGAATCCTATGGATAGTAAATAAATAATCGTGGTGAAAAACATGGAGCATATTTATTGATGGTTTTTATTTTTTGGCCCAGAAAATAGAATTAAAATTTAGAGAGGCAGTAATTTTGATTAATCCAGGAAATTCTTTGAAAAGATCAAGGAAAATTATACCATAGGTAAGGGAATTGAGGGCAAGGCAGGCCCACAGACCTCCTGGAGGCCACAGAGGTTGGAGCAGGAGATGGTGTAGCTACAGACCAAATAGGAAGAGACAAAGGTAGGTCAGGCATTAGTCAAAAGGGCTTTTTATGGAGAAGAAAGACATACTTTATGGTTCAAAAACACAGAATGAAGAACTTGATTCTTGGGTAATCAGAAACCAACACAGATATACTGTGGTCAGAGGGATAATTTATTGTTCTTTCCTTGTCAGAAAAATCTTGTACATAACTGTGTAAGCTTAAAAGCCTTTAATGACTCCTATTTCCCACAGAATAGTTCAAAATTATTAGTTCAAAGTTACTATAATTTGACTCCCATCTAACTCTCTAGCTTCATCTACTGGTATCTAACTTCTGTTGCTGGTTTTGCATGGAGAAAAACTTAGCTAAATAGTGTTTTATTTTTTAATTACCATTTAAACTGTTATTTTACAAATGTGTGCTGACCATAATTCAATTTAACTAACATTTTTTCTTTGTCTATTATGTTGAAGACAATGTACCAGGTGATGTAAAGAAGTGGTTTTCAAAAATTCTCAGTGGATGCAAGAGTAGGAAATGTACTTTTACTTTGTGACCTCCCTTTATACACCGAAACAAAAGTCTCACAAAAAGTATTCTTATTACATGTGATACAATATTTTCTACTTAGTACCAGGCACAGTGGTGCACACCTGTAATGCCAGCGTCTCGGGAGGCTGAGGCAGGAGGATCAAAAGTTCAAAGCCAGCTTCAGCAAAAGTGAGGCACTAAGTAACTCAGTGAGACCCTGTCTTTAAATAAAATACAAAATAGGGCTGGGGATGTGGCTCAGTGGTCGAGTGCCCCTGAGTTCAATCCCTGGGTATCCCCTCCCTGCAAAATATATATTTTCTATTATGTTCCACCCTGCTTTGTTTAAAAAAAGTTATGGTCAACTCAGTGAAAAATTTAGCTATGAACCAAAGTTTGAAAACTAATGAAATGTGGCTAGTGCAACTGAGGGTAAATTTTCAAATTTATTTCATCTTAACTAATTTAAGTCTAAATTTTAAACATGAAGCAAAAGTATTTTTCCACCAGAAAAATCTTAATTTTTAAAATTCATTTTTATTTTATTTTTTGGCAATCAAATTGAGGACAAGTGCTCTACCACTGAGCTACATCCTCACCCCCCCCAAACTTTATTTTGTAGAACTATGTTTCACTTTAACAGCTGCAATGTGTAAGGTAGTAATAGAGTGAGCACATTGGCATATGAGTTTTCTAATGTTATTACCCGTCACTGATCTTCCTGGTGTCAATGAACTGGTTCAGTTCCAATTATTTTTTGAACACACACTGATATAACTTTGTAATTTGCTTATTTGAATATTTCATGTAGAAAGAAAATATGAGTCTGGAATGGAAAAAGGCATGTTGCAAATTTCACCATGAATGACAATTACAATTTGCTGAAGCAGAGCAAAATGAAAAGTCTGCTGTGAGAAACTTAAGTTATTTAAATGGACAGTACTAACAGACATTTTATATATGTATGCGTGTATGTATGTATCTATCTATCTATTATCTATCTATCTATCTATCTATCTATCTATCTTTTATTTTTGGAACCAGGGATTGAACTGAGGGGCACTTGGCCACTGAGTCACATCCCCAGCCCTATTTTGTATTTTATTTGGAGACAGGGTCTTACTGAATTGCTTAGGGCCTTGCTAAGTTGCTGAGGCTGGCTTTGAACTCATGATCCTCCTGCCTCAGCCTCCCGAGTCCCTGGGATTACAGGCATGAGCCACCACGTCCGGTTATCTATCTATATTTATCTGTGTATCTATCATTAGAACAACCAAATGATGCTACATGCATGCATGCATGTATAAATACAGCACAATGAATCCTACTTTCAATTTAAAAAATAAATAGAAGGGAGACTAGTAGTGCAGAGAAAGAGGGTCATAGGGAGGGAAGAGGGCAGGAAAAGGGGGAGGCATGGGAGAAGGAAATGGAGCAAATTATGTTATGTGCATTTATTAATATGTCACAATGATCCCCACTACTATGTATAATTATAATGCACTAATAAAGACTTAAAAAGGAGACATTCGCAGCAAATGCTTGCTGAAATTTTATAAGAAGTTTAACAGTCAAAAAAGTATCAAGGCTGGGGTTGTGGCTCAGTGGTTAAAGTGCTTGCCTAGCATGCATGAGGCACTGCGTTCAATCCTCAGCACCACATATAAATAAATGAATTAAATAAAGCTCTATCACATCTAAAAAATTAAAAAAAATTTCCTTTAAAAAAAGTATCAAGAAAATTAGTTGCTGGAAATCAGAATTAAATGTCCAACAAACATTCTAAAACAATTTTTAACATATTTGAACTGATGATGTTGGTGAGCTATAAAATAGTTTGGATTTTTACACAAAAAGAAAACCATTTTTCAATGGAGAATTGGTAAAAAAAATGTTTTTTAGCTATGAAAATTTTGTTAAAAATTATGAGGAAAAAACTAAAAATAAAAACTATATTCTACAGAAGTGACAGATCATCAGTTAGGTCCTGAACAACTGCCTATAGAATGAGACTATTCTATAATATCAAAGTTGTGTTAATTCAAATTTTAAAATGTAATTACTTATTTCCGATTTAGTGCAAAATGGGAAAAACTGCTCAATGAATACTTTTCAACTATCAATTTAATGACAACCAAATATATCTTAAATAGTCCAATAAAAATGTAGTGTCTAAGTTGAAATGTGCTATAAGGGTTTAAATACACACTGGGTATTTAAGATATTATGAGAATGTCCAATATCTCAATTATTAATAATGATTACATGTTAAAATGATGCTTTAGATAAGGTAGGTTGAATACAATATGCTACAAATTACTTTGTTTCTTTTCACCTTTTTAAAATGAGACTACTAGAAAATTAAAGATTACACATGTGATTCAAATTATATTCCTATTCTCATTGTAACTCAAATTATATTCCTATATTCCTATTGAATAGTAGTATTATAGAGAAATTTACCATTTGAGGGGACAGAAGACTAGAAAAGAACCAACCATGAGAGCAAATGTTCCAAAGGTTAGTTCAAAGGTGCAACTACAAATCATATTTTAGCTTTCAAGAATCAAATCATTTGAGCTTTCAAGGGTAGAACTTAATCTAAGTTTAAGTAATGCCAATAAAATAAAATGATACATGAAGTTTCTTAAAGTATGATCCTACTGGTGGTACATGAGAAGATTTTAGGTGACATGGGAATAATACTGTTTATTTTATTCACTGTGCATCGACTAGCATTTTATTGTGCATTAGCAAATACATAATGAATAAAATAATCTGCATATTAGAAAAATGTAATAAATACATAAAACCCATATTTTCATGGACACTATTGTATGATACAAGTTTCTTTATAAAAGAAAATTATTTAAGGAAAAGAAAAGATTTGATTTTAAAAATAATAAGTAAATAACACTACAGGTAGTATGTAGATAAGGCAAAAATAGAGACGTTTTTGTTTTGGATGATTTTTCAAGATAGATTTCTCATAGGAAATACAAATATCTAATGAGTATTTTATTAATTATTTACAAACTTATTAATGTTGCTGAAAATTACTATCTGAAATTATCTTTTTAAAAAACAAAATTATATTGAGGTGCTAGTCACCACCACCCAATGACCCCAAGTATAGTTACCTTAATAGCCTACAAAAGCTGCGCCGATAACTCAGCCTCTGGCTAGCTGCAGCAACACTGGGAGGCAGAGGAGGCCGGGGTGGGAAATAAGCTAGTGTTGCAGAAAATATTAAGCAGACAACTCCAAACTCTGAAAGAAAAAAAATTAGTAATGTGTTAACCAGTGACACAAAAAGTTGAATATTTCAAGTATTTATTTATTTAACAAATATTTACTGAGCATCAAATAAGAGGCAAAAAAGCACCAAGCCAAGATAATTCAGTCTACTGGGAAAGATGGATATGTACAGATACAAATTTCAGCAGGCCATAGGTAGGTAAGAAGTCATGCAACCAACAAAGAAGCATGGTGGTCCAATGACACACCACATAGTCAAAAAGATTAAGGGAGTAAACAACTGTTACTCTATGCAGAAATCACACTCAAACCAACAGAAACTTACTGTAAAAGAGGTCAGAGGTCTAGGATGGTTGTCTGCATGGTACTCAGAAAGAAAGAATATGAAAGAAAGTTGGCAAAAATAGGATGGAATGTTTGATCAAGGATAGGATTTCTGATCCACATGTAGGACAGAATCAATTTGTAGACTGTACAGGAAAATTGAACAAGATAAGAAAGCATCCAAAAATAAGAAACCAAAAGACAGCAAATTTAAGCACAGGCCTAGCTAAATAGAATATTAATCAGAACTAAAACAAACAGTCAAACCATCCTAGTTTGGCCCCATTACAGAAGGCAAAGTTCTTAGGACTTTTGATTCTGCCCTCCACAGCACTGGCATTTGGATTTCCTAGCTTTTATTAACTGTTATCGATTGGATGTGAGGGGTCCCCCAAAAGCTCACTTCTGAGACAGCAGAAAAAGGTTCAGAGGAGAAATGATTGGGTTGTAAGAGTCTTAACCCAATCAGTGATTTAATCCCCCGACAGGGATTAACTGAGTGGTAACTGAAGTGGTAGGTGTGGCTGGAAGAGGTGGGAATTGGGTGTGGCTTTGGGTATATATATTTGTATCTGGCAAGTGAACTCTCTCTCTGCTTCCTGATCAGTATGTGAGCTGTTTCCCTCTGCCACACTTTTCTGCCATGATGTTTTGCCTCACTTCAAGCCCCGAGGAATGGAGCTGGCCTTCTATGGGCTAAAACCTCTGAAACCATGAGCCCTCTAAAACTTTTCCTCCTCTACAATTGTTCTGGTCAGATCTTTTAGTCACAGCAGTGAAACAGCTGACTAAAATATTAACTGTGCCCAGTTTAGTAGAAAAGCACAGCACTAATAAAAATGCCAGAAACTTAGATGACAGACTCATCTGTGCCATTAATTGACTTGTAATATGGGTGAATCCCAATAACTTGTAATATGGGTGAATCCCAATAAAGTGAGTTGACTTAGTGATTTCTAAGGGTCTTTTCTGTTGAGTAATTCTAATTCTAGGGAAATTTTCTTAGGAAAATGGACAATAATTCTATAAGACACTTAACCACACATCATTTTAGTTATTTCAATTGGAAATTTATAGATTCTTAATTCTGAAAGACAAGATTGTTACCAAATTCCTTTTTCTTTTTTTGGTATTCTTAATCTCTTTATTCTTTGTCAATCTAAACAGCAACAAGAAGTTAATGAGTTGTTTTACTTTACTGTTCTTTTAATTATTAGTAACACTGAGCACCTTGCCTATGTTTATTGGTTATTTGTATTTGTTCTTCTGTGATAAACTTGTTCATATTCTTTGTCCATCTTTCTATAGACAACTTCATGGGATATGATTCACATAACATGATTCACACACTAAAGTACACAGTCCAATGGATTTTAGTACATTTATATAACTGAACAACCATTACAATTTTAGAATTTTTTGATTATCTCACAAATAAATTCTGTACCCATTAGTTTCAAATCTTATAGCTCTGGATAACCACTGACCTATTTTTAGTCTTTCTGGATTTGAGTATTAGGATATTTCATTTAAATAGAATCACAGAATATTTAGTCTTTTGTGACTGGTATCTTTCAATCAGCATGTTTTCAAGGGTCATCTATGTTGGAGCATGGCTCAATACTATACTTTTAATTGTTAGTACCATCCTGTCTTGATTAGTTTTGTACTTACATTAGTTTTCAAGTTAAGAAGTGTGAGTTCTCCAACACCTTTTTCAAGACTGTTTTGGCTATAGCTGGCCCCTTGCATTCCCATACAAATTTTAGGATTAGTGCATCAATTTCTGCAACAAAGGCAGCTGGAATTTTAAAAGGGGTAAGCCACATTTGTAGATAAATTTGAGAATATTTTCCCAGTATTAAGCTTTCTAACATGGGATGAAGATGGGATGACTTTCTATTCTGCAGGTCATTAATTACTTTCAACACTGTTTTGTAGTTCTTTAGAGTGTGTTACAGATTTGTTAAATTTACTCCTAAATATTTTATATTATTGATACTATAAACTAAATTGTTTTTCTAATTTCATGTTTGATCACTGCTAATGTACAATCAATTTTTACATATTAATCTTGTATTGTAAAACTTTGCTGAACTCATCTTTTAGATCTAACAGTTAGTGGATTCCAGAGAATTTTTCTATATTTAATATCATGTAATTTTTAGAAGTTTTTTTTTGTCATTTCTTTTCAATATGGATACATTTAAATTTCTTTTTTCTTGCCCAGTGATATTGGCTAGAACCCCCAACACAACAATAAATAGATGTGCTTGTCTTGTTCCTGATCTTAGGGGGACTGCCCTTCAGTGTTTGACAATTAAATATGATGCTACATTTGTGTTTTTTGTATATGGCTTTTTATTAGATTGAGGGAATGGCTGTCTATTCCTACTTTGTTTATTATTTTTATTTTGAAAGGGTGTTGGATCTGTCAAATTCTTTATCTTTTAATGTGATCACATTTCCCCCTGTATTCTATTGATACGGTAAATTGCATTAATTGAGTTTTCAATGTTAAGTGAATCTTGCATTCCTGGGATGAATCCTACTTGCTCATGGTATAACATCCTTTCTATATGCTGATGGATTTGGTTTGCTAGCATTTGTCTAAGACCTTTGTGTCTATATTCCTAAGAGATCTTGGTCTGTAGTTTACTTTTCTTCTGTGCTCTTATCTGGAATAATTTAAGAGTCTTTAGCCACTTGAGGCAGCAATTCTAGCAAAAGTATTTTTAGAGGACTGAAGATTCATGGAGCAATGTTTCAGAAAGGCAGACTGGCAGACTGAAAAGGTGTGAAAGCACTGAGGAAGTGACTGGAAGCTGTGAGCAAGGACTTCTGCCTGACTACATGGGAGCCCTGAGCCAGGCAGATGCAGAACATTAACATTTGCCTAATGGTGCCTAAAACTTAGACACAACCATGGCTTAGGTTTTCAATAAAATGGATGATATTACTAATATGTTTAAAGCTTATGTTTTCTGTTTTCAGGTTTCCTTGTGTACGTATTTTTACATTTTCAATTTGTTCCTTCAAAGGAGAGGTGTCTATATAGTCATAAAGGGTTAAATACTCTCTATATTATCATTGTCCTTACTTTCAGTTTTATTCCTTCTAAACATAATCTGATCATATTACCCTCTGATATAAACTTCAGAGTGTGGTCTTTGCCTATGCCATGGTGAAATTCAAACTCTTTAGCCCTGCTTGAGGTTCCAAAGCCTGGCTTCCCTCTCTAGCTTCTCCTATCACTATTCTCCCCATATCTAAGTCACTCTGGGCTTTCAGTTCCTTGAATGTACCAGGTCATGTCACTTTATTAGGCTTCTTCTTCATGGATCTATTTTATTCTTTTTCCTGCTCACTGTATTTGGTTAAGTCTCATCTCTCAGAAAGCTCAGATGCTGCATCTCCAGGAAACTCTACTTCATAACCAAAATGTGGGCTAGGTGCTCCTCCTCTGAGCTGTCAGAGCAACTGATGCCCAGCATTCTGTTCTACAACTGTATGTTTGCCTGTCTGCATTCTTTAGGATACCAGAAGGTCTGCTGGACCAGAAACTGTATTCACCTCAGTGCTTAGCATGACAACAAATACTCAAAATGTTTGTTAAATTCATAAATGAATACACAATTAAGACAAAGTTTGGCATAATCTGCTTCCTTATCTTTTCAGCCTCATTTCCTGCCACTTGCTACCAATACCCAAACACACAAATTTATACCACTACAGCCATATCAAATTATGTGTAATGTCCTGGACATGGTGAGCTCTTGCATACCTTTCCTGACTTTGCAGTGCTGTTCTCCCTGTATGGAATATCCTAATCTACCTAACCAGTCAGTGAACTCCTATGAAATTCTTAATTTTGCTAAATCATTATATCTTGAAGCCTTATATCGTGAAGCCTTCTTTGACCCTTCCTCCATTATATCGTGAAGCCTTCTTTGACCCTTCAACTTCTCTCCAAATCCAGATAATTAGTCTTCCTACCTCTGTATAGCTTTATTTGTATTATAATCGTCTCTTCATTGATCTCACCAATTCCTAATACTTAGCACAGTGATTGTTGTAGAGTAAACACTTATAAGAAGTGTTCTTTATACAGAAGAAAACACTAAACAGGCAGCCAGAAGGACAGATTTAAGAGGATCTATAGGGGATTGTAACAGGGTGGCCTGGGACTTGACTCTAGAAACAAAAAGGACCCAAGAGAATGTTTTGGAAAAGTCAATATCCCTGATTAATAGGCCACACACAGAGTAGGAAACAAAGAGAAGAATAATCTTAGGTGATGGCAGTGCATGCCAGTAGTTCTAGCTCTCAGGAAGCTGAGGTGAGAAGATGGCTTGAGTCTAGCCTGGGCAACACAGTGACACCTGTTTGAAAACAAACAAGCAAGCAAACAAACTACAGGTGATCAAGGATACAATTAGAGAACAGGGCAATTAATGGGTAAATTGCAAGGAAGAAAATGGATTAAAAAGCAACCAATATTTCTAAGGAATCTCCACACTGCTTTCCAGAGTGGCTGCACCAACTTGCACTCCCACCAGCAATGTATGAGTAATGCTTGATAAATGTTTATGGTCAATCGTGATGTGTAGTTCTATAAACTGGGTACAATATTCAGAAAAGACATTAGAAAATGTGTTACACAGTACTTCATGGTAAACAAATGTAAAGAGTAAAATTTAAAAAGAACCTTCTATGTATCAGAATACATGTTAAATTTAACTTCCTGGTAAGGCTGTTGGTTTTACATAGGCATCATCGTATTATAAACAATGAAAGCACATTATATGCATTAGTATATATCAGTCCTTCTAACTACTTCATTTGAATTGATCTGGTATACAAAAAGTAGACTAACATATAACAGAAAGAGAGAAGACTTCAGATTACCTGCATACAACACAGTCTCAATGCTGTCTTTAATATGAGCCCTGCTGCTCTCTGCAGCAAGAAGAGGTGATGTCCCATTGGGAGCTGGAACAAGAAGTGGACCAACTAAAAATGCACATGCCCCACCCAGATAACTGAGCATGGAGGCAATCGCTGTGGCAGTGGCCCGTTCATCTGCAGAAAACCAGGTTGTAGAGAGGAATGGCGGGGCATTCATTACAGTTGGACCTGCCAATCCATTTAATATCTGTCCTCCATGGATTAATCTGGAATTAAAAAAATTTAAAATGCTGTGAGGTATGTGAAGCAGGCACTTTCTAAGACAGGAAGAAATTAGCCAAATAGCAGTTTCACTATGGCAATAAGAGCACATCTCTGTAAAGAATAAAACAGACTAAAAGGTAAGTTGACATCACTCAAAAGGACTGCTGATCCTCCATGATGAGGGAGATCAAATATAGTAAGAGTTGCCACATATTTATTTCGCAAATATTTACTGACTAATGCCTCATACCAAATTAAACACTTCCTATAGCCTTGGCTCATTTAATTGTCATAACAATAATGTCAAAATAATGTCAATTATTTTCCCCATTTATTGAAACATAAAAGCTTAGGCTCGGAAAGATTAAGAAACTTGCCCAAGTACCAACAGACACAACTAAAATTTAGACCCAGGTCAGACTCCAAAATATGTACTTTTTCTACTAGATTGCCACTTGTTTACAGACATCCTTAATGCCACCAGATACAGCTGAGCTCAACATTTCATACCTATTCTTTGTTAGGTACTGAGTGGGGCAGGGGAAGGCATTTAGAATTGTCTTATAGCAAAGAAATTGGTTGAGCAATCAGAGGACCGAGGTTCCATAACCAGTTAGGTAAATGGCCCAAGGTAATACATAATTTTGGGGGGAATTTCATTTCTTCTCCCATAAAATGAAGAGATGAATTTAAATTCCATGTGTATTTCGTGAGCACTTGTGAGACAAATTCTTGTGTTGGGGATTGAATCGAGGGTCTTGCATACATTCTTCCAGTCCTAATACTCTGATTCTGATTTTAGTGAAGAGTAGTTTCTTGCTTTCCTTCTATTGTTCTCTTGTTCATCTTTTCTCAATGTTCTACTTAACACTCTTATACCTTGTTGACCAAACCCTTTGCCCTATTGCTCCTGCTACCTATAACATACACCTTCATATTCAAGAGAAGCCTTGCAGGAAAAATAGAAGCCTTAAACTTAAAAAAAAAAAAAAAAAAAAAAAAAAAGCATAGACAAGAAAGGGAGTCCTGTCAACTTCTTCTACCTGGGAGGTAGAGGAAGGGGAAGGGACAACATAGGTGACATTTTATGATACTGGAATTACAGTAGGTGAGATTATTGCCACCATGCCCAGCATGGTTTAGCTTTTTAAGCAGCAAGTAGTCTCAAATATATTTTAATTGGCGTCTTAAGTCACTTAGAAAAAAATATTTTATGAATGCAGAAAGAAATAATAAATAGACATATGGGGAGGGGTAGGGCCCAAATGTAGAATCAAAAATGAGTGAGAAGTGAAATATGTCAATTAGATCTGCCCATATCATCATAAATGTTGGAAAAATTATGTGAAGGTAAGTATCTCCAACTGTCATTAATGTTAGTAAATTAGGAAAATGGAAGACATTTTAAAATTTTCTTATATAAGGAGAACAATTTTCTAGATGACAGAAATGAATTTAAACCATTTCTGAAACCAAATAGCTCCTCCAAAGGTCAGTGGATTTCATGGTGTTCCACTGCAATTCATCAACAGAAATATTCTTGAAGCAAAGTCTTAAGTGGTCCTAGCCATGACTCATGATGGCACTATAGAACATGATGGCTCATAAAGGCAACTTCATTGCTATTTAATACTTTTAATGGGGTGTTCCTGAAAGACTCATTTAGGAGAATGGTTGGAATGAGTAAATTTTATTATGCCTAAAACTGTCAAGGTTAAAAGGAGAACATGAAAGAAATAATCTATCAAAAATAACAAACAAACAACAAAAAACTGATAAGACAGTATGAATTCTCAGAGTTAAGGTATAAAATTCCAACTACTATCATGACTTAACTCTTTGTTACCTCTCAGTACAATCATGAATAGATTAAGCAACAAATACAAGTCATAGAACATAAAGGAATGTCCACAGAAGGTAGAGCACTAGGGACAGTGCAGATGGGTTTTCAATTTAGAGGTTTATGCACTATGAACTCAGGAAGCCAACCTACAGCAAATGAATTAGCAGAGTAAAAAGGTCATCTCAGGAAGAAAAACAGGCAAACTTGGTGTTTAAAAGTTACTAATATTAAATAATTACATGCATTTTGCATTAAAAGTAATCATATATACATGTACTCTTCATAAATGAGTTCAGTCAAACAGGGGGTCTATGGGATCTTGGGGTTACCCACTAAATTAATGAGAAACCCGGCAGGTAAACCGAGTTCCACTCTTCCCAGCATCTTGTAGTTTTCTAGAACACAGTCTGTTCCTTCTTACACCTGTACACAGAGCATCTTAGGATTCGGTAATTACTGATATAACTGATGTTCTAGTAACTGTAATGTTACATTCATTTGTAATATCAAGATTTTCATGTATGTTACTATTTTTAATTCCCCACCATTAATAAAATGAATTAATAACATTTATAGCCCATTTTATAAAATGAATTTGTAAAAATTATTTAAAATAACACTGTTTAATATATAAAGTCTACTTTTCCCATTTAATGGCAATGCAAATTTAAAGATGTTTTTCTAGAAAAATGATGACCCTAAGGCATAATAAAATAAAATCATCTAGATATTAGATATTACGATAAACATTTTTTTTTTCCAACCCTGGGAACTTGTGCATACTAGGAAAGTGCTCTACCTCTGAGCTACATCCCCAGCCCTTTTGTGATAGAACCTAAGTTTCCTAGGCTGGCCAGGCTTGCAATCCTCCTGCCTTAGTCTCTGGAATAGCTGACATTACAGGTTTGTACCACCATGCCTGGCTACACAAACTTTTTAAAATGACAACAAAGAAGATGAAATAATAAAATGTTTAATATAAGTTGCATTCATTACTTAACTCACTCAACATGTTTGTTGGGTAGGTACTATGATAGGTATATGGGTATGTAAAAATTAAAAGCCAAAGTCCTTGCCTTTAAGGAGCCCTAAGAATAGGTGAAGAATCATCTCTCAACCTGTATCAGGAACATAAAGAAAAATAAGGCAATAATTAGACCTGCCCTGATGTTGTGCGGCCTAGACAAAGAGTACAAATACAGGTCCTTGCATGTCCTTTTCTTTGACCTCTAGCTCTGGTCTATAAGCTTTGCATGTGTATGTGTGGAGCTGTGGGTCCAAACTTTGCCTAAGCTCCAACTGTTCCCTTTCAAACATCTGTCCCTTAGCTACCCCTAGGGCACAGACATACATACCAAGAATACAGTCTACCCTTGGAAAAATGGGCCTGGGAAAGAGGCCTGATGCAGGGATTTGTGGGGATTTCTAGTCTATGCAGCTAGCACATAGAACAGGAGGTGAACATGGCAGGAATATCTCCTTGGTCTTATAAACTCCTCAACCCCTCAGAGAATGGTGAGGCTGAAGGAAAGCCACAGTGGGGCACTTGCAGGCATGGAGTCCAGGACAGGGACTGTAGCATAATTTGAAGGTAGTAGTAACAATAACAGTAGGGAGATGGAGGAAGGGATGATTTACAAAAGTGTTAAGGAAATATATCATTATTGCCAGGCAAATGACTGGATACTGGGGAGGGAAGCATCCATAATTCTGTAAAAATGTCCAGTAAGGGGCTGGAAACAGGCCAGAAGTTAAGGAAAGAGGTGTGGGCTGAGATTTACATGCTGAAGTTGGATTGCATTAAGGTATAAAGACTGCAGAATGCCAACAAATTAAAAATAGTGAAAGGAAGAGAAGTCTAGAAAGATGATTGAGAAGGATTCCTTACAGAGGCAGAAGGAAATAAGAGTAAAAGACTAGTGCCACAACAACTAAGAAGAGAGTTTCAGGAAGAATGAGTGGCCAACAGTATCCAGCCAAACAGAAAGACTGCTTATGATAATAAATGTAACCACTGGGAAAATAAAATAAAATAATATAAAACAAATGGAGCCACTGGAGTTCAACAACAAGGAGGTCATTTGTGATCTGAATAGAAGCAGCATCAGCAGAATGTTGAGGCTAGAGAGCAGGTATGTGAAGAAATTTAGACTAATGGCTGGAAATAGGCAGGAACAAAAATTTCTGAAAGTCAGAAATTTGAAATGCACCCAAAGTCTAAAATTTACCCCAGCACGAAAAACAATGTAACAAAGTCCAAAACTTTGAGTGCTGACATGACACCATCAGTGGAAAATCCACACTTGACTTCATGTGACAGGTCACGGTCAAAATGCAGGCACACTAAAAGTAATGTATATAATTATCTTCAGGCTATGTACAAAAAGTGTATATGAATCAGATTTGAGTCCCACTCTAAGATACCTTATTACGTACATGCACCTATTAAAAAATCTGAAAAACCCAACTCTGAGAAACTTCTGGTTCTGTTTTGCATAATGATTACTCAAATGGTATAAGCTTAGCAAAGTGAAAAACACCCTACTAAATGGACAGTTTGAACTGAATAGTTTCTCTGTCTCACATATTAAAAGATAAAATGAGTCAGGCGCACACACCTGTAATCCCAGTGACTTAGGAGGCTGAGGCAGGAAGATCTCACTAGACTCAGCAACTTAAAGAGATGCTCAGCAGTTGAGCCAGGCCCCATCAAAAAATAAAAAATAAAAAAAAATTAAAGGACTGGGGATGCAGCTCAGTAGCAAAGGGCCTCTGGGTTCAATTCCATAATAAAAATAAATAAACAAATAAATAAATAAATAACAATAAATAACATAAAATATAATTTGTGATTTACCCAATACACTCGTTTTATAAAGAAGCTGGTTTTCAGAAACTAACCCCTACCTATGGATCTAAGCTGTTAACAATGACATAGAAAAACAAAGAGTGGTGACTCACAATCTTCAGTAAAGTGAAGTCCATCATATAATTTAATGCTAAATTTTCTGGGTCATCATTACAAGCCAAATAAAAGTTTAAGTTGTAGGTCAGGACCATGGCTTCTAAATTCTCCATAGTGTCTCAACAAAGGCAGTATGGATGCTCTTAGGAATGCATGGATTGATCCAAGAGGAAGGAAGGTCAGACAGTCACTAAATCACACAATTAAACTGCATAAAAGTTATCCAAATAATGCATACATTAGTTCATTTCCATTTATAAATTTTAAGAAATTTAAATGCAGCAATATGAAAAAAATGGTGACTAAAAATATTATGGAAACAAATCATTTTTAAAAAGATATTGAGGGTAGTAAAAGCAAGGCCAGTGTGCCATTACTGTTTCACGCACAGTAGGCTTGGGGGTGGGTGGCCATATGTTAGGGGTGTGCAGGGGCGCAGAAAGGGAGCTGTCTGGAAGCTGACTAGGTGATTCCAGGGTCAACTGCTGGCTTTCTTACCTGAATCATCAGCCTGATAAACGTCAGTGCACATTCATAGCAAAGGGACTGCCTGCCTCCCGCACCACTGCAGATCTGTCCAACAACAAGCTTGTACTCTTCTGTTCATGTCCCAGCTTCCTCATATTGACCCCTTGACTCCCTCTGTTTGTCCCCCACCCAATTCCCTTTTCTTCCCCCCACCTCATCTTTTTTCTTTCCTTTTCTCTTTTTACCTAGTTTCAGGCTACCTCTGAAATTTAGTTCATCCCATCCCTGCAAGTTAGGTGGAAAAATGAATGAGAAGGAAGTTCTCCAGCAGGCTGAAAGACTAAATCAAAGATACAGAAGGCCCTCTAGCATCAGCAGAGCTGGGACGGTAGAGACAAGAGGGCCCAACTGCTGCCCATGAGTATCAGTACTGCCCAAGCCTGTGGGAAGCCTAGATGAGGCCAGGACTAGAAATAAAAAATTAGGAATGATTTCATCAGTCCATAAATCTCTCTACTTTCCACAGTCTTATTCTGAAGGTTCTCTGTTTATTATAGGAATGATAAAAAACCACTGATTGTTAAGATAACCCAAGGTTCCCATATCCAAAGGCAAACAGTACCTGGCATATCTTTAAAGACCTACTTTATAAATCTCCAGCATATTATGACTAGCATTGATGATAACATTTGAGTTAGCTTTTTAGAAATTTAGCAGATATTTCCTCAGTGTAAGTTCAAGGTTCTTAACCTATATTCTATGGGTTATTTTTTGTTTTGTTTTGTTTGTTTGTTTTGGTATGGGGATTGAACCCAGGGGCACTTAACCACTGAGCCACCTCCCCAGCCCTTTTTGTATTTTATTTAGAGATAGGGTATCACTGAGTTGCTTAGGGCCTTGCTAAGTTGCTGAGGCTGGTTTTAAACTCGTTAGCCTCCTGCCTCAGCCTTCCAAGCAATTCAGACAACAATTAATATTTTGATTTCAGTCTTTTTTTCTTTCAGCTTTTTTCCCAATGTATCTTTTCCTGAATCATTACTGAAGCATAGGTAATCACAGAAATCATAACGAATATACAGTTTATGCACTAGATCATTTTAAACATGTAATCTATCAAAACCAATAAAGCAAAGTGAATGAATATTCAGCCTTCTAAAACATATTCCAAAATTGTTCTACAGAAGGATTTGTAGTAATTTAAGTTTCTATCAGTAGTGGTCCATAGTACCTGCTTAACCAGCATTGAGTACTACGTTTAATACACACACACACACACACACACACACACACATACATCTTGGTGCATTTAGTTTTTTATTGCTGTTATAACAAATTACCACAAACTAGTGGTTAAATGACACATATTAATGTTAGGTTCTAGAAATCAGAAGCCCAATATAATTCAAGGTGTTGGCAGGGCTGTGTTCTTTCTGGAGGCTCTGGGAGAGAATCTATTCCCATGCCTTTTCTGGCTTCTGGTAGCTACCTGAGGGAAGACATAGAAGGGATTAGGCAGTCAGGGGAAGATGGTGAGTAACGAGGTTGCAAGCAGAGCCAGAACAAAGGAGCATGGAATGGGTCTTCTGATGTCAACTTCCTCCTTGATGAAAGTGCCCGTGGACACAGCAGGGGACCCAATCAGACAGATGTTTCCATAGTCCTAAGTAGGGATCCAATAGAAAAACTAAAACAGCAACCATGATTTAAGTCCTTCCCTGACTTCCTCATTTGTCTCTTTTACAGATTAGTCTGTTCTTTACTAATACATCATAGATTGCCAATAAATACTGTTGAATTATCAATCTGAATGATCAAATCTGGGAATCAACATTTGTTAAGTACGTCTACTCAGGTACTTTACCATTTAATTTTCAATAATGCTTATATACTTACATATTATTTATAAATTACCTCTCATATTTGCGACATATTTCTCCCAGTTTGCATTTTAAGTTTGTGATTTGTTTTGCAGTATAAAGGTTGAAAATGTTGATATTAAAATGTTAGCTTACCCCTAATCATAAATATTTTCCTTTGTGATTTCTTTTGTTGTTTTTATGCTTAGAAAAATCTAATCCCTTAGATGATAAGATTTGTTTCCTCTTTCCTCTCTCATTTTAAACACAGAGCTTTCCCATCCATCAGGAATATAGTTTGATGTCTGTTGCAAAGGATGCAACAAAATTTCAACTTTTTATTTCTAAATTTGCAAAAATACTTATCAACTAAACTTCTATTTCATAAAATAGTACTTATTTAATAATTCTACTGATTTATGACTTTTATTATATGTTAAATTATTATCAACATCTGCTTCTGGTCTATTTTGTTCATATAATCAATTTTGTTGCAGATAAAATTTTACCTGTTCTTTTCAGTAGTAAGAGAAAAAAATCTAGGGGTTGGGGTTGTAGGTTAGTGGTAGATTGCTTGCCTAGCACATGTGAGGCAGTGGGTTCAATCCTCAGCACCTCATAAAAATAAATAAATAAATAAATAAATAAATAAATAAATAAATAAAATAAAGGTATTGTGTCCATCTACAACTAAAAAAAAAAAATCTAAGGAAAATCCTTATTTTGAAAGAAAGAATCAATAGGCATTTGCAATAGTCTTTGAAATATTCTTAATGAGTTTTAACTCAGTCTACCCAGAAAATCCTTTCCATGTTCATGATTTTGATGCTATATAGGAGGGAGAAGAGGATTATGATCAGAAAGGAGTGTACTCAGGACTTCTGTAGTTCTAACCTGGGTGATGGGTACATGGATATCTGCTTGATGATTACTTCACTAAAAATGTAAATATATTTTATGTGCTATCTATATGGATGACATACTGAACAAGAAAAAACTTCATGTATGACATTGGGGGACCCATGGAAAAAATATCTCGGAAATAATGATATCTCAAAGACAACAAAAGGGGAAACCAAACCTTTTGATAATTCATTTCCCAAACCTCTAAGATAATTTTACATACCTTTTAACCCCCAACTCCATTAAATGCTTATAATTAACAGTTGCCTTCTATTATTAACCATTCTTGTCTGAAGCCTGTGTGATGAACCATGGAGAAAAAGTCATGAGACCTGATCTCAAATTTTTATAGTCATTGAGGAAAACAGAATTATTAAATACAGGCAAACAATCTACTTTAAAATATGTCATTCATTATGTGAATTGCACTGCAGAATGGACAAGCAGTACAGTTTACTTAATCAACTGCTATTTAAAATGTAGGATCCAAGATGGCAGACTAGAGGGAAGCTGCATTCCTTGTCGCTCCATGACTCAGGATTCAAGCAGAGGAAATACTGTTTTTTTGCAAAAGAGCCACTGCCCACTGATCCCCTGCAGTTTACCCCCATTCCACCACCGTAATTACCTGCCATCTGCCAGCATATGGCTTGCCTTCTGAGTGCAGATTGCTCACTGACTGCCACCTATCATCTGCCATTTGCCCATATGCCTGCCTCTTTCCTGCCCACAGCCTGCTTTCACTACCCATTCCCCACTGCTCAACATCCACCCGTCGATCATCTGCCATTAGCCTGGAGACCACCCACAGACTGTCATGGAATCGGCTGCTGCCCACTGTTGCCTGGAAGTCCATTATCACAGTACATGACAGGCTTAGTTACATGCAACCGCCAACATCTTGGGACAACAGCCAGGGCCTGGAGATTTGCCACCACCACCTCCACCATTTTGGGGCACGGTCACCTTGGTTTGGGGACAAAGGCAAGGGCCTGGAGACATGTTGGGGTGCCTACAGCTCTGATTGCACCTGAGGTCTTTCTGCTTCATGTGGTAGTGGCTGCCTCTCTGCAAGGTCTATCCTTTGTGTGAACATACCCCTGGTGGTTTCTCTGCAAGCTGAAAGGGCATTGAGATCTTGGAACTGCAGCAAGGCAAAGCTTGGAAAAGCTGAAGCCCAGGTTTATCAGACTGTAGCTGGGTTTGCTTGGGCTAGTCTGAATCTGCCAAGCCTATGGAAAGCTGGAGACTAGGGACAGTAACCTGGGAGGAGCATGAGTTGATGGATCTGTAGAAAAGTGGGTTGTCTCTGGCTCAGTGAGTTCTGAAGTATGCAGGGACAGAAGAGACTGGCTACGACAGGTGGGAAGACTGTAAGACAGTGTGAGGGTATCTTGCTGTTGGCTCACCCAACCGACCTGCAACCTACTAAACTGAAGCTAACATCAAACTTTAGACAACCCCACCTATCTGCAGAGAAGGGAAGCTGAGAAAATTTTTGAAAGCCAATGGAAGCAACTGCTCAATTTTCCATTGAGACTTTTGTTCTTTCTTTTTTTTCCCACACTCTCTCACAACTCTACTATCTCTGAATCCAATATTTTTCAGGCATCAATCTACTGAGGTATGGAATGCCTGAATAGTATATGACAGTTGTGCTGTGTATTCTTATATTTTTACCTTTTAAAAAAAATCTGTACTTATTTTTTTCTCTCTCACCTACCTGTCTCCCTGAATTCTTTCTCACTTCTCTCATACTAACAGCCAACCTCCATTAACTCCTCCCTCACTCTTACTATACATTTTTACTTCTTTCTTTTCTCATTCTCCCTCATAAACATCTTACACTACTTCTGTTCTCCCTCATCACATCTTACACTACTTCTGTTCTTTCACTGTCAATCATTTGAAATGGTAAACCCTTTTAGCAAACTTACTGTTTACATTGTAGACAATAATTGAAAACACCGTTTCTGTTTATTGCAACAAAATGCCTTAACATGAGTCATTTGGTTTAAGGCGGTATAATTGTTTCCATTGGGTGCTGTTAATATTGGTCTCCCCCTTAAAGGTGAGGTACTGGAAGCCTTCAGGGACACTGCAAGACCACAGGGTAGAAACTGTACTGTCTCAGATCCATACTGCCAGATGGGAAGACACACAAACAGTACATGAAAAAACAAGGAAACAAAGAGCCTCAAACAAACCAAGATGTCCTAACAATAGAATCCATAGACAACACAGTAGAAGAAATGTCAGAGATGGAGTTTAGAAAATACGTACTTGGATTGATCTTCAAAATAAAAGAGGGTATTAGAGAGAAAATAAAAGATCACTTCAGTAAAGAGGCAGAGATTATAAAAAGGAATCCAGCAGAAATACTTGAAGGAAATAATAAACCAAATTAAAAATTCAATGGAAAATATCACCAACAGACTAGACCACTTGGAAGAATGAAGACAAAATATATACTTTTGAAAATAAAGTTGACCGCACAGAGAAGATGGTAAGAAATCATCAATAGAACTTCCAAAAAATATGGGATAACATGAAGAGACCAAACGTAACATTTATCTGAATAGATGAAGGCATGGAGATACAAACCAAAGGTATACACGATCTTTTTAATGATATAATATCAGAAAACTCCCCAAATCTAAAGGATGAAATGAAAAATCAAGTACAAGAGGCTTACAGGACCCCAAATGTACACTTTTTACAGCAAACCTACACCAAGGCACATTATAATGAGAATGACTAACACCCAGAAAAAGGATAGAATTTTAAAGGCTGTGAGAGAAAAAAATCAAATTACATATATTGGGAAATTAATTTGGATTTCAGCTCATTTCTCAAAACAGACCCTCAGTGCCAGGAGGTCCTGGAATAACATATATCAAGCTCTGAAAGAAAATGGGTATCAACTGAGAATTTTATATCCAGCAAAATTAAGTTTCTGATTTGAAGATGAAATAAAAACCTTCCATGATAAACAAAAGTTAAAAGAATTCACAATTAGAAAGCCTGTACTACAGAACATTCTCAGTAAACTATTCCACTTGGAGGAAATGAAAAAAAAAAATGAAAACCAGCAAAGGGAGGAATTACACTAAAGGATAGGTCAATCAAAGGAGAAACTAAGTCAAGTTAAAAACCAAAAATAAACAAAAATGACAGGGAATACAATCATATCTCAATAATAACCCTGTAGCTGGGCGTGGTGGCGTACGCCTGTAATCCAAGCGACTTGGGAGGCTGAGTCAGGAGGATCTCGAGTTCCAAGCCAGCCTCAGCAACTTAGCGAGGCCCTAAGCAACTCAGTGATACCCTGTCTCTAAATAAAATACAAAATAGGACTGGGGATGTGGCTCAGTGGCCAAGTGTCCCTGAGTTCAATCTCTGGTTCAAAAATAATAATAATAATAACCCTGAATATTAATGGCCTAAACTCATCAATCAAAATACACAGACTGTCAGATTGGATTTAAAAAAAAAAAAAAGACCCAACAGTACGCTGTCTTCAAGGGTCTCACCTCCTAGGAAAACACATCCTCAGACTGAAGGTGAAAGGTTGGGAAAAAACATATCACTCACATGGACCATATAAACAAGCAAGGGTTTTCTGATATCAGACAAAGTGGACTTCAAATCAGAGTTAGTCAGAAAGGATAAAGGACATTTCATACATCAACAAGAAATGACAATTGTAAATATACATGCCCCAAACAGTGGCACATCTATGGACATCAAACAAACCCTTCTCAATTTCAAGAGTCAAAGAGATCACAACACAATAATATTAGGCAACTTTAACACACCCCTCTCACCACTGGATAGATCTTCCAAATAAAAACTAGAAAGGGCTGGTTGTGGCTCAGTGGTAGAGCACTTGCCTGGCATGAGTGAGGTCTGGGTTCAAGTCTCAGCACCACGTAAAAATAAATAAATAAAGGTTGTGTCCATTTAGAACTTAAAAAAATATAAAAAAACAAAGAAACTATAGAATTAAATAATACAATCAATGATTTAGACTTAATGGACACATAAAGTATTTCATTCATCATCAAACGAATACACTTTCCTCTCAACCGCACATAGATCCTTCTCTAAACAGACCATATATAGTGCCACAAAGCAACTCTCAGCAAATACAAAAAAATAGAAATACTACCCTGCATTCTATCAGATCATAACTGAATGAAACTAGAAATAAATGATAAAAAATTGAAGCTACTCCAACACCTGAAGACTAAATAGTATGCTACTGAATGATGAATGGAAAAAAAGAAGAAATCAGGGAGGAAATAAAAAAATACTTAGAGGTAAATGAGAACGCCAATACAACATATCAAAGTCTCTGAACACCATGAAGGCAGTGCTAAGGGGAAAGTTGCACTGAGATCGTATGTTGAAAGAATAAAAAGTTAACAAATAAATGACATAACATTACATCTCAAAGCCCTAGAAAAAGAACAAATCAAAACCAAAAGAAGCAGAATATAGGAAATAGTTCAAATAAGAGCTGAAATGAATGAAACTGAAATAAAAGAAACAACTGAAAAAATTTACCAAACAAAAAGCTGGCTCTTTGAAAAAGTAAATAAAATTGATAAACCCTTAATCATACTAACAAAGAGAGAGAGAAAACTCAGATTACTAAAATTTGTGATGAAAAAGGAAATACCACAACAGAACACTACTGAAATGCAGAAGATAAATAGAAAATATTTTGAAAACTTATACTCAAATAAAATAGAAAATCTCGGGGACATCGACAAATTTCTAGAGATATATGATCTACCCAAACTGAAGCAGAAGGACACACACAGTTTAAACAAATCAATTTCAAGCAATGAAACAGAAGTTGCCGTCAAAAGCTTACTAATCAAAAAAAAGCCAAGGACCAGACAGATTCTCAGTAGAGATCTACAAGACCTTCAAAAAAGAATTAACATCAATACTCCTCAAATTATTCCATGAAATAGAAAAGGAGGGAAACCTTCCAAACTCATTCTATATAGCTAGTATCACCCTGATACCAAAACCAGACAAAAACAAGGAATGAAAATTTCAGACCAATATCTCAGATGAATGTAGATGCAAAAATTCTCAATAAAATTCTGGCAAATCACATACAAAAATGTATTAAAAAGATAGTGCACCACTATCAAGTGGGGTTCATCCCTGGGATGCAAAGTTGGTTTAACAAACAGAAATCAATAAACGTAACACTTCATATCAATAGACTTAAAAGATTAGGGCTGGGGATATAGCTCAGTTGGTGGAGTGCTTGCCTTGCATGCAAAGGCCCTGGGTTCAATCCCAAGGACCACCAAAAGAAAAGACTTAAAGAATTATATGATTATCTCAATAGACGCAGAGAAAGCATTTGACAAAATATAGCACCTCTTCATGTTCAAAACACTAGAAAAATTAGGGATAGTAGAAATATACCTCAAGATTGTAAAAGCTATCTATGTTAAACCCCAGGCCAACATCTTTCTAAATGGAGAAAATTCAAAAGCATTTCCTCTAAAAACTGGAATAAGACAGGGATGCCCTCTTTCACCACTTCTATGCAACATAATCCTTGAAACTCTAGCCAGAGCAATCAAACAGATGAAAGAAATTAAAGACATATGAATAGGAAAAGAAGAACTCAAACTATCACTATATGCTGATGATATGATTCTATATTTAGAAGATCCAAAAAATTCCACCAGAAAACTTCTAGAATGCATAAATTAATTCAGCAAAGTAACAGGATATAAAATGAATACCCATAAATCAAATGCATTTTTATACATAAGCGATGAATCCACTGCAAGAAAAATTAGGAAAACTACCCTACTCACAACAGCCTCAACAAAAATAAAATACTTGGGAATCAATCTAACAAAAGAGGTGAAAGACTTCTACAATGAAAACTACAGAACACCAAAGAAAGAAATTAAAGAAGACCTTAGAAGATGGAAAGATCTCCCTTGTTCTTGGATAGGCAGAATTAATATTGTCAAAATGGCCATACTACCAAAAGTGTTATACAGACTCAATGCAATTCCTATTAAAATCCCAATGACATTCTTCACAGAACTAGAGAAAAACAATCATGAAATTCATTTGGAAAAATAAGAGATCTAGAATAGCCAAGGCAATTCTTGACAAAAGGAGTAAAGCAGGAGGCATCACAATACCAGACCTTAAACTATACTACAGAGCTATAATAACAAAAATGGCATGGTATTGGCACCAAAACAGACAGGTAGACCAATGGTACAGAATAGAAGACACAGAAACAAACCCACATAAATATAGCTATCTCAAACTAGACAAAGGTGCAAAAATTTATAATTGAAAAAAGAGAGCTTCTTTATCAAATGGTGCTGGGAAAACTGGAAATCCATATGCAATAAAAAGAAGTTAAATCTCTATCTCTCACCCTGCACAAAAATCAACTCAAAATGGATCAAAGACTGAAGCACTAGAACAGAGACCCTGCAACTACTAGAAGAAAAAGTAGGCCCAAATCTTCATCATGTTGGCTTAGGACCTGACTTCCTTAAAATGACTCCTAATGCACAAGAAGTAAAACTAAGAATCAATAAATGGGATGGATTCAAATTAAAAGGCTTCTTTTCAGTAAAGGAAACAATCAATAATGTGAAAAGAGAGCCTACAGACTGAGAGAAAATGTTTGCCATCTGTACTTCAGATAGAGCACTGATCTCCAGGACATATAAAGAACTCAAAAACTCAAGACCAAAAAAACAACCAACCAAATCCATAACTGAGCTATGGAGCTGAACAGACACTTCACAGAAGAAGAAATATAATCGATCAACAAACACGAAAAAAAATGTTCATTTCTTGCAATTAGAGAAATGCAAATCAAAACTAATATTTTATCTCACTCCAGTCAGAATGGTAATTATCAAGAATACAAGCAACAAAAAATGTTGGCGAGGATGTGGGGGAAAAGGTACATTCATACACTGCTGATGGAATGGATTACAGATTGGTGCAACCACTATGGAAAGCAGTATGGAGATTCCTCAGAAAACTTAGAATGGAACCACCATTTGACCCAGCTACCTTGTTTTATACCCAAACAACTTAAAATCAGCATACTACAGTGCTGCAGTCACGTCAATGCTTATAGTAGCTCAATTCACAATAGCTAAACTATGGAACCAACCTTAGATGCCCTTCCACAGATGAATGGATAAATAAAATGTGGTACATAGGCACAATAGAATATTACTCAGACTTGAAGAATGAAATTATAGTATTTGCAGGTAAATGAATGGAACTAGAGAATAACATGCTGAGTGAAATAAGTCTATCCAAAAAACCAAAGGCCAGATGTTTTCTCTGATAAGCAGATGCTGATCCATAGTGGGGTGTGGGTAGGGAAGAATGAAGGAACTTTGGATTATGCAGAGGGCAATGAGGGGAGAGTTGGGGTGATGGGGATGGGAAGGACAGTAGAATAAGACAGACATTATTACCCTATATACATGTATGATTACACTACTGGAGTGACTCAGCACCATGTATAGCCAGATGAATGAGAAGTTATGCTCTATTTGTGTACAATATGTGAAACTGCATTCTACTATCATGTATAATCAGATCAAATAAAAAAATTTTAAAAAATGAAGACACTCTTAGGATGGTAGTTCTCAAACTTAAATGAGCATAGATTAACTAAAAGAGCTTGTTAAGACTGCTCATTCTCATGGTTTTCCCCTGAGCCTGAGTAGGCCTACAGTGGGGCCATGTGTGTAATTTTAATAACCAGGTGGTCAGTGGATTTTATTTACTCATTTACATACTTATTCTACAGTACTGGGAATTGAACCCAGGGGCACTCTACTACTACAATGGCTACATTCCCAGCCCTTCCTTTAATTTAAAAAAAAAATTTTTTTTTTGTATTTTGAGACAGGGTCTCACTAAGTTGCTAAGGCTGGGCTTGAATGTGCTATCCTCTTGCCTCATCCTCCAAAGTTGCTGGGATTACAGGTGTGCACTACTGTACTTGGCTGTAGATCTTATTCTTAAAAATACTAATCTAGGAATTTTATGTATTTTACAGAGAAGAGTCTTAGTTCCTAAATCTACCAATTACATCGAAAGGTTTACATTTCTAGACTGAGGAAATTTACATATCATCACTGTTTTTTTTTTTTTTGGTACTGGGGATTGAACCCAGGGGCACTCCACCACTGAGCCACATCCCAAGCCCTATTTTGTGTTTTATTTAGAGACAGGGTCTCACTGAGTTGCTTAGGGCCTCGCTAAGTTGCTGAGGCTGGCTTTGAACTTGCGATCCTCCTGCCTCAGCCTCCCAAGTGCTGGGATTACAGGCGTGCGCCACCACGCCCGGCTTCATCATTGTTTTAATTAGCTTTTCATCTATGAAGAACAAGTTAGAGGAGGAAAAGTTTACTTAGGGTTCACAGTTTCAGAGGTCTTGGTCCATAAATAGCCAACATTATTGCTTTGGGCCCAAGATAAGGCAGCCCATTGTAAGGAAAAGGCCCAATGAAAGAAAGTGATCTGCCCATGATGGGGTCAGGAAGGAAGGGGGAGAAGGGAAGGTCCACAGGACAGCTCATTGTGACCCACCTCCTCTAGCCATGCCCCACCTGCTTGTACTTACCACCTCGTCAGTCAATTCAAAGTAGGATGGACTGATTTAGGTTATATCTCTTATAATCCAATCATTTTCTCTCAACATTCCTGCATTAATACAGAAGCTTTTGGGGGATACCTTATATTCAAACCATAACATTCCGCCCCTGGCCACCAAAAGCTCATGTCCATCTCAAAATGCATGCATTTAGTCCATCTCCAAAAGTACCATAGTCTTAACAGTTTTAGCATTGCCCAAGTCCAAAGTTTCCTCTGAGAACCAAGGAAAACGCTTGGCTGTGAGCCCCTGAAAAAATCAAAAGCAAGTTACATATATCAAATATATAGTGGCACAGAGTAAACATTCTGTTGCTGAAAGCTTGGTCCTTCCCCCGGATGTAAATCCAGTAAGGAGGACACAGTTTTGAGAAAAAGGTAAAAGAAGATTTATTTCTTTGCTAGCAAAGGAGAAACACAGGGGACTCTTGGCCCAAAGGCTGTGATTCTCCCCATCAGCAGAAACAGGGGGCTTTTAAAGAGGTGATTCAAAGGCTACATTCCATGTGTTCTCTGATCTCTTGTTAATTTGGGAGGTAGTCCTTCCTGAAAACTTCTGCTATCATCCCCAAAGTCTAGATTACTTTGTTCCTATGGTAGGTGTGTACTCAGGGAGAGACTGATCTGCCCAGGGTGGGGAAGAAAGGTAACTGTTTTCCCTGAGATTAGGGAGGAGCAGGGAGAGGAAGAGAAAGAAATATGTCCATTTTAAAAATGAGTTGCAGTGGCAGAGCTGCAAGGGCTATCTATATTCAAGGCATAAAGTAAATCAGTGTTACAATTCCCATTCCAAAAGGGAGGAACAGGAGCACAGAAAAAAGGAATGGGGCCAAAGCAAAACCTAAATCTATTTGGGCAAACAGGTGCCATAACTTTACATATAGCATCTAAGATATATGGCAAGGAGATATGCTTTCCAAAAGGTTTAGGCAGCTCTGCCCCTTTGATACTGGTCTTAGAAATCGGGATTGGGTCCTAGTTCCCTGTGTTGAAGATTAAACACCTGAGAAATGCTGAGGTAAGCATAGAAAACAAGTTTTATTTAAGAAATAGACTTTTCTACAAAGAAGGAGACCCAGAGCTGGTATCCATGGGAGTGGGGGTGTCTTGCTTCTTTATAGTGTTATACTCCCCAAAAAGATTCTCAAATACCATCAAGGGGGAGAGTTAGCCCCATCCTAATCCTTTCCCTCCCTATAGTCCCATCCTAATCCCTTCCCCTCCCTAAAAATGCTGGCAACAAAGAACTGGTGTGCGATTCCCGGCACTCCACTTTTAGGTGTAAGGGTGGTCATAGCTGGCCAGCTAAAAATAAAGTCTTCTTTTGGCTTTACGTGAACGACTTGGACACGACTTGGACGATCTTATTTTTGTCGGGTACAACAATAGATCTCAGGTTTCCTTTCCTCCTCTGACCCTTCCTCTTTCTCTTTTGCCTACCTCACCAAAAGGCAAGAAAAGAGCAGCCAGGGGATTGCTCCTTGTGTTGGGAGGAGCAATTCCCAGGAGATGCTGGTAACCAGATGAGAGAGGGGAAGAGTTCTGGAGTTGTTAGCATTCCACTTCCTTTTCTTTGATAATTAGCCCCCATCTTTCGGGCCCTGTCATTTATTATCTACACTGACTACCTGTCCTTTGTCCTGTCTCACCTTTGGCTTTATCAGTTGTAGTGCAACTGGACTTTTAGCCTGGCTTCCTTCGCAGTAAGCAGTTTTTCTTGACACAGTCCATGAAGGGTTATGGAAAATAATATTCCTATAAAATAACTCCCCTCAAAAATGGACAGTGTGGCTTGAGAAGTGGGAAAAGAAATTGGCGGAACATTAAACCTCTCCCAGTGCATTCCTGAAACAACGAACCCAAAAGGAAAAGGGTGGATATGGAATGCTAGGTCCTAAACCTTGATCGTCCCCCTGTCAACCTAGACCTGAATGACATTGGGCAAGATCTGACTACTCATCCTTTGGTGTCTAATTTTAACCTGTACAGCTAGCCCCTGATGGTTGAAACTGCACAATGATTATATCCTCCTCCTCATACACTAAAAAACCAGAATCCCCCCTGTAACTGACGGCCATTTTCCCATCCAGAAAGTGGACCTGAATGATGCCTGAGTCTGTGAAGGAATAAAGGCTTCTCTGAATCCGCCGAGGTCTGCCTCCCGTTTTCCTTTTTGCGCTTACAGTCCGTATTACTGGCATCTCTTAATTCCTAGGGTTTCCATCCTAGCTTTGACTTCCCTTCACAGTTCCACACAGGGACTCCAATCTGCTACACTTTGCCTGTCCTCCCAGCCCTTCCTTTGAAATATCAGTGAAAGCTTCCATAATACTTTATCTCTTGCATCCTGCATTCCTGAAGAATCAGAACCACGTGGATGATACCAAGGTCTGCTGCCAGCTGTGCTATTCCCAGGTCCCTAGAATCATAGCTGAAGAAACTTCTGAATGTCTGCACAGCTCAGCACGGTGCAACAACTTCTTAGGCCTCCTTGTATTAGCAGTGTGCTCCCATGATCTTTCCTCAAAGGAATTTCCCCACCTTTATCTTTGAGCCTACAATGGATATGGAATGCAAATTCCTGAGATGACTTTTAGGCATCTTATTGTCTGTTCAAAATAATTAGCATCACTTTAGGGGTTATCATCTCTTCAACACGCACAACTTCCTTGGTCCCAACTTCACATGCAATTTTTTGGCCAAACTGCAAGGTTTTAAAAATCCTTTAGTGCTGCTTTCTCTCATGATTCTCACAGTAATCCTGGCCAAAAGCTGAAGGAAATACCCATGCTACTAGATAAATGCTGTGCTGCCTTGAAATTTCCTCTGCCAGATTAGTCAGCCCATGACTTTAAAATTCGGCCTTACACAAAGTCTTAAGACATGGGAAAAATGCGCCAAGTTCTCTGCCAGAATATAACATGAGTAGCTTCTAGTCCAATTTTCAATACAGTCGTCAATTCCCTCCGAAACCTCATGAGCACAGCCCACATTCCCAATAGCATTTTAGTTTCTGAGTTTCCACCAGAATCATCCATTAAGCCTGTTACAATATCCTAAAGCATTTCAGCTTGCGTCTCCAAACTTCAAAATTCCTCCAGAAAATCAGCTCCAAAGACTTCTGAACCACATGGTCAGGTTACAGAAATGACCCTACATCTTGGTACCAATTTCTGTTTTGGTTAGCTTTCTTGTTACTGTGCCCAAAATAACTGACAAGAACAATTTAGAGGAGGGAATGTTTACTTGGGTCTCATGGTTTCAGAGGTCAGTCCATAGATGGCCAACCCCACCTAAAGTTCTGTCCTTGATCCTGAGGCCAATCCAATAATAAGGACAAAATTTTGAGAAAAAGGAAAAAAGGTTTATCGCTTTGCTAGTAAAGGGAAGCATAGGAGACGTCTGTCCCAGAAGCTGTGATTCTGCCCATCAAGAGGAGCAGGGGACTTTTAAAGAGGTGATTCAAAGGCTATATTCCACATGTTCTGTCCAGAGTTGTAATTCAACTGTTCATTTGGGAGATAGTCTTTTCTGAGATCTTTTGGTGCCATTTCCTGAAGTCTGAATTACTTTGTTCCTGTGGTGGATGTGTGCTCCAGGGCAGACAACCCTGCCTAGGATGGGGAAGAAAAGTAATTCTATTTCCTCTAAGATTAGGGAGGGGAGAGATTAGGGAGGAACAGAAAGAAAAATGTGCACTTTAAAAATAAGTCACAGGGGCTGGGGTTGTGGCTCAGTGGTAGAGCGCTTGCCTAGCACTTGTGAGGCACTGGGTTCAATTCTCAGCACCATATAAAAAATAAATAAAATAAAGGTATTGTGCCCATCTGCAGCTAGAAATATTAAAAAAATATAAGTCACAGTAGCAAAGCAGCAAGAGTTATATTCGAAGCATAAAGTGAACCACTACCACTATTACACCACTGCTCTGGGCCCAAGGTGAGCAAAGTGAGGTAGCACATCATGGCAGAGATTACAGTGAGATCAGGAAGCAGAAAGAGGAAGTGGAGGGGCTGCAGGAAAGATGCACCCTTCCAGGGCAGGGCCCAGTGATCCACCTCCTCCAGCCATGCCCCACTTGTCTACAGTTACCACCCAGTCAGTCCATTCAAACCTAGGATTAGTTTACAGCTCTTATGATCCAATAATTTTATCTACAAATATTCCTGCATTAGTACAGGAGTTTTGGGGGACACCTCATAACCAAACCGTAATAATCCTTCCTTATCTTTTTCTTTATTTTCACCATTGAAACTCTGATGTAGGCATTTTAGTTTTATTTAACTAGTGCTCTTAGTCAAAAAGATAATATATGCACATGGCAAAAATATTTCCAAAAGTAGCAAAGAGGATAAAATAAAAAGTCTATTTCCTTTATAGATTAGACTTCTAGTTTCTTAGGCCTTTTACCCAAAAGCAATGTGGTAATATTTTTTCCAAAATTAGTCTTTGCCCAAACTGGCATTTATCTCCGTCCCTCTTTTTTTTCTATGTAGGTGCAAATTAATCATAATGTTCTAAACTTTTCTTTTTTACTCAACAATGTATATTGGAGATATTTCCATATCAGCTCTCACTAAACACTTACTTACTTTTACAGACGCATACTGTTCCAGAATACACTATATCATAACCAGTTGTCTGTTGAAGGCATCTGGGATGTATCTGGCCCTCTGCTGTTACAAGTTAAGTTGCACAAATATGACAGTCATTACAAACTGGTAGAGCTTCATATGTGGGCTAATTTTCTATAAGTGCAAATACTGGGTTAAAAAAGTGTACATTTTCAATTTGATATAATGCCAAAATTCCCTCCGAACAGGATATCACAAACTGCTTTCACATCAGCAGTACCTGGTTTTCTCTATATCGGAGGCAACATAGCCCATTACCATATCTTTTTTCATCTTTGGAAGTAGAGACATCTAATTGCTGTTTTAAATTTCATTTATTTAAATATGATAGAAAGTTGTGACCTTTCCTTAAGTTTACACCACTTATATTTTAATTTCTGTAAATGCTGCTCATATCCATTACCCACCTTCTACTGAGGTGCAATTTTTTTTATTGACTAAAACAGATTACTTTCAACTAAAAAATTACCCATTTGTTTTATTTCTGTAAATATTTCCTACTTTTTAACTTGGCTTTTGACTTTGTTTTATAGTATTTCTATTCATGAAGACCTTCTACATTTTTATATAGTCAAATGTATTATGCTTTTCTTGACTATGTGACTTCTGGGATTTGTGTCTTAGTGAAAGCCTTCCACATGTTCAGGTTCTTTAAACAATGGCTTGTTTTTTACATTTCAGTCTTAAACCCAACAGTAATTTACTTATGGTACAAGGACCTAGGTTGTTCATTTTTTCCCCCTCAAGAGAGTTAAGGAGCTGTTATAAAATGATCTAGCAAACAAATCATCTTTTCTGTTAAAGTCTTTTCTTTTTTCTTTTTTCTTTTTTTTTGGTAGACCTTTATTTTATTCATTTATTTATATGTGGTGCTGAGAATCGAACCCAGTACCTCACACATGCTAGGCAAGTGTTCCACCCCTGAGCCACAATCCCAGCCCCTAAAGTCATTTTCTATTCTTTCTTTTTTCTTCACCTCCTTCCCCCACGAAATGGTCTCCCTGCGTTGCTCAGGCTGGCCCTGAACTCAAGATCTGAAGGGACAATGGGTTAACAAGGCTGCAACCATTTGCTGCTCCTTGACCATTTTGCTGCTGCCATTATTCTGCCCCACCCCCCACCATTTTCCTAGATAGTGAGCCTGCGAACTTCCTCATCAGCCATTGGTCTGATTGTTATTAGCTCTCGAACTTCCACTGCTTAATAGCTTCCCTGCCATTGTCTCCGCCCCCTCCCAACCCTTGAGGGCAGACACTCTGCTTGTCCACTTAATAAAATCTCTTGTGTGAGTTTCTGCAGCTGGAGTGGTTTTCTGGCTGCCGTCATTGGTGTCGTGACTTGGATGGGCTCTTCTACTGCCACTTAGGTGAGTGGAATTCCATCTGAGGCCCCAGACCCCTGGACCCTGGTCTCACCTTCCATTCACCTAGTTCCACATCCACCACTGGCCTTCAGATTGGTGAGTTTTCCCCTAGGTGACCTGAGACGCGACTGTTGCTCATCCAGCACCCTTGAAGCAGTTGAAGAGGAGGGGGTTCCCTGAGCCATGACTTATAGTTACGGCTGGCCCCCTTAGTTGACCTTGTCTGACGGTGAGTCCCTGATCATTATGGTGGAGATTCCCTCCCTGGGTTGAGGCTCCTCTTCAGTTTTCCTCTCAAAATTCCTGGTGCCAGGTCCTCAACCCCCTCAGCTAGCACACACTGCCGGGGATGATGACTCCCATCATTGTGCTGCCTCCTCATATCCAGCCAACTAGTCTGTGACCTCAGGACGCCTTGGACACTGACTCAGCTGTTTCTCAGTCTCCACCATGGGATCTGGGTCCTCCCTTCTGGCAGATTCACCCCTGGGGTGTCTACTAGACAAACTTAAACCCCTTTACCTTACCCCCGACCTAAAGTCACCAAAACTTATTCACTTGTGCAATGGTATTTGGCCACAGTATCCTTTAGATAGTCAATCCAAATGGCCACTTAATGGCACTCTGGATTCCAATGCTGTACAGGACTTCCTTCTCATATATTCATTCCTCTCCTAAACCACATTCAGGCATTCCAATGGGGTTATACTAACTTCTCCCGGCCTAGACCCTTTCTGGTACCCTGGCTGAACCTCTTCAAATAGGAGATCAAGTTCTTATCTCTCCTCCTCAGGAGGCTATAGCCCCTCTATCTCCCAAATGGCAGGGACCCCATATAGTGATCCTGGTTACGCCAATGGCTGTCAAGGTGCAAGGTTTACCGGGAAGGTTACACATTTCTTGGGTTAAGCTCTACTCTCAATCCACAAACCCCTCTCCAGTTTCTAACCCTCAGGCTTCTTTCAACCAATACTCATCCACCCTGGAGGCTCCACCTCAGGCTGAAGGCCATCAAGCCCTCCACCCTTCTTCCCATTCCAGAGGCTGAGGACCAGAACACAGAGGTACCAGACAACCACACCCAGCCATGAGGACTGGACTGCCAGCTACATTCTTGCTTCCCCTGCCATTTTCCATATTCTTGGATTTTTCCCCAATAGATCTGTCCAGGTGCCAGCCATTTCCTCCCGCCCCAACTGCCTGAGGGACAGCTGGAAGACCAACTCCTACTGTCCCCAGGGATGTTTTATCCATTTTACCTATGTTTATAGCCGATGCTATGTGTCAGCTTCCCTTTGCAAGGACAGCAAACCAAGATATTGGACATGAAAAGCCAAACTCCCCGATGCTGGCTATACCTGTCCCTGGGACTCGCAACAAACATGGGACAAAAACTGGAATCCCTATACCTATTGCTGGTCCTATTAAAACTACTGGGGTATATCAGATCCGGGGGAGGCATACAGGACCAAGTATGCCATAAGGAATTGTTCACAGAAATACCCCAGATCCTACATGACCTGTTTCATCAGACCCGCCATCCCTCAACCTCTCTATTCACTGGGAACCAATTCCAGAGGATCCACTCTTAACACAGATGGTCACTACCACACACCCCACACTCAATTCAACTAACCCTCTCATGGCACAGGGATGTGGGATGTGCATGAGAGCAGGGTTCTTTCACCTCCTGGCTAGCACCCTAGACTTTAACAGCTCTTTGACTTTCAACAGCACCCCCTCAGAGCAGGCAGATGATTAAGTGTCTTCTACTAAATGACCTGCACATTCTTGACTTACTTTCTCTTATTACATCCAAATCATCTACCCTAATTGCATTTTCATGAGGCCCACCTATTTCAGACAGTCTCTGGCAACAGATGGCTAATCTTATCCACTGTTGCTTCCATCTCTTACCATAACTGATGTCAACAATAAGGGCTGAGATCATCTCCAGCTCCTTTCCTGCTCTGAACCAGCCTTCAGAGCAAGGACAGTTTTCCTGATCTTTATTTCAATTTGGTAAATCAGAGTCCTGCTTCACTCTCTCACCCCAGGAGGCAAAGTCCAAGAACAGTTCAAACTGGAGACCACCCAAATTGTCACAGTAACTCACTATGGTACAGAGGACATAATTCGGGCACTGAAGTATTTGATTTTATGTTTTTCAACATATGGTGACTTGGTGAATTCCACTTACATAATCTGGTTAGAGATGAAGTGGTGATGAGTTGATGGACCAGTTTAAGAATTACCATATGCAACATAGATGGAGAGTCGTTTTCAAAAAATTACTAATGAAATATGGTTAATTCAAAACTTGGGGCTGGGGCTGTAGCTCAGTGGTAAAGTGCTTCCCTTACATGTGTGATGCACTGGGTTTAATCCTCAGTACCACATAAAAATAAATAAATAAAGATATTGTGTCCATCCACAACTAAATTTTTTTTTTAACTATATTAAACTAGTTTAGCTGTGTTTTGATGTTCAGAAGAGAGGCATTCAGGGAAGCATAGCCTTCTGCACCCTTCATTTTTACATTACAGACTTTAGTAATATTTCTTCAGGCTTTCTGTCTTAGTCACTCAAGGCTTCTTATTTCTTATGGTTGTTCTCTGTGCTCTTTGGCCCTCCAGAGTTGAAATATTTGTTATTCTTTCTGTAATAATCCATGTCACTTTAAGTTCCCATCACATCAGCCCACTTTGTATCACCTTCAAGAATTTCAATGATGCAATGTGAAGCAGTTACCCTCACCAAATAAAGAATTTATGTATGTGAGTGTACTTCTATAAGACCTTGATTTAAGGCCATTCTTGCTCATTAGATGAAAATACAGTAACTATATCACCAATTCATTCTTTTGTCCAAGAATTTTAAAGTACTGAATAAATAGTAAACTAAAATTCGGGTGTAAGAAATACTTGAAATTCTACTTCAGTGATTCAATAACTTAGGTTTCATTACACAAACATTTATTAAGCATCCATCATATGGCCGACACTGTGTTAGGGATTTGAAATAGTGATAGTAAGTCATGGTCCCAGTTCTCAAGGAACTCAGTTTAAAGAGGGCAAGACAGATATGTAAAAATACAACTGCAACTCAGTATGAGGGTTCCACTATGGAGATCTTACAAAAGTTCAGAGGGTGACACAAGGGAACTAAATGACAAATCATACTTAGGTGTGGGAGCAGGGCTCCAAATGAAGGTGCTTATATGGGTTTTGAAGGAGAGGTAGAAATTTGCCCACTAAACAGCAAAGGGCAACATTTCAGAAAAATGGAAGACCGTGTGTTAATGATCAGAGGCACATTACATTATGGTAACTTCTGGGAACTAGAAGCAGTTTGGTGAGACTACCCCTTCTGCAGTGTAGACACGAGGCTAGGAATCATTTGCCCAGTCAGTGATGACATTGCTCAGCTCTCTCCAAGTGGAGACATGGGACCAGCTCAGGCTCTAAGGACTGTAAGTAAAGTGTTTAGGTCACTCAGGGCTTAGTCTGCACAGAACTACTTCATGATGTCTTCCCTTGCACAGCAACCCCGAAGTCTTCATGTGGAACATGGTTGTGGGTAAGGATGAAAGAAATTTTTATCTCTGAGTCAGAGAAGAAATGTCCAGAAGATCACACCCAACCAAGAATACCTACATCAAACTTTTCATGAGGAAAAAATGGAATTTTATTATAATAAGTCTCATAGATTTAAAAATTCTTATTGCTGCTTGATTACCCTATTGCAGGAGAAACATTAGGAAATTTTGCAATATTTAAAGTAAAATACAGACTTTTCACTGAAGGATAGGAGCCTGTATTAGTCAGGCTCATTAGTCAAGCTAATCAGTCAGTTCCAGAAAGAGAGGGAGTGAGGGGAGAGGGGGAGAGGGGTAAAAGAAGAGAGGGAGGGGAGAAGGGGGAGGGGGTGAGGGGGAGAAGGGGAGAAGGGGAGGAGGGAGAGGGGGAGAAGGGGAGGGGGAGGAAGAGGGGGAGGAGAGAGGGAGGGAGGGAGGGAACGAACTAATAGGAAATAGAGAGATAGTTATAAGGGGATTTATTGCGTGATTATAGAGACTGTGCAGTCCCCTGATAGGCCACCTGCAAGCTGGAGACCCAGGGAGACAGTGGCATGGCTCAATACAAATCCAAAAACCCCAGAAACTGGGGAGCTGATGATGTAGCCCTCAGACTCAGGTGGAAGGCCTGAGAGTACAGGAAGGGTAGGATGGAGTGGAGGACACTAGTGTGTCTCAGAGTACAAAGACCAGAGATCTTGGAGTTTTGATGTCCAAGGGCAGGAGAAAAAGACTGTCCCACTCTAGTAGAGAGTCCATTCACCTTTCATCTGCCTTTTCCTCTATCCAGGTCCTCAGCCAACTGGATGATACCTGTGCATGTTAAGGGGAACTCTTGTCCACTGAATCCACCAACTCAAATGCCAATATCCTATAGAAATACTCTCACAGACAACATCCAGCTATATAGGCATCCCTTTATCTAGTCATGTTGACACTTAAAATAACCATCAGTGGGCCCTTGGAGATGATCAGTGGGAGATGGAATAGAGACAGTAACGTATGAAAATTATGAGAAGGCAGGATATAGGATCCAGAGCCTAGGAAGCAACAGTTCTTCAACTGGAGAAGGGAAGGAGGAATTTTCTCTTTATATTAAACAGGAGGAATGATGCATAGATAGATACATCTATAAGTGACCAGTAAGAAGCTTCCATGGGCTGGGGTTGTGGCTCAGTGGCAGAGTGCTTGCCTACCATGTGTGAGGCACTGGGTTCAATTCTCAGCACCACATATAAATAAATAAAGGTTAAAAAAAAGAAGCTTCCTATTAGCTACATTCTCTATGAGAAGTAGACAGTAAAGACATTTTCTGAGAGAGTAAGAGGATGGCAGTGAGGGTCTTGCAGAATAAGGCAAATATTTGATGAAAAATGGGAAAGAGATATTACACAAGTGGAACTTACCAGGCCACAAGGCTAAATTAATTTTCCCTACCGACCACATCACTCAGATGTAGTGGGCAAAGAGGTGGGTTTTAGGATTGATCCAAGATTAAGGGATTTTGCAGAAATGTGCAATGCAAGAACAAAGGGGTGTTGGAGTGGACTCAGTAAGTTAGGCTAGGCCTAGATGCTTTAATAAACAATAACAACAACCCAATAATAATTCATTAGTTCAAAAACAAGTATCAGTTCTGGGCAAAATGGAGGAAACACTGAATGTAGCTATTTGAGGACTCTGAAAATTGAATGGCCCCTGGTGAGTGGGGAAGACCAGAATTCGAAGTACCATAAAATATGTGATGAGTTTACTAACTTTCTCCTTCAATACACTCAGGCTGAACACAAAGTTACCCAAAAGCTGGAAGTAAGAATCTGCCTGGGCCGAGTTCCAGAAGAAGTCCCCTCTAGCTCTGGTTCAAAGATCAGGGAAGGGTCATCCAGTGATCAGAGAGAATGAGAGAAAATAACTTCTTGTCTTTTTCTTTTTCCATTCTCTCACACCAGCTCCAAAGAAATCCCACAGGAACATGGCAGAGTGAGCATCAGTGGCCAAAACAGGGACTGTAGGAGTCTACAGTGTAGATGAAGGGAGGAGAACCTACCTCTCTGATCAGAGCTGATTTTCAGATTTTTGTTGTTGTTTATGTCCTGGTGCTGTATGGCTCCAGATATAAGTGAACTTGAGAAAAGTATGTAACAACACAGTGAATAAACAGAGCTCCAACTTTTTGATTGGAGAACCAAACAGGAAGCCCAGAAAAATAAAAATGAGGAGATTGCTGTAAGGGAGGAGATAAGAAAAGTCACCTGGTAAAGATGCTCTGGACCCATTTCCAAGTGGCACATGCATGGATCTGACCATAAATACCACGTTGTCGACTTTAAGACTGAACTATAGGACAATTCACAGTCAAGGTCCCAGACTAGCCACTCGGTGTTACACATGCATGCAAGACAAATTTGAATATGAATAGGCTCTGATATGAGAAACTACATTGAAAGCACAGAAGACTGGTTGAAATTTGTACCTAAACTCAACTAGGTCAACTGTTAAAATGAATATTGAAAATGCAATATTATTCAAACTATTGGGAATACAATTCAAAAGTAATCAATATTAAAAAATTAGATAAATCTAAAACGTCCATGGGAAAACAAAATCATTACAGCCAATGACAAGATGACACACGTAGGAATTATCTGATGAAGAATTTAAAGCAGTGATTATTAAAATGATTCACAAAGAAATGACAAATGCTCTTCAAATATAAAAAGCCAAAGAAATTGAAGATATCAAAAGAAACACGATGAAATTTCAGAATTAAAAAAAAAAAGACTTACTAAATAGACTAAAGAGCAGAAGAGAAATGGCAGATAAGTATGAGTGAACCAAGGATCTATCAATCGTACGCTCAAAGCAAACAACAGAGAGAAGAAAGTTTATTGTTGCTGTTTGCTGTTGTTATTGTTAATGAACAGACCCTTGAAGGATCTATGAGCTGGTCTAGTGTTAATGTCATCAGAGATCTAAAACAAGAGGATAGAGTACAGCACAGAAAAAAATCAGGGTTTAATTTTTCAAATGTGGCGAAAGACATGAACCTATAGACTTAAGTTGTTTAGCAAACCCTGGTAGGAGAAACCCAAAGACGTGCATGCCTGAGCACTTACAAACCAAGGATGAAGGAAGACACTTGAAGTCAACCTGAAGGAAATATCTTATTGACAGACATGGAACCATTTAAACAATTATGGAATTCTTATCAAAACTGATGTGAGACAGAAGGCAGTAAAGCAATTTTTTTTAAGTGCCCAAAGGAAAAATAGGAAAACCAAAATATCACATATAGAAAAAGTTTTCTGAGTGGAAGGAAAAATAAACATACCTTCCTATAAAGAAAAGAGCCAGCAAACTTGTTAACAAAAACAATCCTTGGTCCTTCAGACAGAAAGAATATGATACTGGAAGGAAACTTGGGCATTGGGGATAAAGAGAAAGCAACAAAATAACAAATATGTGGGGGAATACAAGAGGCCATTTTACTTTGAGTTCTTTGAGATACATTTTCACTACTGAAAGGAAAAATTGAGAAAACATCTGGAACTGAACAAAAATTAAAATACAGGGCTGGGGATATAGCTCAATTGGTAGAGTGCCTGCCTAGCAAGCACAAGGCCCTGAGTTCAATCCCTAGCACCGCAAAAAAAAAAAAAAAAAAAGAAAGAAAAAATTAAAATACAACATATCAAAATTTGTGGATGGAATGAAAACATTGCTTAGAGATTCATATCACCAAATGCTTGTTAGGTAAGAAGGCAGTTCTGAGACCAATAAACTTCCACTTTCCAAAACAAAAAAACAACAAAAAAAAACCAAAAACCAAAAAAAAAAAAAAAAAAAGATGAAGAATAATGTCAGTAACACTGTAGAAACCGTATAATGTAAATGAAGTGGACGATTTCTGGAGAAGCAAGAACTACCACAAGAACATGAACATTTAGACAGACCAGTGACCATCAAGGTAATTAAGTTCCTAATATGAAAAGCTCCAATTGTAATAATTGTATTAATTAATTGTAATAATTGCGGTATTTTCATTTTACCAGTAGCACTGTGAAATTTTATAAGAAATACTGTATGAACAGAAAATAAAGTCTTAGGAACTATTCCTATATCTTCATAGATGAACACATGAGGTTGAAAATTAAATTTACACCCTTTTTTTGTGAAAGATTCAATGCTTGTGAACTCATTTCTGTTTCCCATCTGTCCTGTTAATTTCTTTACGAGTTTTGCTTCTTTTCATATGACCTTCTCCACCATGATGCAGAGTGAAATCTTTATTCCTAATATTTTATATGCAGAAAGGACATAAAGGATATAAGGGAAGAGCATAAATGACCCCAAACAGAATAAAGGCTAACATAAATATTAGAAATCTTTAAAGAATGCATTGAGTTTAAGCTTATATCAAAATTTACATTTAAAAACTGAATCTTAAACAAAAAAACTCTGTAGATATTTGAAAAGTAACACTGTCTCAAATACAATAATGAAAGTCACATGCTCAGACCTAACTCAGAAGGACGGGAAATGATGACTACCTTTCTAGGGGAATCCAAATCATTTTTCTATCTTCCTTTTAAAATACTTGTACCCTGAATTTCCTGAAAAGAGAAGATATTTTGAAATTTAAAAAATGAACATCCATTTTGAAACTGAAAATTTCTCTGGCAAACAGAAGCCAACATTTTGTTGCTAAAATCTACTTCCCCCTTCTGCTGTGTTCCCTATTAATACAATCAACATGTTCACAGTCTCTAAGAGTGAAGACTCAACCATGCTGCCTCCAATCTCTTAGGTTCTCTCTTGTATCTATGAAATTGTTTCCATTCCCATGACTTTTCATGGCAAGAAGGCATTCTGGATACCTCCTGTTTTCTTTCCTACACATGGGCCATCAGCAAATTCTCCAAAATGCAATAATCCAAATTTGGCTACTTCTCACACCACCACTGCAACCCTGATGACCCAAGCCATCATCATCTCTCACCTGGTTTATTGGTTTATTGATTTCCCAACTGGTCTCCCTGACTATGCTGGTGACCTGCAGCTGCAGTCTCTTCTCCATACAACAGCCTATAACCTGCACAGTTATCAGCTTAAATCCTCCAGTGGTTTCTCAGAAAAAGCAGTTCTCACAGGAGCTGACAAGGACTTAAAGGATCGGATCCCACATTGCCACCACCACCCATAACTGCTCTACCCTCAGTTCCTTCCATGCTTCCCATGAAGTCACTCATTTATCTCCAGTCATACTGGCCTCCCTTCCAGGTATGCTCTTTCCCCATTTACCCTTCTTACACTGCAGTTCTCTCTGCATAGAATGCTAGTCTTCTAGATACTACATCATCTGTAACTTCCAGTTTTTATCTCAGAGGATTATCTTCCCAGTAAGGTCTTTTCTTCCTGAAATCTCGCCATCCTTCCCTCAACATTCCAAATCTTTCTTTCCAATTCTGCCCCCCCTCCCCGCGACCACTTATAGCACATATCAAGTACTTTATTTATTTATCTAGCTTACTGTTAGTCTCCCCTAATCTACAAGATAGGAATTTTTGTCTGTTTAGGTCTCTCTCTTGTACTTCCAATTCCCAGCAAAGTATGTGGCACATAGTAGGACTCCAACACATTTTGTTGAATGGATAAAAAGATGAATAAGTGAGTAAATAAACAAACAAAAGAATGACTTAAACTTGGGCTTTCACTGCATCTTTCCTGGTTTTCTGATGGCAGTCTCTACCTGCTGAAATCAACCCTATATGCTTCAATCAGTAGTTTTCTTAGCAAAGATTTGATACTATCACTTCTCTGTGTTAGAACTGAAGTGGCTTACAACTTGCTAGGGAGGACAGCACAATTCTCCAGGTTGGCTTCAACAACTTTTGTCATCAGAATACCCTTTCTAACCTCATCTTTTTATATCCATTCTTTTTTTTTTTTTTTTTTTTTTTTTGTGGTGCTGGTGGGGATTGAACCCAAGGCCCTGTACATGCAAGGCAAGCAGTCTACTCACTGAACTATATCCCTAGCCCTTTATATCCATCCTTATAACTTAGTCTGCAGAGCAGGGTCTTCCAGGTTTGAATAATTTATGGATCTTATTGACAGGGAAAATATTTCTCAAGGACTCTTAAGGCCATACCAAGGACTCCAGTTTGAGAAACATCAGTTTAAGAAATTTATAGTGTAATCAATAAAATATCTTTCTTTTGCAGATTATTACTAGCAAAATAATTTTAATATCATAATCCAAGTGAGAACAAAATCTTAAAATCTTTATATACCAGGGCTGAGGACCTAGCTCAGTTGGTAGAGTGCTTGCCTTGCAAGCACAAGGCCCTGGGTTCAATTCCCAGCACCACAATAAATAAATATATATATAAATGAATAAATTAAAAAAATTAAAAATTAAAAAAAATCTTTATATACCTTGCATCCCATGAAAATAAGTCCATGGATCCCAGTTGCAGAAACACTGCTGCACACAAATGAAATTACCCACCCACCCCAGATGAGGCTTCTGTTATCTGCCTTCTATGGGCCTCCACGTCTGTTATTCCCCACTCTGGAACATCATTCATTTTGTTCCTCAAAATTCTATTCATCAAAAAAGGAAATATCATGATGGACACTACTAAACTACAGACAATAATCAGAAACTATTTTGAAAATTTATACTCTAATAAAATAGAAAATCTTGATGATATCAACAAATTTGTAGAGACATATGACCTACTCAGATTGAATGAGGAAGATATGGAAAATTTAAATAGATCAGTTTCAAGCAATGAAATAGAAGATGCCATCAAAAGCTTACTAACTAAGAAAAGTCCAGGACCAGATGATTCTCAGTCAAGTTCAACCAGACCTTCAAAGAAGAACTAACACTAATACTCCTCAAATTATTACATGAAATAGAAAAGGAGGGAACCCTTCCAAACTCATTCTATAAGACTAGTATCACCCTGATACCAAAAGCAGACACAGACACATCAAGGAAAGAAAACTTCAGACCAATATCCCTGATGAACATAGATGCAAAAATTCTCAATAAAATACTGTCAAATTGCACACAAAAACATTAAAAAGATTGTGCACCATGATCAAGTAGGGTTCATCCCATGGGTACAAGTGTGGTTCAACATAAGGAAACCAATAAACGTTATCACATCAATAGACTTAAAGACAAAAATCACGGTTATCTCAATAGAAGCAGAAAAAGCATTTGACAAAATATACCATCCATTAATGTTCAAAACAATAGAAAAACTAGGGACAGTAGAAACATACCTCAATATTGTAAAAGCCATTATAAGCTAAACTCAAGGCTAACATCATTCTAAATGGAGAAAAATGGAAGTATTCCCTTTAAAAATTGGAACAAGACAAGAATCCCCTTTTTCACCACTTCTATTCAACACAGTCCTTGAAACTCTAGCCAGAGCAATTAGACAGGAGAAAGAAATTAAAGGGCTATGAACAGGAAAAGAAGAACTCAAACTATCCATATTTGCCAATGACATGATTCTATATTTAGAAGACCCAAAAAACTCCACCAGAAAACTTCTAGAACTTATAAATGAATTCAGCAAAGTAGCAGGACATAAAATCAACAACCATAAAACAACTGCATTCCTATATATCAGTGATGAATCAACTGAAAGAGAAATTAGGAAACCATCTATCCCATTCACAATAGCCTCAAAGAAAATAAAATATTTGGGAATCAGTCTAACAAAAGAGGTGAAATATCTCTACAATGAAAACTACAGAAAACTAAAGAAAGAAATTAAAGACCTTTGAAGATGGAAAGATCTCCATGTTCTTAGACAGGCAGAATTAACACTGTCAAAATACTACCAAAAGCTCTATACAGATTTACTGCAATTTCTATTAAAATTCCAAGGACATTCTTCATAAAAATAGCAAAAGCAGTCATGAAATTCATTTGGAAAAAAATAAGAGGCCCAGAATAGACAAAGCAGTCCTCAGCAAGAAAAGTGAAGCAGAAGAGATCACAATACCAAACCTTAAGTTATACTATAGAGCTATAGTAACAAAACCAGAATGGTACTGGAAAACAGACATGCAGACCAATGGAATGAAATAGAAGACACAGAGACAAACCCACATAAATACAGTTATCTCATACTAGACAAAGGCACCATAAACATACCTTAGAGAAAAGAGAGACTTTTCAACAAATGGTGCTAGGAAAACTGGAAATCCATATGCAGCAAAATGAAATTAAACCCCTATCTCTCACTCTGCACAAAACTCAACTCAGAGTGGATCAACAACCTAGGCAAGGCCACCAGTGCTCCGGCTGCCTGCCCACTCCTGTCCAATGCATCCTCAGACTTGTTCCAACAATCTGTTAAAAAACATGGTGGATTACCATGAAGTTCTAGGCACGCAGGGACATGTCTCACCTGAGGATATCAAAAAGGCATGTTGGAAACTAGCACTAATGTGGCATCCATATAAAAATCCTGAGAACAAAGAAGCAGAGAGAAAATTCAAACAAGTAGGTGAGGTATAAGAGGCATTAGCACATGCTAAAAAATGGGACATCTATGACAAGTATAGCAAAGAAGGCTTAAATGGAGGAGGAGGAGGTAGAGGTGGAAGTCATTTTGACAGTCCTTTTGAGTTTGGCTTCACATTTGGGAATCTAGATGATTTCTCCAGGGAATTTTTTGGTAGAAGGGACCCATTTTCCTTCCAACTTCTTTGAAGACCCATTTGAAGACTTTTTGGGGAACCCAAGGGGTGCCCGAGGAAACAGAAACCGAGGTGCAGGCTCATTTTTCTCCGCTTTCAGTGGATTTCCATCATTTGGAGGTGGATTTTCTTCATTTGCTACAGGATTTACTTCATTTGGGTCACTAGGTCACAGTGGCCTTACTTCATTCTCTTCTACATCATTTGGCAGCAGTGGGATAGGTAACTTCAAATCTACATCAACTTTTACCAAAATAGTAAATGGCAGAAAAATCACTACAAAAAGAATTGTCAAGAATGGTCAAGAAAGAGTAGAAGTTGAAGAAGTCCAGTTAAATCCTTAAGGATAAATGGTAAGGAGCAGCTGCTATGCTTGGATAACAAGTAATTCAACACACTCATTTAACAGAAATGTTAAACTATAACAAACACCATTTGAGGACTAATAGGAACATTTTTTTGAAGATTTCAGACGAACTCAACTTTCAGTATAATTGTACCTAATCTAAAGTATTTATACTTTATAAACAGCTTGCTGGAGCCCCTATTTATCATAGACTTTTGAGTTTATTGTTGGAATCACACAACAGGACCATTTTTTTTGTAATCTCTGTATGCACTTTGCTTTTTTATTAAACGTAACCCAAGGTGAGTCTTGACTTTGAGTGGTGCTAGGACAAGATTGTATTCTAACACCAGCATGGATCTGCTTTCTATTGTATTTGATATGTGAGCCAAGTAGTGTCAGCCTGCTGTGAGCTAATATATCCAGGATGAGTCTCCTATAGAAATAATTTGTTTTTCATGAAATGAAAGATATTAATGCATTAATGGTAATACATTTCAGGTTTAATATAAATTTAATGATGTTTTCTAGTTGTTCATGAATGCTGGCAACTTAGTAAAGTTTTGATGATTTTTAAAAATGTAATGTTAAGCTTAGGTTTAAAAAAGCTGGTAAACTGGGTCTTTGTCATTTGCTTTTTAAAAAAAAAAAAAAAGAAAGAAAGAAAAGAAATGTGAATCGTTTGGTGCATTAAAAAAAAAAGAACCTATGCAATTGACCAGAGACCCTGTACCTACTAAAAGAAAAACATGGGCCCAAATCTCCATCATATCCACTTAGGAACCAAATTCCTTAACAAGACTCATAAAGCACAGAAGTAAAATCAAGAATCAATAAATGGAATCATATCAAACTAAAAGCTTCTTCGAAGCAAAGAAAATAATCAAGAATGTGAAGAGAGAGCCTACAGAATGGGAGAAAAACTTCGCCACCTGCACCTCAGATAAAGCATGAATCTCCAGGATATATAAAGAACTCAAAAAACTTAACACCAAAAAAACAAATAACCCAATTAGTAAATAGGTAAAGGAAGTGAACAGGTACTCTGAAGAAGAAATCCAAATAAATGGTCAACAAATATATGAAAAAATGTCACCATCTCTAGCAATTAGAGAAATGAAAATCAAAACTACCCTAAGATTTCATCTCACTCCAGTCAGAATGGCAACTATCAAGAACACAAGTAACAATAAATGTTGGTGAAGATGTGGGGAAAAAAGTACACTCATACATTGATGGTGGGATTACAGATTGTTGAAACCTCTTTGGAAAGCAGTATGGAGATTCCACAGAAAACTAGGAATGGAACCACCATTTGACCCAGCTATCCCACTCCTCAGCATATGCCCAAAGGACTTAAAATCAGCATACTGTAGTGACATAGTCATATCAATGTTTACAGCAGCTTAATTCACAATAGCTAAACTATGGAACCAACTTAAGTGCCATTCAACAGATGAACAGATAAAAGAAAATATGGTATATATACACAATGGAATATGACTCAGCCAATAAAGAAGAATGAAATTATGGCATTTGCAGGTAAATGGATGGATCTGGAGACTATTATGCTGAATGAAATAAGCCAATTTCCCAAAACCAAAGGCCAAATGTTTTCTCTGATATGCAATGCTAACACACAATAATAGGGGGATGGGGAGTGGTGGGAGGGAAGAAGTTCACTGGATTAGACAAAGGGAATGAAGGAGGGATGGAAATAGGAAACAGTAGAATGAATCAGACATAACCTTCCTATATATGAATACACAACCAGTATTAACTCCACATCATGTACAATCATAAGAATGGGAAGTATATTCCATGCATGTAAAAGATGTCAAAATACATTCTATTGTCAAGTACAACTGAAAAGAACAAATTAAAAAAAAATTCTATTCATCATTCGGTGCCTAGTTTGACTATTAACTCTTTCACAAACTCTTATTTCAGATACCCTCAGCTACAACTTTTCTCTGTGTCATGGAGTAATTTTATACCTCTTCTATGGCATTAAGAGAGAATGGGTACTTATAGGAGGTGTATATGTCTGTGTCATACCTCATACACACACATACACATGTCATAGAAGAAGTATAAAATCACCCCATGAGACAGGGAAATATATATATATATGTTATATATATATATATAATGTTATACTATTATACGTGTGTGTGTATGTATATATATACATACACACACACTCTTACAGTGTATTATGCTATCATTTTATCATGGTTATTATAGGTTCAGAATAGCATGAGAATTAACTTGTTCTTTTATTTCCACAACAATTGGTATAGTGCCTTCTATAAACTGAATTAATCATCGCTTAGGGTAAAAAAAATGCTTTCATAAAGTAACTCTCTAGTGATCATAAAAATGGAACTGTTTACTAAAAGCTTACAATCAAACATATATTTTTATAATAAAGAGAAAAATGTGTGAAAAATTTTAAAATTTATAGGATTTACCTTCTTTTAAGTGTTAAGTCTGATATAGGTATGCATCTTAGACCAGTTCCCAAAACCATAAGGAACGATGTCAGAAGCACAGTTACCCGAAGACCTATAAAGAAACCAAAACATCCATATTAGCTTCTATTTTCACTTAAGTAAATTAAAGGTAAAAATAAATATTTTTCTTACTGATGACTAATGTAATAATAGATATTCTAAAATTATGACTTTTCTAACTCCAAACATGAAAAAGGTATACAAACACGACCCTACATGCTGAAAATGAAATGATTTTAACTTTAATAGAAAATAGGAATGATCATAATAAGAATAAGGAAAGTTCTTAAAGTCCTTTTGAAAAAAATGAATGTATAGACTATTTTGTTCAGATATAATAGTAAAAATATAGAAAATAATTTTAAAAGACTAGATATTTTAACTTTGTATCTCCAATATAAAAATTCTAATTTTCAAATTTAAGCTGCTCATAGAAAAAAAACTCTATTCTGTCCCTAAAGAGTATTTTAATGTGACAGATTTTTTTTTATTGATGTATTGCAGTTTATTTGGGGTGCAGTAATCAGGGGGCACTTGACCACTGAGTCACATCCTCAGGCCTATTTTCTATTTTATTTAGAGACAGGGTCTCACTGAGTTGCTTAGTACCTGGCTTTTGCTGATGCTGGCTTTGAACTCTGGATCTTCCTGCCACAGCCTCCCAAGCCACTGGGATGACAGGCATGTTCCACCCCCAGCTATAATTAAATTTTAATTTAATTAATTGTATTAAGTTCAATTTTATAAAATTAACAAGTGGCCAACTACATAATTTATCTTATAAGTAGGACAAACTAATACTAATGCCTGTTATGGGGTCATAGAAAGTAGTCCCTAAGGACTCTCTGATTAATACAATAACAGTCTTCTAATTTTTTTTTTAATTTATCAGATGTTTTTTTACCCAAAAGATAATGGTGTTAAAAAACAAAAAGCATGGCTTAGGACTTCAGAAAATAATATGTATCAGATAGCTTTGGCCTTTATATTTCAAATATAATCAGTTACTTTAAAAATGTATGCCAATGTCAGTCATGTGGATAAAAGGACAAAAAAAGAATATAAAAATATGTGTAGTACATGAACAAGGTAACCAGATATAGACACAATACTGACAGGATAATATAATGGAACTCTATCTTCCTATTGTTGGAATGCTATAGTTTTGTTAATACTGAACTAATATTATCTTACTGTTTGTGGTAGCTACAACACACAGGTGGCTCATAACAAGTCTGGGCACAGGTAGTCACATTCCTTCAAATGTTTCCCAAATCCAGTTATCACCTTGAAACCATTTCATATGGACAAAGAACCTAAACAAATAGCACAATGTTTGGGAGTTTTATTCTAGAAAAAAATTATTTTGGTAGAGAGTATATGGTTAAATGTTTGATTTTCACAGAGCTTCTATGCTTAAGGGAAATTGAGTCAACAAAATTATAATTATACAGATTAAACATAGCAAGGAAAATAAAATTGGGATCTATATCAGGCAGATACATGCTACCTAAGAATAATTTGTGATATTAACTGAGCTAACTTCATAATATTATATAATCTGAATATGATTAGTACAATTTGGCAGAAGGAATACCATAGAGAATTGCACTTCTCTGTAACAAGCAATGCATACATACTGCTCATTTACTGCTTCTACTAAGAGAGCACAGATTTTAAAAGCATGTTATAGCCACAGGAAATAGAGTGTAATTAATGAAAAGTACTTATACAGTGATAAATATCCTAAAATTGCAAAACATTGATCTTATAAGGTTATACCAAAAGGAATTTTATAGATTTGGGTGCTTAAAAGGCTTACATTGAACATAATGTAATTTTTCCTAAAGATTTTGTAATTAAGGTAACTGCCAGTAAGCAAGTAGTGGAGCATTGTTTACAGCCATATGGTCCAAATAGCCAGGCTTTTCATTGTTACTACTAAGGGCTAACATATTTTTTAGTAAACTGTACTTTTTAATCAAATGCATGACAATATAATAGCATATAAACTTTTAAGAATGAAGAAGTTGTGAAAAGCTGATTAAAGCAATCTTACACAGCATGGTAGCTTTCTTGTTTAATTGTTGCTTAATCTATCAAGTGTTACTTAATCTATCCCCTTTAGATACCCAATCTTGAATGGAAAGCTTTCTTCACATTACTCACATTTTGACAAGGCATGAATATAATTCCATGTAATCAAAGATGTCAACTCACCTAGGGAGGAGAGGTAGTAATGACCCCAGAAAAACAGTCATGTAGACTGCACTGCTAATCATATAAAAGTATAGCACATATAATATGTAGAGTACATAATACTGGATAGTGAAAGTAAAAATAAATCTATTTGATATAGCATCCAGACATTGAAGGAAGTTTCCTTTCAGTGGATGAGATAATTCCTTTTATTGGGGATCCACTGGATATAGAAGTGGAAATCACCACAAAGGGTAAAGACTGGAAAATATTCACACACACACACACACACACACACACACACACACACACACGGAAAGCAGAGAATACTCAGCTGCATCCACAGGCTCACCTGAGACTACCACCCTTGCCCAGGCTCTATACTGCCATCAGATAGAATGAAGACGAGTTCTTCTGCTCCTGACAAGACTATTTCCTCCTTCCCCACAATGGTCAGAGCCTTGCCACCCCAATTCACCTTGGAGAATATCACGACTAATTACATTATGCCTGTTTATATTGGATATAAGCACTCTAAAATGCCCAGGTTATCCTTATCCCGGCATACATTTCTGCATCCCTTAATGTGACCGCATCTTTACTACCCTCCAGCTCCAGAAGATTTCCACCATGCCTTCTAGAGGGCTTAGTCATTATCAGTATAACATCGACACTCTGAAGTTTGTTTCCAAATGGTCTCTCCACCTTCTCATTTCCACTTAAGTATCTTCCCTCCCAGGTAGCTTCTCCTGCTACCTCCCAATTATTGTTATTCTCTATCCCCAAGTTCTCCAGTCTTTATTTTCCTCATGCTTAAAAGACTTTTCTCTTTATCACTGGTTTAAACAATATGATTATGATGTGCTTTTATGTAGTTTTCTTCATGTTTCTTCTGCTAGGATTTCTGGATGTGAGGGGTTATAGTTATCAAGTACAGACCTTTTTCTGTCACTATTTCTTCAAAAAATCTTTTTTTGGTTTTCTGTCACCAATCTTGTTCTGTGCCTTTCCCACATACCTCTCTTCTTCTGGGGCTCCAATTATATGTATATTAGGCCACATAAAATTGCCCCACAGCTGATTGATGGTAATTTTTGGTTTGTTTCTAGTCTTTCTCTGTTCCACTATAGATAATTTCTATTGCTAAATCTTCAATCTCACACTAATCTTTTCTTCTGCAATGTTGAATCTCTTGTTAAAACCTACATGGTTAATTTAAAATTTTTTATCTACGGAAGTTTGATTTTTTTTTAATGTTTTCCTTTTACTTTTTTGGCAATTCTAGGGACTGAACCCAAGGTCACTCTACCACTGAGCTATATCCCCAGCTCTTTTTATTTTAAACATTTGAGACAGGGTCTTCCTAAGTTGTCTGGGCTGCCTCAAACTTGCAATGCTCTTGCCTTAGTCTCTCAAGTAGCTGGGATTACAGGTGTGCGCCACCATGCGCATCTCTTCTTATGTTTTCTATGTTTCTTCTTAACATGTTCAAGCCTCCTTCAATTCTATAGTTACAAAGATTTTTTTTTTCCATCCTGGCCCTTGGGAATGTGAACTATTCCCAGCCAAGTGTGAACTTTAGGAACTGTTCTGCCTGCTCCTTTTGAGTGGTTCTTTCTCCAGTCTTAGGTATTTTCCTTACATGTATCTGCTCAAGTAAAGACTCAAGAGGCACTCCCTAGAGACCCACAACTTTCTCAGAGGATTCTTCCTCTCTAGGACTCTGGCCCAAGATTCTAGCTACACTGGCCTCTTCCAGTTTTCAACTCTGTCTCCTCAACTTAGGAAAACTGCTGGGTTTTGTCTGGGCTCCCATATCTCTGCTGCTACCTAGAAATTCTATCCAGGTAGAAGAATGCAGCAATGGTAGGGATCATTGTTCTGCCCCCTTCATTGTCCAATGCCTGAGAACCATCATTTCATATACATATATGGTTTTTAGTTGCTTAAGATGAAAGCATAAGCTCAGCTCCTATCTTTCCCTCAGCCATTACTCTGTGCTGTGATTGTCTCCAGGCCACAACACACCTGCCTCCAGGTCACTCACCCCCGCCCCTACTTAAAGATGTCTTGGTTTATTATTACTCCTCAGGACACCACACTTTCACAAATCTGTTGATTTCAATATCTACTGGATAGATCTTTCAATATCCTGACCTCTTATTCCATCACCATGTCCAACCTACCTTGACTGTCCTCTCTCTTAATTACACTGACCTTATCTTTACCATAATTGCATCCACAAAATAATCTCAATTCCAAGCATCCCATTCTTCAACCATCCTCCTCTTCTTCCCACTCATTCCCTCTCATATACTAATAACAATGGCAATGATTTTTTTTTTTTTTTTGCCAAGCTGGGGATTGAACCCAGGGCCTTGTGCTTGCAAAGCAAGCACTCTACCAACTGAGCTATACTCCAGCCCCTATGATTTTTTAATCTAATAAGGAATGACAACTTTGGAGCCTATTACTTTATGTCATTCATTCATGATCCCTTGTTATATCACCACCTACACAACTCTACACTTCGCCTGGACTCTGTTAAGTCTATTCACCTGATAAAACTGCAACTCTGGTTAAATCTCTCTTTCTCTCTGCCAACTCTGCCCAGGCCTGCACTTGCCTAACAGAACAGGTTAGAGGAAAACAACCACGATAACTGGTCTCACTTCAAATAAATCACCAATCACCAAGCCCTCAGTACTGCCAAGAAATCCTGCTACAATTTCCCAGTCCATGTTCCCCAGTTTCCTAGAAAATAGTTTCATAAATTTTTCTCTCTCCAAGACATGCTCCCCTATGCTCATTCATCAGTTGATAATTTTGTTTCCAGTTTTCTGAGGCATATAAGCAAAATTAACAACTACAAGCTTCCACTACCCACCATCTGCATCTGTATCTACATACTCAATATCTTCTCTTACCACTGAAGACTTAGCTGTCAATGATTCTGAGGTCAACTTGTTTACCTGTGCTCTAGAAGACTGAATCTCATCTTGCTTACTCAAGGACATGGCTACAGCAATTCCACTCTCTCCAGCATCATCAATTTCCCCCTGGATCCATTAGAATAGTACATTATAGAGATAGGCTTCAATATCTCTTAACTTAAAAAAACAAAAAACAAAAACCCTCAGGAGCACATTTTCTCTGATTTCAATCCCATTTCTCTGTTGCCCTTTATGGCAAAAACTTCTTGAAAGAAGCATCTACACTCACCATCTCCAATTCCTGTCCTTGCATTTTATTTTGAACTCACCCCACCACTCTAGTGAGACTATTCTTTTTAAAGGACATCAAAGATCTCCATGTTGCTAACTCCAAGGTTCTGTTCTCAGTCCTCCCTAGCTGGTTCTTATTTACTTCTACAACCTCTAAATATTGGAATGCCCCAGTGGGTTCAGTCCTCACCTCTTCAGAAGCTACATTTCTCTCCACAGGTGATTCCATCCAGACCCAAGACTTTTCTGACAACTCCCAAAATTACTGTGCTGGTCTCTCCCCTGAACTCCATATTTGTATATCCAACCAACATTTTGATCAGTCTTTACAGATATCTAACAGGCATTTCCGACTCCTAATCTCCATGCCATCTGTCTCCCAACCGCTCCTTCCACAATCTTGATCTCAGTAAATCAAAGCTCTATTCTCCCAATTACTAATATTATAAGGGTGAGAAACATTTTAGACTCTTCTCCTTCTTTCACACCCTACATGTGACTCATTAAGAACACTGGTGAGTCTACTTTCAATATCTATCTGCAAGCTAACCACTTCTCAAATCCTCCACTGTTATCACCTGAAGGAAGCCACTATCAGTTCCCATCTGGGTTATTCCAGTAGCCTAACTGGTCTCCTTGCACTGATGCATATTCTTTTTTTTTTTGGTTAATACTTTCAATAACATGATTGTAATTATATAATTTCCACTAGTCAATATTTTGTATAAAACCAGTTACTATACACAAGATTTTCAAATGCAACAATACGTATCAAACTACGTATATATGCAAAGTTTACAGGCCATTATGAAGCTGTATCTTAAAAATATCTTCAGGAAAATAAACATTCGACCAGTTCTCTCAGCTTTAAAAATATGATTAGAAATATACATTTTAGTAAAAAAATCAAAACAGTGATGGATCAAATACTGATTAATCAGTTACATTTTAAACCTTTTAATAATCTGTACGAGTGCACATTAGATAAAAGAATGCAAATTATTAATATAAAACTGCAGTACTTGAACCCAATAGTTCTACGGGGTGATGAGGTGATTTCCTACATAGTATAGGTAAACTGTCCAGTCTTTTAAACACATTCATAGTATTTCCACTTAGAAACATGGAGAAATGGAAGACCAGCAGGGAGCCTCACTAGCACAGGTCAGTTGAAAAGAACTATTCAGAAATCAAAGGTTTTTAAGATGGAAGTTTGATGAGCATTTCTTTTTTCTTTTTTTCTTTTCTTTTCTTTTCTTTTTTTTTTTTTTTTTTGGTACCAGGTATTGAACTTGGGGACACTCGACCACTGTCTGGCTCATATTCTAAGACAATGGCAGAGTCATCACTTTGCTCCTGTCTCAAAGTCTTTCAAGGGTGAGCCCTTCTCTCTCCTTTATAGCCCAGCCCTCCAATGGCTTTCAAGGCCCTGCCTGAGCCAGCTTCCCATTCCCGCAAGGATTCTATTTCTTACCACTATTTCTTTTACTGGCTCTGCTCCAGCCACATGTCTCATTGTTCCTTCTTGGACATGTCAATCAAGTTTAGGACCTTTGTCTTTGCCATTCTCTTTGCCCCAGTCTTATGTGGAATTGACAAAGCTGGCTTCCTTTCTTCCTCAATTAACTACTCAAACAGTTACTGAGGCCTTCCCTGACACCCTATTCAAAGTATAACACCACCAGATCATGTTCCCTTCATTCTTTAATCTGCTTTTATTTTTTTCCCAAAGCATATATTAACCTCTGACATCCTAAATATTTAATTTTAAAATTTGCTTCCTGGATCTTCTCACTAGATATAGACTCTACCCCAGTGCTCTGCACACATTTGTTGTTATCTTCTTGAAACTTTCTTCTTCTGGTTTCTAGGGCACATTTGCTCTGGCTCTAGTATTATCTCACTAGCCAGTTCTTTTCTGTTTCCTGATGGTAAATAAAGAGGGGTGGGAAGGTGTAACACCCATCCTATGATGATAACAGGTCTTCTATGCTAAGCTGGGTGGCACCTGTTGCTGCATGAACACAGAACACACAACAACCATTTACCTTCCAGGGAGCAAGATTTTAGCACCCAGTGAAAGCTCAGAATTGAGTTCTGTGTGTACAGATGGGACACCTGCAGTACAACAGCCAACACATGAAAATATATTAGCTTTGTCCTGCTGGAATAGAAAACTATTTCCTAAGAGAATTTTTAAATTTATCTTTTATTGCTTCAACCAATGGAAAATATAAAACTGATTTCATCATATAGTTATAGGAACTATAATCGAATTTCTAAAATAATTTATTTTACGAAATGATTAGGTAGCTTCTAATTTATCTGGTCGTGGATAATAGATAAAATTATAATAATAAGGAGGAAATTAACATTTTCTACTACAAAACAAGGTTAACTAAATTTAAAAAAATATTGGAAAAATGTTCCTGATGAAAAGAAAAATAAAAAGAAACTACAAAACAGCATTTTCCCCATTAAACAAAAACTATGTTTTAGACTGAGCTTCTACACTATGACCCAACAGATCAGACCAGACCCAACCAAAATGGAGTCACTACGCTAAGTAATCAAATGGAAGCTTTAAGGATGCAGATATATTACAAAACACTAGTTTTTCCTGAAAATAGATTTTGGTTTACTTGAGTCAGCACAATAAGGAAGTCCCCCCTGCATTGACTGTTACTAAAAAGTGAATAGCAGTAAACTGATATTAACCAATCAGGCTTTTTTTCCTATGATTTTGTTTCCTTGTTCCCACCTTATAAAACCAACTCTACCCAATGAACAATGGTGCTTGTCTGTAATCTCAGTGACTCAAGAGGTTGAGGTAGGAGGATTGCAAGTTTGAGTCCAGGCTTAGCAACCCAATAAGAGCTTGTCTCAAAATTAAAAATAAAAAGGGTTGGGGATATAACTTAGTGGTAGAGTGCCCCTGGGTTCAATTCCCAATACCAAACAACACCAACCAACCAAATACCCCCGGACACACACTCTTTTGCTTTTGCCCAAGGAGAGCTCTTATTCTATTTTGTAGAATGGAGGCTGCCCAATTCATGAATCACAAATAAAATCTAATTCTATCTATAATTAAATTAGCTGTAAATTTGTCTCTTGACACCTCTAAATGTCATTTTTGGCTAATCTTTTAAGGAATGAACAAAGAATTGTCAGATTCAAGGAAACTAAGTAGAAATAACTAAATAAATGCAACCTGTAACCCTAGACTATATCTTGGAATGGGGGGAGGGAAAGGACATTAGTGGAAAAATTGATGAAGTCCAAGAAAAGTCTATAATTTCATTTAAAAGCAAGCAAGCAAACAAACAAAAAACGCTAAAACACAGAATATCTCCATTCAGAACATGAAATCCTTTCTCAGAATTTTGCGCACATCCTCTGTGTTAATATCTGCTCTACCTGAAAGTTCTACACTAGTCAAGACACACCCTTCCAAGAATGGATAACTTTTATTGTTAGAAGGTTCTTCCTTGTACTGTGTGATGTCACATTCATTATAACTTCATGCAGTTCAGTTCTTCCTTTTAGAACTATACATGTTAAGTCTAATTCCTCTTTTACTTGACCTTCACATATTCTATATTCTACCTCAGTTTTCTTTTTTTAAATTTTTTCATTTGTTCTAATTGGTTCAAGTTTCTTTTTGAAGCTTGACACTCTCTGTTGCTTTCCATGATTTTTACCCAACCATTATTTATTTATTTCTTTTTTTGGTAAGTTTTGCTTTTTTTCCAACCATGATTTTGACAACCATTATCATTACCGTCACACATCTTTTAAAGTACTCTGGTTTGTCAAATGACCTTAAAAATCAATGCTCAGAACCAAACACTAGTATAGAGAATATCAAACCATTTCTCTTCTTGTTTTGGACATTATGCTCTGTGCCAAAAACTGTCCTCCCTCTTTTAGCAGTTACATCACATTGTTGTTTGTGAACGAATTCTCAAATCAACAGTTCCATAGTCTTTTCTATATGGAATACTCCTATGAAGGAACTGTCAGGAGGGGAGACTGACAGTAACTGCTAACATCCACTATTCTTTTAATAACAAATAATCTGAATGCTAACTATGTGCCAGACAATTATAATTCTATGCCTATCAATGCTTGACTTGTGATATGATCTGAATGTTTGTATCCCCCTCAAATTCATATGCTAAAATCCTAACCATTTACAATAATGGAATTAGGAGGAGGAATTTTCGGAGTTGATTACATTGAGGGCAGAGTCCTTATGAATAAGATTAATGCTTTTATAAAAGTGATTCCAGAGAGATCATTGGCTGTTTCCCACATGAGACATTACAAAGAAAAGACCACTGTGCAGGAAGTGAGCCTAACCAGACATGGATTCTGCCCAGGTCTTCATCTTGAATTTCCAAATATCTAGAACTGTTAGAAATAATTTATGTTGTTTATTAGGCACCAAATTTATAGCATTTTGTTATAATGGCCCCAGTGGACTAAGACAATGTTCCAAATCTGACCAAAGAACTAATTTCATAAAAACTTATAAAAGGCTGAACAAACAGAAACTATAAAAAGTAATCCCAAATCATTGTCCAACCAATAAACCTAAAGACTTGCACAACAGCTTCTTGAGGGTAAACCATCACTATCAATCATTTATCCATACTTATGTGGGATAATTCAATGCCTTCTCAGCCCTAACACCTTTTATTTATTTCCCCTGGTCATAGAATCACACTGGCAGGTGGTAAAATTAGATGTACATAGTCTACCTAAGAAAGAGACCCTGAGTTTATCTATGAACTTTAACAGAGAACCATAGATTCAATGGAGAAAGCCGCCTGGTCACATACACATATTTTAAAACTGCCCTGCACCACCTTCAGAAAACCAAGCGTCAGATCTGAGTTTCCTAATAGCTTTTCCAGGGCTGGAGTCATCTATAATCAAAGCCAACTCATTACTTCCTTACATCTGGGCATAATCAATCTATTTTCTGACCTCTCACCTTCAACATGCCCAAATCCCTTTGAAGTCAAAGCATTACTCATTTTTGTCAGGTGTAAAAAACATTCATAGCGTGTGCACTTCAATGCTCTTGATGTCCACAATGTGTAAAATCTTGACTATTTAAAGTTCACTCACTTAAATCCCCACGGTTGCATAAGGGACTTGATTTAAAAAAAAAAAATTGCAAGGCAGTCTCCCCATATTTGTCGCTTTGGGGACAGAGGGTTCCTAAGTCGGGAACGGGATGCCACCAATACTCGGTCACCTCACACAACCCCTAAAACCAAGCCCAGGGAGGCAGCTGGCAGGCCTGTAGCGAGGGCAGGCGCCAACTCTCCTGGGAGTGACAGCACCTGCAGAGACCCTCACACCCCCGCCCACCCCGCGACACCTCACCTCTCTTGTCCAAGAGCCACATGAACGCGAAGCAGGGCAAGAAGCCAATGGGCCCCCAGAGCACAAGTAGAGCGATGTCCCAGCTGGAGAAGCCGTAGGCCTGGCGCGCCGAGTTCTGGATGGGGCCCCAGGTGTTCCAGACCAGACCCTGCGCGAACGCGAGCAGCGAAAAGAGCAGCAGCACCAGCCAACGACGCCCGTACACCCGCCCCGGGCCGGGGCCAGCCGCGGGCAGCGCCGCCGCCGCCGCCTCCCGGCTCCTGCGTGCGGCCCCGGGCCCAGGCCCAAGCCCGGGCCCCAGTAGCGGCTGCCGCTCCTCGTCGCTACTCCAGCCCGCGCCCATGGCCACGCCGCCCGCCGGCCCCTGCCCAGAGCAGTCTTGGTAGCCGCCTACCAGCCCACTGAGACGCCGCGGGCGGAGCCCGAGTCCGAGCCACAGTGGCTGCCCTCGGCCTCCCGGGCGCGCCTGGTGCGCCTGCGCCTCTCGAGCTGGCAGGCGGGGAGTGGGGGGAGGAGGGAGGAGGCTGCGGTCCGCCCCGCCCTCAGGGGCGGCGAGCAAACACCCGCCCCTGGAAGAGTCGGGGTCGCGGAGAGAGGACCGGGCGGAATTGGAAAGGCAGTGAGGAGCGGGGCTGGGCGGGGAGACGGAAGCTCCCAGGGAGGCTGTAGTAGAGGAGGTTAAGCAAGTCAGGCGGGGCTTGCTGGAGGAAGTGCCCAAGTTTACATCATGTGTCTAATAAACAACTCAGTGACCTCAGGCCACTTAACCTAATGCTTGTTTCTATATTGGGTTTAGTTTTATTTTTATTAGGTTTCAGAAATTATGGGGGGGGGGGTTGGTGGAATAAGATCGAAGTGTAGGAGCGTGCCAGGGGATTGTGTTACAAAAATAATCTCTTGGGCCTTTGTTTTTATAAATAAGTACTATCTAGTTTTGTGTGTTACCTTTTTGTCTTATATATCCAATGCCACATATATTTCTACCCATTTTGTCTGTCACTTAATAGGCGAACAGTAAGATTGTGTTAAGGTTGGAACATTTCTGCCCAAAGTGACCTAGATCCATCTCCTGTTATGATTTTGACCAGACTAAGGGTAAACGAGGAAAAAAATGGGGGTTGTTGATCTCTTGACCAGGCAGCTATTTATTTGTTTGTTTTGATACATAAATCCAGAAGCCTGACAGCTGTCAGTATCCTTAAAAACTCAAGTCAAGCAATTTGGCGTGTCTGGATGGGGAAATGAGTCACAGGGAAACCAATCAAAGGACACTCTGCCCGAGGTTCATATTCACAAAACCAGATGGAGTCACACTGCTGCCAGAAGAGAGGAGAAATGAAAGACAATCACTGCTGGTGTCCAAGGCTGGTAACAGCGGCTGCAGAGACAGCGAACGCACAGACCGGGCCCACCGCCAGAAGCCCCCCAAAACAACAAACGACCCCCTGAGACTCTAATCCTATTGGGTGGGGAAAACCAAGGAAGGATCTGAGTAGAGAATGAGGATACGCCGAAACGAAACTAAGAAACGACTAAGTGGAATAGGCTAAGGTCTGGAGAAGGCGAGGAGCGCAACTCAAATCACGCGTTAGGTGCTTTTCAATTCCCCGGGACCAAAACAAACCTGCACGGCCCCGCCCACAGCCCGTCACGTGAGGCCGCGGCGGCGGCGGTTCCGGCGGAGTGGGTGGAGCGGCTGCGCCTCCTTCCTGTGGTGCGGCTGTAGACCCCCGGCGGGGCCTGCGCGCACCCCTCTGCAGGTCCTCTCTATTGGGGTTCCGGCGGAGCGGAGGCCGCCTCGTTGTAGCCATGGCAGCGGGCTCAGAGGCGAACTCTCATCTTAGGCTGGAAGCTAGAACTGCAGGGGATCAAGGTAGGTGCCAGGCAGAGGTCAAACCCTAAATGCAAACCCGGATCCTCACCTGTGGCACTTTGAGATTAGCCCCATCCCAGGTCTCTCCTGCCTTGCCTTCAGCTATGAAGAAAGGAACTTTTTTTTCAGTAAGTGGGAGTTTTCACAAATAGTGGCTTCCAGATTTTTGATTGTCGTACACAAATCCTAGAGCAGTGCTGTTGCACACACAAGGGTGTTTTGAGTGTTGTAGTGGATTAAAAGTAAGTTTCTGAAACTGGAGCCAACTCTTGAGGTAAGTGGAAACAATGTGGGACTTTTGTGAACAGGGATCATGGACTTTTTATTCTTTTTCTGTGGAAGAACCTTGGTTTAGCGAATGGGTGAAGTTTGCTGGCCCAAGAGCTGGAGTTTCCTGTTAGCATTTAATGAAATGATTACTCCTTACATGGGCACTGCCACAGGATCCAGAAACTTTTAAATGTTTATAGCAGAACCTTTCCCCAGAACTCATAATGAGTAAAGGAACCTAGAAAGGAAAAAAGAATGACTACTATGTGGTCTCCTGAACACTCCATAGAACACATCACTCAGTGATGGTTGTCACCATGAGGATCCAATGGGAAAAACAAAAATGCTTCCAGGAGGGAGTAGGTTTAGGTAATGTTTATGATTGGACACGATAGTGAGGAACTCTGGTACTGGTCCTGGGAGCTCTGGAAGACAGCAGAAAAACAGAGGATGGACGGATTTGGATATCAAATAGTTTACTCAGGGATGTGGACGCCCATTCTCAGCTGAAGAAATAAATTATAACCTACTCTCTGACTTCTTTCTCCTGCCTTTATAGCTCATTTGCTTATGTACCCCAGGGAGACAATTCCTGAACTTCAGTTACATCTCCAATCCATTGATCCTTTCGTTTTTCTATACACTGCATCTTGTGTCCATTGAGGGCATGCCATATTTTATTGTTATGAGTTCTTTCTTGAAAATACACTATTCTCTTGTCCCTCCCTGCACATTATACCGACAAAACTTACACCAAGTGAATACACCCTTTTGCACTCTTTGTATCTACACCTGTCTAGCCAAACATTGTTGCGGAAAAAATCCTGCATGAACCTATGGATGTAACTCTAAGACAGAGTGCTTGCCTACCATGGGGAGGCCCTGGGTTCTATCCCCAGCACCAGTTGATGGCAGTATAAAAGGAAAATGCTTAAGCTCTTGAACATTCATTCAGGATGGACCTGATTCTTCTGATCCTCCTTTCTAACCTTCCCCTTTGACAATTTCCTCAATTTTATCCCCTCTCCATCTCTTTCATGCTTATAACTCTCAAGTTCAGCTAATGACCTTTCAAGCCAGGTCAGTTCTTTATCTAGTTTATCTTCCATTTATCCTCCTGCATCATTAGACCATAGACCAAATCATCTATATTTTTTACCTAAATCCTGTATATCTTCCTGACCTGTGTTCCTGTTTCCTATCTTGTGCCCCTTCAATTCCTTCTCCATTCAGCATCTGTGACATTCCTTTAAGAAGGGGAAGAATGTGACTAGCCTGCTGAAGGTCCTAAGTTCGATCCCTTGCACAACAGAGAAACAAAATGTGACACTTGCTTACTCAAGTTTTTTGAATGAATTTCATTGCACTTAGAACCTAGAATAAATGCCACATTTCTGTCTGTGCTCTATAAAAATGCTTGGTTTAGGTTCTGCTGACTTTCACTCACCCCTTCCTACTTTTCACATAGCTGACTTCTTAATCTTCTGGTGTCAGAGTATGTCAGCACCTGAGTCCTTACCAGACCAACCTATTTAAAACAGTCTGTGGGTTCCCCCAGCCCTCCACACCCCTAGATGTTTCATAATGCATCATCTGCTTCATTATTTTATTATTACCATCAAATTTTTTTATTCCATTAGACCTTAAATACTTAAGGGCAGAACCTGTATCTGCTTCATTCATCACCATATGCCCAGTAACAGGTACAATATCAGGACATAATATTTTGTTGAGTGAATGAATAAGGGATCCCTGCGCTGTGGTATGTATACACAATGGAATATTACTCAGCCCTAAAAAAGAATAAAACTATGGCATTTGCTGGTAAATGGGTGGAGTTGGAGAATATCATGCTAAGTGAAATAGGCCAAGCCCAAAAAACCAAAGGCTGAATGTTTTCTCTGATCAGTGGATGCTGATACATAACAGGGGGGGCGGGGCGGGGCGAGGGTTATGGGGGGATAGGAAAGAATGGAGGAAGTATGGATGGTGTGGAGGAAAATGGGACAGGAAGGGATGGGGGAAGGAAAATTAGTAGACTGAGATGGACAGCATTACCCTATGTATGTGTAAGATTATATGAACTGTGTGAAATAAATAGAATAGAATAGAATAGAATAGAATAGAATAGAATAGGAGGCAAGAGGGGAAAGAGCGTAGACATAGTTCAGGAATTGAAAGAAGTCGCTGTGAGAAATGGTGAAAAGAGGGAGCCTGAAGGTCATCTTATGCCCTTTAAGGATCCTGGCTTTTAAAACAGCAGGAAGCCTTTTAGTTGGGGAAGTAATATGATCAGCTCTGGTTTTAGAAAGATCACTCTGGCTGAAGGGTACAGAAAAGACTGTAGGGAGAAAGACTGAAGAACAAAGTATTTAATCCCTAAGTGCCTCAGTTTCTTCTATGAAATGCATGATAATTGTGAAAATTAAAGGTAATATATGTAGTTCATCCAGCATAGTATCTGGTAGGATTAAGTATTCAAGAATGGTAACAATTTTTGTTATTAATAGAAAGTGCTAGTTTTGGTGACTGATAGGGAACCGGGAGGAAAGAAATTGGAAGTATCTGAAATTTCTTAGCCAGAGAAACTGGGTGTAAGTTAGGAACCTGAAGAACAGCAGGTGTTTGGAAGCAGTGTTGAGTTTTAATGTGAATGCATAGGGCTTAAGTATGGGATGATGATACAAAAGAAGGTCAAGCAGGCAGATGGAAGAAAGGAGGGTTTTTTTTAATATATGTACTATTCAGGTATCATAATATTCACTATTTTTAAAGTTCACAATACAATCCAGTGGTATTTAGTTTGTTCACAAGGTTGTGTAGCCGTCACTATTTAATTCCAAAACATTTTCATCACCCCTAGAAGAAACGTGGTACCCATTAGCAGTCATTGCCCATTACCTCTTTTCCCCAGTCCCAGGCAACCATGAATCTCTCTTCCTCTATGTATTTTGCCTATTCTGGACATTTTTATGTAAATGGAATCATATCATATATGGCATTTTGTGTCTGACTTCTTTCCTATAACATAATGTTTTTCAAGGTTCATCCATGCTGTACCATGTATCAATACTTAATTTTCGTTTTGTAGCTGAATAATAGTTCATTGTATGGATCTATCACATTTTGTTTATCCATTCATCACTTGATGGACATTAGAATTATTTATTATCTATCATGAATATGTTTTTTATCTATTATGAATAATGCTGCTATGAACATTCAGGTACAAGTTTTTTTGTCAACTTGTGTTTTACGTTCTCTTGGACAGAGTGGAATTGCTGGGTCATATGATAACTTCATGTTTAACTTTTTGGAAGACATCCTTGATTCTTAACCCGAAGTCCTAAGGAGGGGGAAAAATCTGATGAAAAATATGAATCTTTTCCCCAAGGGGAAAAACCAACATTTATACACATTTTTACAGGTAACTTCAAATTTTGTATTAAAGGGTCCTCTGAATCTATCTAAGGAACTTTTAATCCTATTTTAAACTGTCATCCTCTCCAACAACACCACTTTAGCGTAACCCTGCTTGTTATCATTAAAAACTAAGTTCATGGTAGAGCTGGCTGTGCCTGATGGCGAGTCTGATGCCAAGTTGGGTGGGGTGGAGTAGGGGGTGGTAGTCTCAGGGGTGGTGGGAGAAGGAGGAGGCAGCGAATCACTTATAAATGGCACCCAAGCAGGACCTGAAGCTGAAATTCCAGGAGGGTGAGCAAGTGCTGTGCTTTCTTGGGCTTCTCCTTTATGAAGCAAAGTGAGTTGAGGTTGCCATAAAGGACAAACAAGTGAAATACTTTATACATTACAGTGGTTGGGATAAAAATTGGTAAGAGTGGGTTCCAGAGAGCGGAGTACTCAAGTCCATGAACACCAATCTGCAGAAACAGCGAGAACTCCAAAAAGCCAATCAGGAGCAGTATGCAGAGGGAAGATGAGAGGGACTGCTTCAGGAAAGAAGACATCTGGTCTGCAACAGAAAAATGTTGAAGTGAAAACAAAAAAGAACAAACAGAAAACACCTGGAAACAGAGATGGTGGCAGTACCAGTGAGACACCTCAGCCTCCTCTGAAGAAAAGGACCGGGGTAGATCCTACTGTTAAAAATGAAGAAATGTTTATGAACAGAGTTGAAGTCAAAGATTCCTGAAGAGCTAAAACCGTGGCTTGTTGATGACTGGGACTAAATTACCAGACAAAAACAGCTCTTTTATCTTCCTGCTAAGAAGAATGTGGATTCTATTCTAGAGGATTATGCAAATTACGAGAAATCTCAAGGAAGCGCAGATAATAAGGAGTATGCTGTTAATGAAGTTGTGACAGGAATAAAAGAATATGTCAATGTAATGTTGGGCACTCAACTGCTCTACAGATTTGAGAGACCGCAGTGTGCTGAAATCCTTGCAGATCATCCTGATGCCCCCACGTCGCAGGTGTGTGGAGCACCACATCTACTGAGATTATTCGTACAAATTGGAGCAATGTTGGCCTATACGCCTCTGGATGAGAAAAGCCTTAAGGGCTTTATTACTGAATTATCTTCACAATTTCCTCAAGTACCTGGCAAAGAACTCTGCAACTTTGTTTAGTGCCAGTGATTATGAAGTGACCCCTCCTGAATTCCACCGGAAAGCAGTATGAGGAGGTGCTCTTTGCTCACTTGTGTTTGGATCTCTGTAAACACATATTTTGTTCTTAGTCCTTCTCTTGTACAAATGATGTACTTTGAAGATGTTAGTGTATAACAGAATTGATGTTTGTTTTCTGTTTGAATTTAAACAGAGAAAATAAAAGGGTCACTGCTCCTTTTTCCTTTCTCTTTTTTATTTTTAATTTCATTTCAAAGTTGCCACCAGTGTATTCAGTGGTGGACAACAGAGAGACATGCTGTAGTGTTTGCCTAGTTGACAAAGCTGCTTTCGAATGCTGGTGGTTCCATTCCTTTGACACTACACATTCTTATAATATGTGTTAATGCTATATGAGAAAATGTTCCCATCCTCGTGCCAAAGGTTCAATTCAGTGTATATAACTGAACATACTTATCCATTTGTCCTCCTTTTTTTTTTTTTTTAATGGTGCTTAAAGTAAAGAGCCCATCCTTTGCAAGTCATTCATGTTGTTCCTTAGACATATCTTTGCTCAAATTGTTGAAGAATGGTGGCTTACTTCATGGTTTTTGTATTTGTGTCTTATGCATGTTTTAACAGACACAATGCATTGTATGGCTACAGTTTTCTGGAAAAGTCAGTCTTTTAGGAATTGCTTTTCAAATCTTCAATAAATTTTTTCTCTAAATTTCAAAAAAAAAAACTTAAGTTCATGGCAAAATCCTTCTATAGGAGAAGGCTTTGCCTTAAATTATATACTGCTAATGTGAACAAAAGGTAAGAAAAACACATTTGTTAAATAAATGCAAGTGAAAGGGTTAGTACCTTTAGTACAATGATGACTATATTGAGAGTCATAGAAAAGTCCATTTTTGAGCAATCTTATTACTACTTCATTATCATAAAATATTTGAATGCATTCTATAAACAGGGGACTTTCATGAAGTGAGGCAGAAGACAGTCTTTGCCTTAAAATAGCCTATAACTGTTATAAATATCACTTTGGGGAGAAAAGAGAATGCAGATGAAAAAAGTTGTAGTCAGTCTGGGTGTGTAATCCCAGTGACTCAGGAGGCTGAGGCAGGAGGGTCCCAAATTCAAAGCCAGCCTCAGCAACTTAGCAACATCCTATCTCAAAATAAAATAATAAAAAAAAGGGCTGGAATGTGGCTCAGTATTTAAGTACCCCTGGGGTCAATCCCCGGTTCCAAATTAAAAAATTATAAAAATCGCAATAATAAGATACATCCAAAAGGCAGGACACAATTAATTGGGATGTAAATATTGCACTCATTGAGTGCTTTGAGGACTGAGAGGAGAACTAATACAAATAAGATTGATCTGTGCTTTTTAGATCAATTTCTTGAAGGTTTGGTATCTTTTGAATGGGAATCAATGAAGAGACCATTTTTGGTGAGTTGAGGTAGAGTGGAAGTGATGAGCATGAAGCCAAGGCATACTGGCCTGTAGGGCTTAAAAGAAGATGAGACTCTAGTAGAGAGGAAGTGGTGATGGAGGTGTGGTTGGAAATGAGGAAGAGTATGTCCATTGAGTCCAGAGAAGAGCAGGGTCAAAATAGAAATGTTGAAGTGAAGAAGAGGGGAATTATGGGTTGCAGCCTTCTTAGAAAAATAAAGAAAAGCACAGCAAAAATGAGGAAGTTGGAGAAGGGTTTTGGGGATTTGAGAGTTAGCAAGCTTTAGGGTGGTTGCCCTACGGTGGGGAGTAATTAGGAGTTATCAATTAGTAGTAAAGTGATTGGGAACAGAGGAGATGTGCATGAAAGTGGAACCAATCCCTTTGTTTTGAGATTGATTCTGGTTATGCTTAATAGCGCATTAGGCAAAATTAGCAAAAACAAATGGTTAATTTCAATACATTGCTTTCTCAGTTATTCAGAAAATTTTATTTAGCACGGCTTTATGCCAGGGGTGTAAAAGTAGGGAGACTTACCTTCTAGGGTGTGATATTTTTGTTCAAAGTACTAGCTTGGAAATTATTAAAAACAAACATAAAACTACTTACTGTTAAGAATCAAATTAAATTCTGAGTGTGGGATATTTCTTCCAGGATCGCACATTGGTTGAAGCATTTCAGTGAAATTTTAAATTGCAGTTCTTTGAGTCTGATTCTGCCTTTCAGACAGACATTATTATATTTCTTTCTACTGGGCTTTTGTATTTACAATTACAAGTAAATAAAGAGAAGAATATCCCCTTAGTATTCTTCTTCCAGTCCTTCCAAGGAAATGTCTCTTTCCAGAGTTGCAGGGACTTGAGTTTCATGCAAAGCTAACACTCCGACATAATTGGATTTACTTCTCTTCAGTTGGAAACACCATGTTCTCTCTCTCATTGTTCTCAGTTTTAAAAGGGGGTCAGGCAGAGTAGTTTAAAGAAAGCAAAAGCCTATATAACACCCCAAAGTAAAGAATTCCCATGCTAGAGCAATGTGCAGTTCATAATGTCACTAAAATAGTTTATATTCAGTAATGATTAATATCAGAAAATAATATGATTGAATTTTTTATAGTTGTAAAAACATAACATAAAATTTATTGTTGTCTTAGTCTGTGTTAATTTATAAAGTACAGAAATTTATTTTCTAATAGTTCTGGAAGCTGAAGAATCCAAGATCAAGGTGCCAGCAACCTTTCATGTTCTTTGCTTTAAAATGTCACCTTATGGCCACACCCTCGAGAGGGAGGAATGCTGTGTCCCACATGGTGGAGGAGGGAAGCGCACGCTAGCCTAATGCTGTGCAAAGCCTCTTTTATAAAGACTGTACTCACCTTCATGATGGAGGAGCCTTCATGGCCTAACTACCTCTTCAAGATACCACATCTTAACACTGTCACTTTGGCCCTTAAGTTTCAACGCCTGAGTTTCATGGGGGACACAAAGCATAGCAGCCCTCTTAACCATTTTTAACTGTGCAGTTCAGTAACATCAAGTAGATTCACATTGTAGTGAAGGAGATGTCCAGAATTTTTTCATCCTAAATATCTGAAACTCTATATTCATTAAACAACTCCAACTCCCCCGCCCCCAACCCGCAGCTGCTGGTAACCACCATTCTACTTTCAGTTTCTATTACTTTGACCACTTTTGATACCTCATGTAAAGGGAATCACAAAATATTTACCTTTTCATCTGGTTTATTTCACTTAATATGATGTCTTCAAGATTCATCCATGTTACAGAATGTCCTCCTTTTTTAATGTTGAATAATGTTGAATAATAATTATCCAGTATGTAAAAATATTCATCCATCAGTGGACACTGGAGTTGCTCCCACCACTTGGCTCTTTACGTTTGTGATGCTATAAACATGGTGTGTAACGATTTCTTTGAGACCCAACTCTTGAATATTTTTAATGAAAAGTAAGATGAAATAACCAGGGCTAGGGTTGTGGCTCAGGGGTAGAGCATTTGCCCAGCATGTGTGAGTCCCTGGGTTTGATCCTTAGCACCACATAAAAATAAAATAAAGGTACTGTGTCCACCTACAACTAAAACAAAATATTTTTTAAAAAGATGAAATAACCAGTTTATTTTGAATTATAGAAAATAGAAAAAACAAGGGTTAGATGAAAATATTTTGGTAGAAATTCTGAAGATACTTTGGAGCATTGTAAAGAGCATTAGATACCATTCTTTCTAGTATTAGCTTCATTTAAAATATAGTTTCACTTTTCTTGCTTTAGATTCAAGATCATTATTTTGAACTTTTAAACATTATTTATAAGCCATTTTTTGAGGAGAGGACAAATTTTCTGGGTTAACTGGGCAAGAGTTGTATGTATAAGTGGATAGAATGCATATAAAAGACTTATGAACCCTTGGTAACTCTTAAGCCTATAACTGTCCCTTGTGCCCAACCTGATCCTGGTAAGGTGTTCATTCCCTCACCAAGTATGGTGTTGACAGTGTTAGATCATAATAGCTTCAACACTATGGTTTCTTTAGTTGCAAAGGACCAAAAGATTTGTGAGCATTTGTCATTTTACTTAAGTGTTATGTTACCTTTTATAACATAGAATCAACTTAGCCTGTATGGACATTTTAAAATAATGGCAGGGGGCTGGGAGTTAAAGCTCAGTGGGAGAGTGCTTGCCTAGCATGTAAGTGTCCTGGGGTTCAGTCCTGGAGTTTGATCCCAGCACTGGGGGAAAAAAGTTAAAATAGTGGCTAAAAAATGGCGAATTACCTTTGGTGTAAGTTTTCCCATTCAGTCTTTAATACAGTCATTTGATTAGATATGGGTCCACTGGCATGTACATATTCAGAGATAAATTATCTCCCCATACCAAGACCCAGTTTTTTATACATGCTGTATCACTGTGGTGATTTTTAATGTCTTTACTCTTTATGTCACCTTCTGAGAGTGTTTGATTATCTATAATTTTGCTATTAATTTTATATCTGACATGAGAGACAAGTTAATTTCAATTTTAGGATATTTGTCATGGGTATATTCTATTAATATTTGGAGAGTATTCTGGAGACTGGGTAAATATACTTTATTCCTGTCTTAATGCCTAAGTCTCAGATTCAGATCCAAGCTGGGTATTAATTGACTGAATCTAGATTGCTAGCAAATTCAGAGAAATGAGGTTTCAAATTATCTTGTACTTTGTATTAATTTTTTAAAAATCACTGAGAAAAAGGCAGTTTGTTTTTTGGTGCAGTTTCTCTGTCTCTAAAGAACTGCTTTTAACCCAGGCTGTAATAAATGGACTGAATATGCTACATTTGGAAGGAGAAAAGACTTGTGCAACACCTATATCAGTAATGTTTTCTCAGCAGTTTCTAAGTCATCTATTTAGAAATGTCTGCTTGCTGCAAGTTTAGACCTAAATATACTTATCCTTTAAAGGCTGTTAAGATTACTTCAGAATTTTTATAGCTCTTTGCAAATATTCCTGTAGTGACTGGGTGCATCCCTAGGCTGTTTAATTAATGTAATTTAGCCTTACATTCTTCTTTAAATTGTAACACTTAAATTTGTTAATTTAATGGCCCAGTTCATTGTTGATTAAACTATCAGAAACCAAATTAGTTTTATCTCACAGCCAGTGGATTGTTTTATTTCACCGTTGGGCCTGAAATTCTGTAATATATGCTAATTTCCTGTTACGGTGAACATCCAACTGCTTTGTTGTACACAAGCTTTATAGCGCTTTTCATTCATTTAGCAAATGTTTGGGCCTTTAATATATACCAGTCACTAGACCAGTTGCGTTCTCAGCAAATTTTGGTTTGGGAGATCTTCTATTAAATAATCTCTGGGATATCTGAGATTTTTAGATCGGATTATTAGATACATTTTTAAAAAAATTTAACCTTATTTTAAAGCAAAAAATTTACTTCTTTGAAGCTATTTTGTCAAAATAGTACTTGTGTTGTATATTTTTAGAATACATATTCTACTTATTTTTAAAATCTCATATTCTACTTAAATATGAGAACTGTTTTGGGAATATTCAAAGCCTTGTGATTCATTGGTTCTGATTTAAGGTAAGTAGAAAAGATAAATCCCTACTTCAGAAGGACTGGTGCTTTTGATTTTCTCTGCCCTTTAAAGAATCACAGAGTTCAAAGGTTGAGTATTTTGCAACGTTAATGCTGCAAGAACGCTGCGGTGTGTCACACTAGCCATGGTTTATTGAGTCTGAGCCACAGAGCTTTTTACAGGGAGAATATAACTGTCTTTGAAAATACCTTTGCCTTGGAAAACAAGGTGTTCTTCCAGTTATGAACAAATGACAGAGTCTTGACTATAAGCATTTTTGTTTTATGCAAACGATGCAAGAGGTAGAAGTTTGCTAGTATTGGTTCAGTGACACAAGATGGACATCTTTGCATTTTTTTGGCTAAGATTTACAGTTTTCTCAGCCTTTCTCTTGTCTCCCAAGCTCACTAACCATTATGTCTGCTTTCCAGGTAGTATATTTCAACATAAGGGCAGAAAGGCTGATTCAGCAATTTCCAGAAATATCTCTGTTTATTTCTATCTGCAAAGAAGTCTGGGAAATCAATTTTTCAGCCACTCCCCTTGTGCAGGGTTTTGCTAGTAAGGAATAAGAGAATGAGTGTTGAGTAGGTAGGTGAATTATCAGCTTTTTGTTGCTGTGACCACAGTGCCTGATAAGAACAACTTAGAGGGAAAAATCTTTACTTTGGCTCATGGTTTCGGTGGTTTAGTCCATGGTCCATCACTCTGGGCCTGATGAAAGGGTGTGGCAGAGGAAAACTGCTCAGCTCATGGTAGCCACAAAGCAGAAAAAGAGCTGAGACAAGGGACAAGATACATAATTCCAATCAGTGGGTCCCCACAGTGACCTACTTCCTTTAGCTGCACCCCACTTCCCTACAGTTACCACCCAGTAATTCACTTAGATTATTAATCCATCAATGGATTAGTCCATTGATTAGATTACAGCTCATAATCTGATCATTTTACCCCTGAACATTCCTGCATTTTCTAACATGAACTTTTGGTGGGGAATCTCACACCCAAACCATAACAGTAGGCAACAAGTAGTCTGTTGTATGTACAGCAAGTCTATTGTACGTACGTACGTACAGTCTGTTGTGCGTACAGTAGTCTATTGTACACACACCCACACACATACACTCCCCAAAACAATACTTTCTTCTCAGAGCACACCTGGGTTATTGCCTATGAATTGATCTTTTTTTCCCCCTTTTCCTTCCCTCCTCCCTCCCCCTCTTCTCTCTACTCTCTTTTATTGATCTTCCTTTCACTCTTTTATCTATTAATTTTTGGTTGGTATTTTCTACATATATAAAGGTGAAATTCTTTTTGGTACATTTATATGTATGTAACAAGTTATTGTTCATTTCATTCCATATTTCTACCTCTTTCTCTTCTTTTTTCCCTCTTTGTTCTCCTTCTACTCTGTTGATCTATCTTTTTTCATTTTTTTAAATTGTTTTGTTCATTTTTTATTTTTACAGACTGCATTTTGATTCATTGTACACAAATGGGGTACAACTTATTTCTATGGTTGTGCACAGTGTAGATTCATAGCATTTGTGTAGTCATACATGTACATGATGTATGTTTCATTCCACCATCTTTCATACCCCCACCCCATCCTCCTCATTTCCCTTTATGCAATCTAAAGTTCCTAAATTCTTCTCTTACCCTCCACCCTGCCACCCCCATCATGTATCATCATCCACTTCTCAGAGAAAACATTTGGCCTTTGGTTTTTTGGGCTTGGCTTATTTCACTTAGCATGATATTCTCCAATTCCATTCATTTATCTGCAAATGCCATACTACTGTTCTTCTTTATGGCTGAATAATATTCCATTGTGTATATATACCATGGTTTCTTATCCATTCATCTGTTGAAGGGCATATAGGTTGGTTCCACAATCTAACTATTGTGAATTGAGCTGCTATAAACATTGATGTGGCTGCATTACTCTAGTATGCTGATTTTAAGTCCTGTGGGTATAAACTGAGTAGTGGGATAACTGGGTCGAAAGGTGGTTCCATTCCAAGTTTTCTGAGAAATCTCCATGCTGCTTTCCAGAGTGGCTGCACCAATTTGCAACTCCACCAGCAATGTACAAGTGTGACTTTTCCCCACATCCACGCCAACACCTATTATTGCTTGGTTCCTGATAATAGCCATTCTAATTGGAATAAGATGGAATCTTAGAGTTGTTTTAATTTGCATTTCTCTAGTTACTAGAGATGTTGAACACTTTTTCATATATTTATTAATTGCCTGTATATCTTCTTTTGTAAAGTGTGCAGTTCCTTGGCCCATTTATTGATTGGGTTCTTTGTATTTTTGGTGTAAAGTTTTGTAAGTTCTTTATACATTTTGGATATTAGCTCTGTATCTGAAGTCTGTGTGGAAAAGATTTTCTCCCATTCTGTAGGCTCTCTTTTCACATTATTGATTGTATCCTTTGTTGAGAAAAAGATTTTTAGTTTGAATCCATCCCATTTATTGATTCTTGCTTTGATTTCTTGTGCTTTGGGGGGGGGGGTCTTGTTAAGGAAGTCTGGTCCTAAGCCAACATGATGAAGATTTGGGCCTACTTTTACTTCTATTTGGTGCCAGGTCTCTGGTCTAATTCCTAGGTCCTTGGTCCATTTTGAGTTGAGTTTTGTGCAGGGTGAGAGACGAAGATTAATTTCATTTTACTACATATGGATTTCCAGTTTTGCCAGCACCATTTGTTGAAGAGGCTATCTTTTTTCCATTGTATGTTTTTGGCTCCTTTGTCTAGTATGAGGTAACTGTATTTATGTGGGTTTGTCTCTGTGTCTTCTATTCTGTGCCATTGGTCTACCTGTCTATTTTTGTGCCAATACGATGCCATTTTTGTTACTATTGCTCTGTAGTATAGTTTAAGGTCTGGTATTGTGATACCTCCTGCTTCACTCTTCTTGCTCAAGATTGCTTTGACTATTCAAGGTCTCTTATTCTTCTAGAGGAATTTAATGATTGTTTTCTCTATTTCTATGAGAAATATCATTGGGATTTTAATTGGAATTGCACTGAATCTGTATAGCGCCTTTGGTAGTATGACCATTTTTTTTTTTTAAACAAGAAGTTTATTTAAACAACAAGACGCTTGACTTAAAGGGAAAACTATCTAGGAATCTTTTTTTTTTTTTTGAGTAATTTACCCCTACTTAAAGACAGATTGCCCTACATGTAACAGCTACGTACAAAAAAGTTATAAAATTGTCCTTGTTTTACCATGATAAATGAAGAACATCAAAATTCTCCAATCGAACAAGGTATGCAAGGATTTTTATGTTGTTCAGGTTTTGTTTTGTTTTGTTTTTTGTTAAAACAGTGAGAGCAAAATAACTTACTGGAATATAAGATAAGAGCTGAAAGAGCATGCCACTGATGGAGAAAGGGGATAATTTCACAGAACCAGTATTTTCCCCATCCCATCTCCATTTGATGTCAATCAAAACATATCATTGG